>CM053405.1:134547315-134615404 GCA_028644305.1 Xerus rutilus | reverse complement strand
CAGACAGCCCCTAAAGAGAAACCACAACTCACACTGGAGACAGTTGGTTAGCCAGCCCCATTTTCATGGAAAGGAGCTAAGAACCTACAAGCTGGGTCTGAGAACAGAGCACTATTCTGAACTTCCATTAATAGTGGGAGAGGTGGCCTTGGAATTTTTATGGTGCGGACCTGGGCTTTCCTGTCTACTCAGCTTAACCTCTGGACTATAACATGTCAGCTACATATTTTTTCACAGAACTGTTAGAGATAAAAGGGACCTCAGAGGACATTCAACCAGACCCCATCACTTCATAAGAAAAAAGAAACTTGAACCTGAGGCGGGTGAATGACTTCTGACTTCTGGCATCCTTGAGATGAGAGTCCACATCTCCTTGCTGATTGTATTTGTTTCTTAGCTCATTCTCTCTGGTTCTCCTATTTTATTGCAATATAGGGACAGCAGCTATTGCTGACCTTTCTGAATCTTTTGCCCATACCATTTTGCACTGCAGGCTGAATAACCCTTATCCAAAATGCTTGGGACCAGAAGTGTTTCAGATTTGTATTTTTTAGATTTTGGATCATCTGAATACACATGAGATATCTTGGGGGCAGGACTCATCTCTGAACATGAAGCTCATTTATGTTTCAGCTACATCTTACACACATAGGCTGAAGGTGATTTTATATGGTATTTTTAGAGCACTTGCATTTTGACAGAAACCTGTCACATGAGCTCAAGTGTGGAACCTTCCACTTGTAATGTCATGTCAGTGCTCAAAAAGTTTCCATTTGTGGAGAATTTTGGATTTGGTGTTTGGGGATTAGGGATACTCAACCTATAGTTGGAATTTGCTTTTTCTGTTCCTATGGGTGGTGGTTACAACTCGGATTTGCTCTGCTCTTTCTGGCTGCAGCTAGCTCAGTCGTAGAACTTTCACAATTGCATTTGATGCAGAGAGGTCACCTGCCACCACACACCCTTTCCTTGGTTGGGCTCTTCTTACTGCCCCTGAGGAGAAAGTCAAATCAATCTCTTGCTGGAGATTGGCTACTGTGTTTCTAGAAAATTCCTTTCAGGTGGCCACTTCAGAGTTTGCCCTTCATCCTCTCTCATAGAAGAATCACTTAGCCTTGCTCCTTCCTCATGTAGATTCTAGATGTGAAGCACTTGTAGAGTTTGTTTTGGAATCTCAAATTTTAAAGTTTCTTGTTACCAATAGGAATGTTGTTTTGTGAGAATTTTTAACTAAAAATAAACAAAAAAGATCACTTCTTAAAGATGTCTCGGTAGCATATTCAGTCATGAATGGATCTGCCTGCCTCTCCTGGCTTTGTGGAAGATTCCTTCTCTACTCTGTTTTGCAAAGGCTCCATCCCTTGGCTGAGCTCTCTAATGAAACACGTGAATGCACTGGCAAATCTCTGTGGCAAATCCATGCAGTGCCGGGGAGATGTAAATGTCCGATAGCATTGAGGGCAAGATTTGTTAATGAAAATAAATCCAGAAAACATTGCTTTCTGAAGCAAACAGGGCAAACAGCTGGCACTGCCCAGGTGTGGAGCTTGCCAAGGAGATTCCTGGGGAAAGCTGCTGCATGCTTTGCTCAGAGGCAAACTCCAGGAATACTCTGGGGCTCAGTTCTAGCCCTTCTGGCCCTGAGGGGATCCTCCCAGTGGATCCTCTTCCAGCTTGCCACAATGACACCTATGAAGGTTTTTCATCAAGGTTTTATTTAACTCCACCCCTAACCTCATATATAACAGGTGCAAGATGTGAAGCTTATTAATTGTGTCCCTAATATTTGTTTGGAAGTTTGTTTTATGAGACCTTCTTATCCCCTGCCCTGCCCTGGGATGCTATGTTCCTGAAACTGTTTTGAGGGAATGTCCAGAATGCTAGATAAACCCCTCCTTCTGTACCCTGTGGCTCCAAGCGGACGGGGAGCCCTTGGAAAGTGCTAAGGATAAGACCCAAGCTTCTGGGTCTTTCTCTGCCAGCCCAGCACGTGGCCTGGGCAAGCCCATTCTGTCTATCCCACCCTGGGGAGTCTGAGTGTGGTCTATGGTCCCTTCCAAATATGAAATTATAGAATTCTGGGGGCTTTGGCCAATTGTGTGCCAGTGTCATTGAGAAAGAGAGGAAAGCCACGCCTGTTGAGTTACAGGAGTGTGGCAGAGATGCTCTTGGCTGGCCAACCATGCTATTTGCCTAGAACTGAAGCACCTCTAGGGCGCTGGGCTTCACATCGTAAGACCTGGAAAGTCACAGACAAAATGGTCACCTTAGGTACATGGTCCGCCTAGACACCATAGCATAGGTGCTGAAAGGGAATTGCTAAACCCACTGGGCTTTCCAGCAGGGTCTGGCTGACTGACAGTGGCAGCTGCACTCCCCAGAGGACCTCAAAAGACACCTTGAAGTTCAGCTGGCTTGTTTAATCTGCTTTAGCAAATTGTGTACAGACGGTAAACTCAGAGAAATGGAATCAGGAACCTGTGAGAATTTTTAGCCCCTCACCCTACCACCACCAAAAAGGAAAATGAAAAATAAGTCATCTATACATGCCATAAAAAATCATTCTAGTTTCCCTAGTCTGGAAGTAGAAACTTCCTCTGAATGGATATGCTGCCACCTTGTGGCTATGGGCGGCAATGTGGGAAAGTGCAGGAAACCTCGGAGGGGAAAATGCCTCTGCCTCTGGGTTCAAACAGTTCACCTCCTAAGGTGCCCGAGGGGAGCTGAGCTGCACAGCTAAGACTAATTACGTTAGAAAGAGTAGGCTTCACTCTGTGGACCTGATTAACGGATGTACTTAGCACCTTTCACTGCTCCCATGGTGTTGCCAGCCGCCCTGAGAGGTAGACACTGATACTGTCAACATTGTACAGAAGAGAAAACTGAGATTGAGAGATGGAGTTACTTTATGAAGGCAACACAATGAAGAGCTAGGATTTGAAAGCTGGATTGGTTGACTTGACCACTGGGCTGCGTGGAGGATGCTGGGACTTGAGACCAGGGCCTGGGTGATGACCATGTGGAAGGTTGTTCCCTCCAGCTACCAGTGTGGGGGGAAGCCACTTTCCTATTGCCAAGGAGAGGAGCGCTATGAGCCGAGAGCAGGTCCACAGGCCAGGCAATTGTGCTTCCTGTCCACATCGCTGGGAAAGGCAATGTAAGCTCTTCACTGATGGAGCCACCTCAGGCAGGTTCATTCCCAGTTTGCCTCAGTTTCCCCATCTATCACATGGCACCATCATTTTTGTCCTATTGCATGGAATTTACCAACTTAGCATCTAGCATCGCTTGAGGGTAACTGGGGAGAATCAAATTAAGAAAAGACTCGGAGGAACAGTTAAAAGCCTGGGGTTTCTCCTGTGTTCCAAGGTCCTCAGCTGAATGCACAGGACTTTTGAGAGGATTACATGTCCAAATCTTACATAAAAATTGTGAAAGTAGCATGTTATTTGTGAGTCTTGCTTTTTTTTTTTTTTAATCAGAAATGCCTTGCCGCATTGGTCCTCCCTCCTCACCACACTGTTCCCGCTTATCCAGGGGATAAGTACTCCCAGGGCATCAGTACTCACTATGAACAAGGAGAAGCTGCTAAACATGTACAATGAGATATTCTGAAAGAAAACAAACACACTCACATAACTTTCATTATAATATATTGTTAAAAATGTTCTTGTTGTTAATTCTTGTTAAGCTATTACTGTGCCTAACTTATAAATTAAACTATCATAGGTATGTATGTATAGAACAAAACCAGTCTCTATAGGGCTCAGTACTATCATGGTTTTGGCCCTCTACTGTGGGTCTTGGAACAGATACCCCACAGATAGAGGAAACTGCTGTGCAAGGTTAAGTGTTTTTCAGATACAAAGGTTTAGAAAAGAACAAACCCAATTTGGCTTCAAAAAGAGATAATTGACTTACAGGTCTGAAAAGCCTAGGAGTGAGGCAGACCCAGGCATGATTCACAACAGGTCAAATACAATCACCACGCCCCACTTTCTCTCTCTCCCTTTTCCCACTCCCAAGATTCCTTTGCGCTGGATCCCTTTGTACACAGGCTCTCCCCTTCCTGGAAAGATGGTCACCACAGCCCCAAGCCTCACACCCTCCCAGTTCCAGTTGACTGGCTTTGTTCCAGCATCTTGCAAACTACCCCTTTCCCATTGGCTCCTGCAAAGTCATGGCACAGAGAGTAAGAAGCTCTGATTGGCTGAGTCCAGGACCGTGTGCTCTGCCCACCCACGCACAGAGCTGAAATTGGGAAGGAGTGAGTCTGCAATCAGAGGTGGAGAGAAAGGATTCTTTGCAATAAAAACCAGGTAAATAAATACTGGAGAGGCCAGGAATCCACCAATAGCCAACCATACGCACCATAAGCACCCTTCTTGTGCCTGTGACCACCAGGACACAGACTGCCCCTGCCATAAACAAAGCCCCTGCCTCTGGCTTGCTCCTCTGAGGATTTCTGATGGCCACAATGAACTCAGAGATTACCGAAGGTCAATCTTTTTTACTACCAAAAGCCTGGTAGAGTCCAGGGAAATGGGTAGAATAACCATAGAAGCCAGGGTGGCATGTTCCTGGCTCTGCTCAGATCACTGCTACAGAAGGAATTAGGGCCCATGCAGTCACACCTCTGAGTCTCTATGGGGCTGGGTGAAGCTTTCCCCTACTGTTGGCCTGTTAGAGCCAACTTGGCCACCCCTAACTCCCTGATGACCAGTAATGGTGAAATATGAATAATGGTGAAAAATGAAGCCAGCCTGAGCATCAACAGGAAGTGTGCCAGGTGACTTAATCTAATCCAGGCAACTCAGAGGGGGTGGCTGGTTCTCCTTTAAGAAATGCAGACTGAATAACCGGTTCCCTTGTTAAGGAGAGGGATGCAATCTGAGGAGCTTGCACCACACCTCGGCCCACAGCTCTGCCTTCCTCCTGCTCCTGTCCCTGGCACTCTCCATTCACTTGAGATTCGCCAATTTCCCTCCCCCTTAGGACTTTTTGTTTTTTAAAGTTCTGTAATTGTTGTTTTTAATTTTATGATACTTCATTTCCTAGTCAAGTGATACTCCATTCATTACAAGCACATATTACGATGCTTGTCCTTCTGGTAGCCATTAGTTTTCTTATCTGATTCTCCATTTCCTATTCTTGACTTTCTTTTTCCTTTCTTTCTCAGCCCCCTTTTTTTTTTTTTTATTTATTTATTTTTTTTTTAGTTGTAGGTGGACACAATATCTTTATTTTATTTTTATGTGGTGCTGAGGATCGAACCCAGTGCCTCCCGCGTGCTAGGCGAGCACGCTACCACTGCGCCATAATCCCAGCCCCTCAGCCCCTTTTTAATACAGTAATGGAGTTTCAATGCAAGACTCAAATTTGGAGCCATTGTTTCTTTTGAGAAAGGAAAACTTTGCAAGGGTTCCTCTGCCCACGTCATGTACATCAAAAAGCCTTTTGGAAATAGCTTATATCCCTTTAAATAAGTAAATAATTATAGCAGCCAGCTGATATTTCTTATGTGCCCAGCATATCCACACTTCATAATTGTATTTTTACCATAATGCTAGGAGTTAGGTTCCCCCAATTTGCAAGTAGGGAAACCGAGGCACCAGGGAGTCAACGAGTTTGCTCAGCCACGTCGAAAACAGTGGTCAGGCAGGGAATGGGCCACAGGCCTCTGCACTTCTCCACCACCCCGTGCCCCCCACCGAAAAGGATCTTAGCTGCAGCAAAAAAAGACGGCATCAAAGTCTCATTTAGGATTTGCCATATTTCCGTCAAAGAAGATATCTCCTCCCATCCTCAGGGAAGGGATTGCAAGGCTTAGGTGAAGAAAACTGTAGCGCTAGCCTACAATTGATTTATGGGAAAAGATAAATTGGCACCAGACAGGGAAATCCCTGGCTTTGGGTAATCTTGGAGAGTTTACCGGAGGATAAGGCTGCGCAATCTCTGCAAAGTAAGGAGCATTTTATTGGACAGAGAGCGATGTTCTGATCACTAAGTTCTCTGGAGCCAGGAGATATCAGGAGGGCGGACCTGGCCTTTTGATGTTCAAATCTATCTATCTCGAATGCAACTGACAACGTGGCTTGAAGCAGGAGTATTCATTGGCCCAGGTCTCCAGCAGCTTCTTGTCTTTGGGTTCTTTTTATTCTGTGACTTAGAGGGCGTGGCTTAAAATGCATAATTATCTTTTCTCAAAAGAAACTAAAGTGGTGAGCATCAATATGTTACTTCCTGCCCCTCACCCATTTTTATATAAATTATCTTATAGATGAGGTTGTTTGAAATAAAATCTTAATTACTGGGCACAGTTATGTAGACCAAAAAGTTTGTGTGGAATTACAAGGTAGTGTGCGGTACATGGGATAATAATTGTGTTTGAAATGAGGACATTAAAGCCAGTAGAATAACCAGGAGTCTCTCAGCACAAAGTAATGAGATTATGCCCCAGAATTCTCTTAATCCTTTGACCTTCCATCAGCGTAGTCCAGAGGCTTTCTTAGAAGGCCCTGATGATCCTTGGAAGCACCACTCAGCTGGGGCTTTGGCTCAAGGACAGAGCTGTGCCCAGAGCCAGCTCTATTCAACTCTTAATTATCTCCAGTAATAAAAAAAGAGAGAACTAAGCCCATGAGTCACAGGCCCAAGCCTTCCTAGTGCTTCTCAAAGCATCCATGCAGAAGCAATCTTTCTTGTTGTCTTTATTTTTTAACAGATCCATAAAACATAAAAATTGAACATATATATTGGGTAATGTGATGTTTCAATACATGTGTACATTGTGTGATACTCAAAATCAAGCTAAATATATCTATCTCCTCAAACATTTATCATTTCTCCATGGTGAAAACATTCAAACCCCTTTATTCTAGCGTTTTTTTGAAATACACAGTACATTAGTGGTATATTAGTACATCTGTAGTCACCCTAAAATCTCCAACCTGTAGATTTATACATCTGTAAAATATAGCAAAAATGACTTCCTAGAAAAATGAAATAAAGACATACATAATAGAAGCTCAAGTATTTAATTATTATATTAAACAAGAATAAAATTGTATTTCAAAAAAATGTAATCAGAATGCACATCATGAGAAAAAAGGAAAAAAATTACAAAACTGTGCACGAGGGTCATAGAAAAAGGTGCCTGGGTGATTGATACCATGTATAGCAATGTGGTAATGTCAAATTGCAGTGAAAGTTTCTACATCACTTGCTCTCAACTTCTGTATTTATGTCTTGAGGAACCAGTAACCTATAGTTCACAGACTAGCATTGACCACCTAGGAGTTAACAAAACTGTCCTAGCTCCAGCCTTCAGAGTCCTTAAATAGCCAGTGTTCTAGAAACTTCTTGGAAAACCAGATGTCTTTGATACAATAAACCAGAGCTGTAAGAATAATGTGCCTGACATTGATTCAAACCATTTATCAAAGGAGTTGGAGAGCAGATGATGTATTTTAGAATTCAGGCATGGACTTATTGATCGAAAGAGAAATTAAGACTTATTATAGTGAAGGGCAGGAGGGGTGGAAAAGAAGTGCCCCGGGGTCCTGGATAACCTGTTCAACTCGATCTACAATAATTAAAGCCAGAGATGTTGGCGAGAGCAGGGCCTGCTGCTCAGGTCTACTCTCAGCTCCTCTGGCTGAGGAGTTATTGCTTTTATTTTATTTTGATGGGGGTAAGGAAGGGTCTATGTGTGCAACGCTGACCACGTGCATTGGCACTGCTGTTTATGAGGAAGGAATGATCCTCTTCCTCTTCCTGAGGCCCCCAAACCTCAGTGCAGTCCTGGAAGTCTGTCTTCTCCACCTGTCTCTATTTGGATCTTATCCCTGCTTCCCTTGGACCTCCCTGGTTACCAAAATCTGACTGGTTGCATAGCCAGACCCTGTTGGCATGTAATGCAAAGTGAACCAAGGGCACATGAACAAATAAACCGGAGTGTGGCTCACACTGTGTGTATGTTGATAAGCTCTAGCAACTTTGCTCATTGGAGTCATTCACATATTGACAAGATCACATACAAGACACTCTAAATAGCAAGTGCCCTGCTGGGCGCAGTGGCTTACGCCTATAATCCCACCATTTTGGGAGGCTAAAACTGGAGAATCGCAAGTTCAAAGCCAGCCTCAGCAACGGTGAGGTGCTAAGCAACTCAGTGAGACCCTGTCTCTACATAAAACACAAAATAGGGCTGGGGATGTGGCTCAGTGGTCGAGTGCCCCTGAGTTCAATCCCTGGTACCAAAAAAAAAGAAAAGAAAAAGTACAGAGTGAGTGCCCTATACACAATTGTTAAAAAATTCTTTTCAACCTTTCTTTTATTTAGAAAAATATATCATTTTAGGAAAAACATAAATTAGCTAGAAAACATCCTTGTCAGTCAATATTCATGTAGAACGAACTCATTCTTTCTCATAGCCCAATCATATTCCATTGTGCCCATATGCCAAAGTGAACATGGCCTTCACTTTCGGTGGATATTTGGTTACATATTCATTTTTTTTACTTAACATAACATTGTACATATTTTCCTGTGTCTTTAAATATCCTCCTACCCTAGTGTTTTTAATAACTGCATGGTAGTCTCTTGTACTACATTTTGTCAATACCGTAGAATGAATATTTTTCCTCTGAAAGTTCTGCTATGATCAACAGTGTTACTGTACATCCTCACAAACCTCTCTCTGCCCACCTTTGTGATCATTTCCTTAGGCTAAGTGCATACTTGTAGCACTGGATCAAAGACTATGGAATTCTCAAGAGTCTTTCTGAAACCTTGCCCCATTGCCCAAGTCAAAAAGTGGTATAGGAGGTGGGAGGAGCTTGGGCCGTGGAGGGAGACAGGTTTGCCAAGCAGTACCGTTCTGAGTCTCAGTTTCCTTGGTATCACATAGCAATGCAAATAGAACCCTTCACTTTGCAGGACTGTTTGGGGGTCAAGTAAAGTCAAGCACTCAAGTCCTCAGCACTACATTAGGAAGCAGCCTTCCACCACGTTATTTTGGAATGTGTATGAGCATTTAACTTGTCTCACTGTCTGCCATCTTCATCAACTCTCACACAAGTCTCAGAGCCGGGCACCTCTCCATAGCGCAGTTCAGGCGGGGAGGAGAGAGGGCGGGGGCTGGAATTTCCAGATGCTAGGCATGCAGAACTGGCCTAGCTTTTTGTGCTGGACCTGGGAATAAAACCTCCATTAACAAACAGTTCCTAGATCAAAAGCACTTGGGATTTGAGGCTTCTGAGGGTTGTGCTGATTTTGTGGGACCTTAGAGTTGTGTTTTGAATTCTAATGATGATGCCCAGGTATGAAATCCCGGGAGCTAGAGAAGCCTCTCTGCACCCTGTTCCCTCTCTCCCAGAGCTCTCTGTGAAGCAGGTGGAAAGCTAAGGAGAGAAATGAGACCTGCCAATCCCCAGGAAAACTGCGTCTACCTCCCTTTGATCTGTTTGGTTGAAAAAACCAAAATTGAGAAAACCCCCAGGAGAGGCGAGTGGTATATGATGAGCCCTGCATGGGAGCTGAGTGCCCAAGTCTGCCTTTGCTTTTGCAGCAGGCACATTTGTATGTTTGGATTTTCCAGAAGGGATAAATCATACAGAGCACCTTGGGAATCCTTCAGGGAGTCAGGCCGCACCCCAGCCCCTTGGTTAAACACGCGGCCCATTCTGCAGGCTGCCAGAGCATGGCTCACACGCCCCTTGTCTGAAAAGCTTTCTCTGGAAAACTCATTCTTGGAGAGAACTTTCTTTGTGCAACAGTTCAGCCTTTTAGACTAAACAGACGAAGAGAAAATAGTGAAGGAGGGAAAAAAAAGAGTTCTTTCTGCTTAGTGGAGAAGGGAAGGAGTCATTGGTGTGGGTTTGGTATCTTTAGGCACTCTGGTTCTTGAGCTCATGTTGACAGTGATGCCCCAGCCAAGGAAGACGGTAGAAACATTCCCCTTCTTTACTGTTTTCTGTTCTTCTTTGTTCGCCTATTGCTTGGGTGGCGCTGGGAGCCTGTCTTGCCTCCAAGTGCACATCTTGTCTTGGGGCCCTAGCGCAGGCCTGTGGTATTTGGCCTGCAAATCAGCATTTGTTCAAAATCAAAGCTCCAAAGGTTTTGAGAGCAAACCCAGAACTTGGGATTCTTGGCATGTGAATCCCTTGGGGCGGAGCAGAAAGAGGAGATTCCAGCTTCCCTACGATGAGCCCAAAGTGATGCGGAAGAGTTGTTTCCTCTTGCTGATGGCCTGCCTCTGAAACCAAAGGCAGGAGTTTTCCCATCCCCAGCCCTGTCCTTCCTCCAGTTGCCTTGTTCTGTGGTGCACACATCCTGTTTTTATTACGAGGTGCATTTTGCTTGCAGACCCCATTACTCCAGCCACCCCCTACCCCCACCCCCATGAGATGGATGAGTCCTGGTTCCATTAATGGGCTGGTGGAGCTCAGGGCAGATGACAGCACCCCCAGGTTAAGCTTCCAACGGAGGGAGGGACTCTTGGACTGGCAATTTCAGGAGACAGTTAAAAGATTAGATAGTAAATTTACTTAACAGAGACTAATCGCCTGGGACTGGGTTTCATATCCTGTTTTGAAATAATGTATTTTCTTTTGTGCTCTGGTCTGAATCTGTCATCCCTCTTCTAATAATGAGCGGCAGTGGATTTTTAATCTTTGACCCTCTTCCATATAATCTAATCACAGTGGCTTTCTGGTCCTCCTCTCCTTATTTGGTGAAGTTTGAGAAACAAAAAGAATCCCATTCTCCGCCATTGCTGGGCCATTCTCCACTTCTTGGAGGGGGTTGGGCTGACAGGTAGAATCAGTTAGATGCTCAGCTCTAGGGCCTGAAAATCAGGCAGGTAGCAAGCAAAAAAAAAAGGAGGGAGAGGGAGGCCAAAAGCCCTTTTGTCTGTCTGAGTCAGATGAATGAAGGGTGGCCCTTGGGAACAATAATAAGCCACTGTGCTGCCTGCTTCATACCAAAGCAGCAGGGCGAGCTGAGTCACCAAATGAGAGCCATCTTAGGCGAGGCCGCCTCTGAGGCTGAGAGAGCTGGGAAGGAGACCACGGTGGTCCTCACTTGTCCACCCATGGAAACTTCTACACATTCAGCATCCTCTTCCCTGCTGTCAAGCTGGGAGGTTTCTGGGCATTTTTCCTTCCTCTGTCTTCA
This sequence comes from Xerus rutilus, assembly GCA_028644305.1. NCBI lineage: Eukaryota > Metazoa > Chordata > Mammalia > Rodentia > Sciuridae > Xerus > Xerus rutilus. The sequence goes on along the minus strand of CM053405.1, from coordinate 134,604,226 downwards.
GGTTTGGCTCACAGGCAGGGTGTCTGACCCCAGGTAACCTGCTCTGAGGGCTTTCTTTTGTGCAGGGGTGTCACTTCAGGCCCTCTGACTTTGGGAGTTGCCCCAACAGGAATCCTGAAGGCTGGGAGAGTGGGTTCGGTTTTAACTAGAAATGGGAGCAAGGGAACACAGGAGTGCTTCTGTCCCCTCCCATCACTCTGTTTAGGCCATTGTTGCTTGATTAGTGCAAGAGGTGCAGACAGGTGTACAATATCTCCCTTTCCCTTTCTTCATCTCCCAGCATTTAGTGACACTTAGGATAAAGCCATGTGCTTTGACTGCTTAGCCAGAGTGATCAAGTTGAAAGCAACAAAACACACCCAAGTCCATTTAAATAAAAGAAAAACATGGGGTGGGGTATTTTGAATCCAAGGGAAGATCAAAAGCAAGACTTGCTAAGGTAGATGCTAGCCATCTTCAGAGGGCACTGAGAAAGCAGCGATTCAACAGTCCTACCCAGGCACCAGTGCGAAAGAATAGACTCCGGCTATGCTCAGTCTTTTCTTCCTTTCACTTTAATTCAGATGCCACAGTGGCAGAGTCACACTGGCTAGCACGGGTCGTGAGTTTGGCCAGGGCAATGCAGGGCATCTTGATGAATTGTCCTGCCAGACTGTATCCAGGGAAAGGCAGCTCCTCAAGAGATAATAGAAGACTGTTGTCCAAAGAAGGAGGTGCTGATGGGCAGACAGCCAAAGGCCAGCAGAGTTCTGCCAGACAGCCGTGAATCTGAGCCTCTCTAGAATCTGACCTTGCTGGGTGGCTCTCGCTGTGGCAGCAAGCAGAAGATTCCAAAAGAGATCCCAGGAGAAGCCAGTGTTGTTCTCCTCTGGCCTCCTTCCCTTCTCTCTGCACCAGGCTCATTCTCCTGTCATTTTCAGAATGGGCAAATGGACAGACTGACTCCTGGAGGTTGAACTTTCAGACTGAAGGGATTTCATTTTTGTTGAGTCTCCCAAGTTCAAATCCTCACTCACCTTTATACGCTTCCCTCGGGTCCCTTTGTTCCCCACTCAGATCCCTGCCTCAACCCCTCCCCCAAATTCACGGCTGAGATGAAGAATTCATAGGTAAAATAAATATCCAGCCCCCACCCTGCTCTGTGTAATTACCTCCCCAGTGTGTGTTGGCTTTGCTCTTATGGGAAATGTGAGGAGGGAACGGGTCCTTTTAGCCCATGAATGGTGCTTTATTATCTTGATGCATGAATGCGGAAGGAATCAGAGACAAAATAAAGTTAATAATACATTGCAGTGTAGATAATTCATCACTTAAATCAATAGGAACTGCAGGTCACTGAACTGAAACTGGTGTTACTGTGATCCAAACATGGAATTAATAATTGAAATGACACTGATCTGTCTTCCTGAAATGGGAAGACAGACAACCCCAGGGATAGATACATTCAACACAGGAGGAACAAGGCGATAGAGATAGACAGATGATTCATTTAATTCCTACAGCTGTCACATACAGTAAATATGAAAATCTGCTTTCTATCTGGAATCAGCCTCATTTGGGAGTGAGGTTAGCTGAATTATATCCTCGGCTCTGTGTTTATTTTTTCATTTATTGCAGGAATTTCAGATGATTGGTTAGCATGGAATGCCACAGTCTCTGAGGTTGGAACAGTTCTCTAGCAGTGACGAGGCCTTGGCAAGCACAACATATGTGCCCTGTTACCTCCTCTGCACCCACCTGAATTGCAGGTACTCAGTTTCCAAGGATGGTTCTGCAGCCTTGTTGAGGATGATGAATCGGTGACCTAGAGTTCATAGCAGAGCATGATGGAAGGGGCCAGATGACAAACTGAGGGACAGCCCCTGCTGCAGGACCGGGAGCAAGTTGCCCAGCCTCTCTGAGCCTCAGTTCACCTCCCTATAGGAGGAGGCCATCACAGCACCTGCCTGGGAGGGGCCCTTGAGCACTGAATGTGATAACAAATAAGAGCACTGAGCATCGTGGACAGCCCCTGGCGTCCAGCAACGTCGGTTCTCCCAGGTATCATGGAGATGCTGGTCCAGGTGAAGGCTAAAGTTGGTGGCTGTTGAAAATTAAAATTCACTCTAGCTGCGTTGGCTCCTAAGGGGGTGGAATCAGTTGTAGGACTGAATCTCTATACTATTCCTCTCTGCTTGCCGCAGGTGGGTGGGAATGAATGAATGAGGCCCTGAGCAGGTGCCCACCCAGATAGCTGGGCGCATGACACAAGCAGGAAGTCTGGAGGTGGCACTATGCAGAGTGAAATTGTTCTGCCTAATAAAAATGGAAGACTGTGGGTGAGGAGCATACTTCTAGAGGACTTCTGGGGAGGGACACACAGGAGGAATCAAGGAAGAATGCAACAGGTGGAGCCTTGCTGAGAAAGTGCCTGGGTTTTTGTTCCTCCTTTGGTCCTGGGGATTGAACCTACCGCTGAACCCAGGGCCCCACGTGCTATGCAAGCATGCTACATCCGCAGCAGCTTCCCAAGCGTCTGGGATCACAGATGTGTACCACCTGTGAATGGTGAATTTTTTAAGAACAGAGATGCTTAAACTTCATTCTTAAACCTCCCTCCTTCTTCATAACCTTCTCCTTAGTCTGCATCCTGCACCAATGCTATCTATCTGTGGGGTCTGTGTGCCTGTCTCTATGTATGTTTGTCTATATATACATATGGGAGTATGTCTGAATGTGTGTCTATGGATGTGTATGTATGTCTGTGTGTATCAGTGTGTGGGTGTGCGTCTATGTGTGCCTCTTGTGTTTCTATGTGTCTGCGTGTATGTGGGTGTGTGCACCTTTGTGTGTGTCTGTGTTCCTGTGTGTCTTTGTATGTTTGTGTGTCTATGTGTGCCTCTTGTGTTTCTGTGTGTATCTGTATGTGGCTGTGTGCAAACTTGTGTGTGTGTCTGTGTGCATGTGTGTCCTTGTGTGTATGCGTTTATGTGTGGGTATGTCTACACGTGTCTCCTTATGTGGGTTAGTGTGTTTATGTGTGTGTCTAGTGTCTCCTGGTGTGTGTCTGTGTGGTGTGTCTCCTCTCATGTATGTACATGTGTCCTCTGGGGCTTTCCTAAGCCCCTCAGAGCAACTGGGGGCAGAGGATGGGCTCTGAGTGCACTGGAGGAGGAGAGATGGCCTGTCTGAGCCTCAACCTATGGGCAAGGCGGCTGGGCAGGGAGAAGGTGGTTGGCAGCCCCTCCCTAAGGATGGAGGTGACCCTGCCCTCCTGTGTCCAGATGACTGCAGAGCCCACAGGCTCTTCTCAGCCAAGTGTTTTGGAGGGATACAATGTCATCGTGTCATGCAGTCACTGACTCCACACTCAACAGAGATGCAGAAACCTGTACCATCAAATCTACCCTCCAAAATCCCTTAAATCTCCAGAAACTGATCCTTTTGAAACTCAGAAACCAAACAGAGACTGGCTTTATCATCATCTGTTGTTTTTGAGGATCTAGCAGTCCCTGGAGTGGCAGAGGCCAAGATGAGTTTGAACTAGACAGAGAAGGGGTCAACAAGATGCCCCTAGTGAAAGGACCCCAGTAAATTGAGTGAAAAGTGGAGAAGACAGTAAGCCAAGGGGCAAAAGACCTCAGCTGGTGGTCCAGCTGCACTGCACAGTCACTGTGTGACTGCCAACAAGACACCTCCCTCCTGGATACCAACTGGTCCAAACTTTAGGATACACTCAAAAGATAGATGATAATGATGATGATGATGATGAAGAAGATCGATCAATCGATCAATCAACCTATCAATAGATAGATAACCATCCAGGCATAGAGAAAGAAAGACAGAAGAGCCAGCTTTTTGAAAAAATTAAAATGTAATTTTTTTGGTGCTGGGGATGGAACCTAGGGCCTTACTCAAGCTAAGCACACACTCTACTCCTGAACTGCACCCCCAAAGAAAAAGATCTATAATTTAAAAGTTCAAAACAAGGAGAGAATGGGATGCTTTTATCACACAACCTTATAATTCTCTGTATTTTTCATGAGAGCTCTATGAGCTTGAAATCTAAGTTTTCTCCCTTGATATTGTGGAATTGGATTATAAATGACCAGAATTTATATACAGAGTAAAGCATTAAATGTTTCCTATTTTAGGATTGAAATCAGCAAATATTTGTGATGTCTTCCTTGTCAACAAAGAAGAAGAATCCTTCCTTACTCTGCCTGAGATGCTATATATTGGGAATAAAGAAAGTAGATTTGAGGCAAGCTATGGTAGACCGTTAGGTACCTCAGGTAGGCAAATTTGGAAGGACCAGTTATCTCACAGGAGTTGGAGGCTTCTGTATTTAGGACTTTGTTGATTTCACTCTGAGGGAATTTACCTCTCTGAGTCTGCAATTACATGGACCAGGAGGATGTCAGGCTAAATCAGTAGTCTTCAAATTCTTTCAAGTTCTCTCAAGTGCCCCAGGGGCCTTTTTAGGGTGGAGGTGGAAAGAACTAAGGAAAATCCCAGCTGTCAAGACTCCAGGTTCCCCTGGGCCCCTTCTGTCAAGAATAGAGCTCTTCTTTTATCTGATTTATATATTAAGATTTTCATGTCAGATTTCATTTAAAGAAAAAGTCCATGATGGGGTGGGGGGGCAGAAAGAAAAGAGACAGGTGTTCTTTAAAGTCTAAGGTCTACCATGTCTAAGGCTTTGTGAAATAGGCAAAAGTCTGAGTATATGAACTTAAGCAGATGAGTCCTGCTTAAGCAGATTACCCTGCTCTCTGCTAGTTTTCACAAGTAGATGACGATTCCTTCTATTACCTGGGCCATAAGATCAATATATTGTCAATTCTTATTCCAATAGTGGCATCCTCTAAAGTCACATGAACACTGAATTAGTGCCCTCTGAATCACTGCTGCTTGGTGGAAATGTACATGGACAGAAAGGCACGTATCTCTCATAGATTATGATCTTCAGTCCTGAGGGCAACTCATCCTGCTGGAGTCTGTTTTCTTTGTTTCACAAGAAAGTGAGGTTCAGAACTGTGAAGTGGCTTGCCTGAGGCTGCCCAGCCCCAGGAGCCAGGGAGGAGGTCCAGAGCTCATGCAGAGCCAGAGCTTCTTGCTGTGCTCCCTGCCCCCATCCTCCGAGCTCTCTGGCCACCTCTGTCAAAGCTGCAGTGAGAACAAAGTGCATCAACATGTTTGACCTTAGCTGGGACCAGCTATGTCTGGTCACTCAAATTTTTTGCTACCCTGTGCTTGTCTGTGAATAATCAATAAAGTGCTGGGAGCATTACTGGGAAATACTAAATATTAGCCTTCTAGTCATAATTAGGGAATTCATTCACACTACCATTCTGCCCTTCTTGTGCACAGACTAGCTTATGAATCTATTTGCCTTTCATGGTAATCTATTGGTCAGATGAGACCTCTTGAACAAGTCAGAATTTCCCTATTGCTACTAAGAAAAAAGTGAAATATAAATGCATTGTAAGAAGAAAATATTATTACGGTTGTGTGCTGTGTAACAATATTTTGGTCAATGACAGACGGTGTACAAGATGGTGGTCCCATAAGATTATAATGAGCTGGAAAATCCTTTCTCTTAGTGATGAGGTAGCTGTCATTGCACCAGAGCACAATGTATCACTTTTGAGTTTGTAGGGCTGGTGTAAACAAACCTACCACAAGACCAGTCATGTAAAAGCATACCAATGCGATTATGTACAGTGCACAATCCTTGATAATGAAAATGAATGATGGAATGATGTCATTGTTTTATAAATTTACTCTACTATGCTTTTTGTCATTGATTTAGAGTGTATTCATTTTACTTGTAAAAAACTAATAATTTGTACAAAGCAGAATGCCAAGTTTCCCTGACAGCAGCCTCCAACATCTCCAACGGCATCTCCTGATCCCATCCCTTTCTCCTGTGCTTGATTTGATCTCACGCTGTTTTGCTCATCATGGCCCTAGGAGCAACAGACTAGAAGATATACATGTGTGTGCGCATGCATACACCATCTAGGTTTGTGTGAGTACATGCCATGGTGTTTGACAATGATGACATCACCTAAGGACATATTTTCAGAATGTGTCCTTGTTGCTAGGCGATGTATAGCTGTGACACAGTCCCCTCTGCCATCCCACTTCCCACTGCTCCACTATTCTCTCTTGCCTCCCTGGCTCCACCCCACCAAAGGAAATCCTGCCCTTCCAGCCTAGTTTATCGATTGCATGTCTTATGATATAAGATCTGACAAACAGGTACAGAGAAGAACCAGAGATGTGGGAAGAGGCAGGTTGTCTTGGAGTTGGAGTTTGGCCGCATTGGCTGGGAGGAAGGCTCAGAGTATCCCTGTGGCAATCACATGTGCGGGTCAGAAAAAGCATGTCGCCAAAGGATTCCTCTAGACAAATGTAACTCAGGAGATTCAAGTAAAGATCCAGGTTCTTTCTAACCATATGTGGTTGCTTCTTCATGTATAACTTTGTGTAGACACTGGGTCACAGGGACTTGGTTTTACCAGTTATGGGACAAAATTAAAAGTCTCCATTAATGCATTGTTCTCTATATTGAAGGCAGGTCATTAGGGGACCGGGAGGTGTTTGGGGATGCAAACTATGAAAGTGAACATCACTTATTTTATAAATGAATGGATGTAAAATTTGGCAAACGTATCGGTGTCACAGGGAATGTGACTCCTTGAAAGCAGGGTCTGTCTAACTTTATGCCTTTCATATTTGTTCTTCTAAGAAAAGAAACAAACCTGGATAACCTCTTTCTCCTTACATTATTTAGATTTCATAAGCCCCAGGTTCCTGGGGTAAAGGAGGGGTAATAGTCATACCCACCTCAGGCCAGGGTTAGGAGCATTCACTGAGACAGACTTAGCCTGATTCCCTATACCTAGTGACAAACATGATATAGATTAGTTGTTATGATAATGGATATATTACTATCCTATCAGTGGCAAACCTAATCAAAGAGAAATGTTTAAAAGTTATTTCTAAAGGGAAATGAAAACATATGTCCACATTAAACATGGACACCAATGTGGATAGCAGCATTACTCCGAATAGCCAAAAGATGGAAACAACCCAAAAGTCCATCAATGCACAAACAGATAAACAAGTCCATACAGTGGAATTCAGCCTAAAAAGGAAAGGAGTATTGGCTATGACATGGGTAGACCTTGAAACCATTATGCTAAGTGAAAGAAGCCAGTCCCAAATACTACATACTCCATGGTCTCCTGTGAACCATCAGATATGTGAGAGTCATGCACATCTGTGAATATACTGAAACCACTGAATCATATAACTGAATTGATGAATTGTAAGGTGTGTGAGTTATATCTCAATGAGCTTTTTTTCCTTTTTTTTTTATACTTTATTTTTTTCTCAAAAGTTGCATTTTAATACATGTTATCAAACATAACAGAAAAAAACAAATTTTCAGAAGCTGTACACACTATTCACTGAAAACATTTGTTGAGGCAAATAGAAAAAAAATTGTTACAATCATAATTTTTCTTTAATTTCAATGAAAAAGAGGGAAAAAATTTCTAGATGATTTTGGTTCTGAGCAAAAGTGAAGCCAATAGTGAAAAAATGTAGGTAAATTCACGACAGTCATGAAAACAAGACAGCAGGGACCCATGTGTGTCCTGTCATTGCCTTCAGACTCTGCAAGGACAGTACCGATCAATGTTAAGCTGAAACTCAGCATCCTGAAGTTGGAAAGAATTCCAAAGGTCATCCAAGGAAAGCATGCCTCAGTCACACTCTGCATTTCAGCTGAGCCAAACACTTCTTAATCTCTTTTTTTACCAGGAAATTACACCTAGAGAGGAGAAGGGAACCTAAACATCCATGTGGGGGGCTATTTGTGGCACAGCATGAGGGGAAGGAAGGACTTAGAAAAGAATGCATTTGACCCCAGGATAGGAGGCGAGAATAGAGTGACAACAGCCGTCCTGAAGTGTGGATGAGATGTCACATGCTGCTCACACCCAGGCAAAGTCAGCTAGGAGTCCACAGGAGACAGCACAGGGAGTGACAGAGGGGGTGGCAGGCCTGAGTCCCTCATCAGGAGTTTCATAGAGCACTGGGAGCTCCCCAAAGGCCATCTGGTGCAATCCCTGCAATATCCATGAAGGTAATTTACCACTTTCACAAATCAGGGAACCAAGGCTCAGAGACACGATGCAACTTTGCAGAAGGTACTCAGGGGACAAAAGGGAGAACTGAGATAGGCAAAAGGTCTAGTGCATCCTCAGCACTGTGGCCCGAAAGCAAACCTGGGAATAGGGTCCACATGAGCCGGGTGTTCCATCCAGCCGAAATCCTAGAAATCTTTCATTCCCTGATTTCTCCTCTGTCACCAACACACACTCACCTCACTCCCCAACCAGCCCATCAGCAAGCCAGGTTGGATCAAGCTCCTCACCTGGACCCTCCACTCCTTGCATGGCCTGGCCGTGTCCAAGCTCATCCTGCCCTATTCTCTACCCGATGCTCTTCCTCCTCCCAGTCCACTGGAAGGATAGCTATGTTTGCCGAGCCTTCCGCCTGCAGTACCTTTCCAGGTCTCTGAGTGAGAGATCCCCACTCTTCAGGTCTCAGCCCAAGAGTCATGGCCTCCTCAGAGAGACCTTCCTGAGCCCTGTCTAATATGGCCTTCTTCAGCTACAAGCATCGAGTCACCATGGCTATTTCCTATACAACTTAGCTTTTTTGGAAAATATATTTTACATATAATTTACATGTGGTCTTTTCAAAATTAATTTTAATTGGTACATTATAAACATACATAATAGTGAAATACATTATGACATATTTACATATGTACATAACACAATAGGGCCATCTCATTCCACAGTGCCTTTCCTTTCTGTCCTCTCTCTTCCCCTGTTTCCTGCTCTATTGGTTGGTTTTCCTTCTGTTTTCATGAGGACTGCCCCACCTTTTATTTTTTTCTTTTTCATTGCTTACTTCTACGTAGGAAAGAAAACATACAACCTTTGACTTCCTGAATTTGTCTTATTTTCCTTAACGCTCTCAAGTTCCATCCATTTTCTTGTGTATGACACGATTTCATTCTTCTTTATGGTTGAATAAACCTCCATTGTGTTTATATACGTACTTTTTATCCATTCACCTGCTAATGGACACCTAAGCTGGTTCCGTACTGTGGCTGTTGTGAATTGTGCTGCTATGAACATGAGCATGCCTATATCGCTATCATATGCTGATTTTAATTCTTTAGGATAAAGACCGAGGAGGTGTAGCTGGGTCACATGGTGATTCCATGACTAGTCGTTTGAGGAATCTCCGTGTTGATTTCCATCACATGTCATCTTCTCATTTCCTGTCCTCCTAACCATAACATAATCCTGGAGGAGACCAAGGACTGAACTCTCTCATTCCCTAAGGTGGCCCACAACATGAGGCTTGCTCATGGAAGATGCTCAAGGGAGGAAGGGTGAAAGGGAAGGTAGAGGAGCTCTCCCAACAGAGAAGAGCACTCCAGAGCAGACCATGCCTTGGAGCCGAGGCCTGGGACACCTGCTTACTTGCTATAAGCATCTGAAAACCTCTCCTACACACTCATTTCTGCCCACATTTATTGACTACTTTTTATTAGAAATAAAATCTATTTCTCAGCAATTGAAAGCAGATATCCTGGCAACCAGGAAGTATGAATGCTAAAGTTTAAATCGGAGCACAAGGTGTGTTTATGAAGGCTGTGTTCCAGAGTTGAGGGTAGGAAGGGAGAGATTGTCAAGGAAAAGTGAACCAAACCTTTTTTAGCTAACACTAGGCACAGCCACGCGGAGAGAAGGGAAATGGAGGAAATGGTTCTCTGGCTTCTGCAAAGTGGTTCAAGGGAACCTCCAGTCCCCGGGGTCCCCTGGCCAGATTGCCCTCGGCCTAGCTTCTCCACCTCCTTCCATAGCCTGTGTAGGCACGAGCATGAAAACCCTGGGACACCATCCACACGGGGACAGCCAGCCTGAATAGTGGCCTCGGTTCACGTGGCTTGCGCCTGAGGGAAGCAGTGGCCCAAGTGGCTTGTGCCTGCAGTAGAGCACCGCCGGGCAGGGTCCTTGCCTCCTTTTCTCCAGTCTCATTTGTATGATTATCATTCAAACCTGGACTCCACCAGGTGAGGAAGGTGCCTTTTACTGTTGAATCCCCAGCATGTCCAGTGACATCTAGCCCGAAGGAGAGGCTTGGTGATTAGTCCTGGGTGATAACAAAGACACTGGCTCCCCTAACACCCACTGCCACACACTCTAGGCTCTGGTCCACTTGACTTGTTCACCCCCAGACACCGCATGCCTAGAAAATGCTGGACCTAAAATGAGCTCCCAATAAATATTTGTTGAGTAAAGGACTCCCCATTTCACAGATGATGAAAGAGGTCCAAGAGGTCATGTATTCCACCAAAGGTCACATAGCAAGGAAGTGGTGACATTCCAGGCTTTTAATGATTTTCCAGAAAAGAAAATCCTTCTAAGTTAAGAACAGGAGGAAGAAACTGCCTAGAACAGAGTAAGTGTGGGTGCAGGGGTGCACTGGAGATGAGCCACTCTGAATGCTGTAACTTGCTGTGACAGCTTTAAGCCATGTAACTTGTGAACAGAAAGCAGCCGGGTGCCGGACTCACTCAAGGATTCTGCTTCCAGGTTTTCTAGTACTGTTTCAATTCGGAAGAATTTTTGGTTTGTTATTTGTTGTTGTTGTTGTTGTTGTTGTTGTTCTAAGGAAAGGGTGCTGAGGAGGAATTCAGGTGTTAATAAATCTTCCATAACTATACGAAATGCTGTGCTCAGAGCCCTAAAGGGAACCTGAGCTAAGCATTCCCTTCTCTCCAGGAGCTGTGGCTGCTACTGGGGAAGAAAGTAAGTTCATGGAAACTGCACCTGTCATAGACAAATTCAGGGTGTCTCGTTCCCATTTATCAAGCTGTCAGCTGCTAAACTGTCAGAAGCCAGCGAGATGTGTGAGTTTATCAGCCAGATTGAGCAGAGCAGCCCGTCAGCTTATTTTGCTCATGGCTTTATGGCTGTGCTCAGGATGACCTGCAAGGGAGAGGGCTTCTCTTCCTGCTGCTCTTTTCCTGAGTGGGAGAAACACAAAAACAAACCACAGCCTGCTGTTTCCAGTAATGGAGGAGCAGCAACAGTCCTAGCCACAGCCGGGATTGCCGGGATCGTTGGGATCGCAGGGATCGCCGGGGTCCGCCTTGTCTGTTTTCACTCAGTTGAATGCAACTCCTGGGCTCTGAGAAGCTCGAGGTACAACATGTCAACTGAGGAGAAAATTAAAGCCGAAACCCTCTGTGCAATTTATTCATCACAACCCAAAATTGACTCCCTGCCTGTCTGCATTCAGGTTGCGGCTCATTTAACTGCCTCCACTGTGTCTCTTTAAAGGGAAAGTGGGGGAAGCGGCTGGGGGTAAGAAAAACCCAAACACAGCCACTCCAACTGCTCTCTCATTCAGATGACTTTGTTCCTCTCTGCTGGTTAAGAGGGGAATGACTCTGCAGCAGAATGATTAATTATCATTATTATCTCAAGTTTGATGACTCTTAGAGGCAAAAAAATAGAGCAGACCAGAGCAACACAGATCCTATCACCGACTCTACCTGAGTTTGCTTCTGCTTCTGAACACATCAGGACACAGTAGACATTATCATCATCTTATAGATGAAGATCAGAGAAGTAGAGTAACTTTCCTAGGATCACTCAGCTCTAGAAAAAAACCAAGCTAGGACACACTAAAGTCCACCTGAGTCAAAGCCTTTAAGTTTAACGGAGGAGATGATGGTCAGTGCGGCAAAAACCTGCAGAGGCGTGTGGCAAGACACAAACGTCGGATGTAGACTTAGTGAGCAAGGGTAGTCAGGAAGAATAGTTTCTGTTGACTGGGAAGATGGGAGGCCAACTGCTACTAGAGGAGCAAGCTGTTCTGTGTTCCTCTCCCAGGGAGAGGTCATGGTCCTTGAAGACAAGTGCTTCCAAAGGGGACACAATTAGTCCATAAAAAGGTTCCCATCGCAGTGCATGCAACAGGGCAGATGACAAAGACACCTCCCAAAGTTGGCAGCCAGGCTGTTGATAATGACGGTGGTGAAGGATGGCGCCTGCCAAGGTGACGACATGGCTGGGATTCCTCTCTCTGCTGTCATCCAAGTGCGGAGCCTGGAGCTCCCTTCCCTGCCGTATTTGGGAAGAGAATAAACTTGAAATTCCAGAACACCAGAGAGAGGCAAATGAGACAATTTACGTTTTGTGTCAGTAGAGGCAAGAAGAGGAAGGGGTCAGCCTTGGCCACCAGCAAGGGTGAGGAGCCCTGCTGACCAGGATGTTGCTGGACAGTGTCCCCAGTTCCACTGCCTGGGGAGCAGAGATAGACTCTGAATGAAGGGAAGGCATTTAATGGGAGGGGAGAGATGAATAATGCTTTATCTTTATGTGCAGGGAGGAAGGTGGTAAGGAATCTTAAAAACTCGCTCTCTCTTCCAAGGCCCCAGGAGAGCACTGGGGAAGGAATTTGAGTGCCAGAGAGCAGGTGAGCAAGGCTGGGAAGAGGCCTGGCGCAGGCGCGGAGCTGCGGGCAAGAGGCACCAGAGTCTGCAACAGCCCACCCACAGCACAGCCTTGCCAACGACCCCTTCTTCCTCCTGCCTGTAAAGGCTGACCACACCACATATCATCCTTGTAAAATCATGGGAGGGACAGGTGCAGCAAAAGTGGCCAAAGCTCCTCATGACCTGGAAGTGAGGGTGCTGAAGGAGTGTGGGAGGTTTTTTTAAAAATTATCATACGTTATATAGTCACGATAGAAAAGGAGATGCTAGACAATGAGAATAATCATTTTAGTTCACTGACATCCCTTCCCGAGAAATAGCCATGGTCAATATTTCGGTGCAGGATAAAAGAGAATAAAATTATGGCATTTGCAGGTAAATGGATGGAATTGGAGAACATTATGCTAAGTGAAGTAAGCCAATCCCAAAAAACCAAATGCCGAATGTTCTCTCTGATTAGTGGATGCTGATACATAAGGGGGGTGGGAATGGGGAACACAGGAGAAATGGAGGAACTCTGGATGCAGAGGGAGGAGGGGGAGGGAAAGGGAATGGATGTAGTAAAGATGGCTGAATGAGATGGTCATCACTACCCTTGGTGCATGAATGAAGACACAATGGTGTGACTCTATCTGGTTTGCAATCAGAGAAATGGAAACATTGAGCTCTATATATGTACTATGACTTGAAATGCATTTAAATAAATTAATTTAAAAAAAAATTTTTAGTGCAGTTTCCCCAGACAGTCTGGTCACACCCACCCACACACTTCATGTTAACAGCACTGGCTTGGCTTGCACTGTGCACACTCAGGAAACCTGCCCTTTCATTCCAAAGCACATGTGGAATGCTGTGCTGGGATTGTGGGCAGCATCCTTATTAGAAGTTGCTGCTGCTGCTGCTCCTCTGCAGTGGTGGGCCATGATGACCAGCTCCTGAAGTTGGGAAATTTACGGGGTTTCCGGTGTTTTCCCATCATCCAAAGTGCTCCAAGGAAACATCCTGGTATGTATCTTTTGTGCCTTTGTCCATTTATTTCCTCACACACGAGTTGCTAAATCCAAGGCAAAGTGCACACTGAGTTTTTGAGTGTCCGTGCCAAATGGCTCTACTGAAAGGCAGGCCAGTTTAAACTCCTTGCAGAAACACGTGAGAGCAACTGTCTGTCCCCTGCTCATCTTCACAGCATATCATCCTTTAAAAAATTGTTAATACTGTTCAAGTTTCAGGAGGCTGGAATGACCTAACGTGCCACCCCTGACCCCATGGCACTTTTCAGGGAGAAAAGGCTTGGCACTGGGATATCAAGGCCCCAGAGACAGAGTTTGTGGGATCAAACAATGTACAGGAGAAAACATTTAAAATGTGAGGGAGTGAGTAAGGGTTCTAAGGGAAAGCTGCCACCAGAAGTGACGTTTCAAAGAGGAGTGCCCACTGGGAGCGGAGAAGAGCAGAGCATGGCAGAGTGGAGCACCAAAGGGAGCACCACGCGGCTCCTGGGCTCTCCTGGGTCTCATCACGCCCAGCGCCCTAACCCAGGCAGTCCCTCCGACTCCAAGCGAAGTCCCAAAGTTTTGCCTTTCTTTTAGAAAAATCACCCTGGCTTCTAAATAAAGAAATCCAGTGAACTCCTCAGACTCTTCTAAGCAAAAGATTGCACTTCATCTGGGTCCCATTTGAGAAGAGCAGGCACATAAAAGTCTGACATAAATGGTGCAGATAAGATGGAGAGCTCACCTGGGGAGACTTACATGCGTTTCACATTCAAAGCACATGTCTCTGATGCTAATCAGATAACCGGAGCTGTTTAGTTCTTACATCTGGCACAAAACTCTTGCTTTTATGTTTCCTATTTTTTTTCCCAGAAGGTAATAAAATTCACAATTGTATCTCATAATCAATATAGCATCTCTTCAGGCATTTTCACACACGAGGAGCACCTAAGCTCTGGCTGCCTCAAACGAGAGAACCAGATGCTTTTGCTAGCTTTGCTCCTTGAGATGCTCCACTGTGAGCTCTTGCCTCGGGTGACTTAGAAAGCAGCTCTTGTTTCCCCAACTTAACAGGGTAGGGTAAGGGAGAGGGAGAGGGCTGGGCAGAGTTCACACTGGGGAGGTGGAGACAGCATCCTGCATTCCAGCTGGGACTCCAGAGCTGTTTATTTAGGAAGCACCAGCTTAGAATCCAGGAAGGCTGGCCCTCAGAGAGAAGGTGAACTCCAAGGTGTCATTGCTGATAAGTGAGAGAGAATTCCATCTGCACTTAGAGTAGCCATGTCATATCAGTTTGCAACACCAGTATGTCAAAGTGCTCCTGGCAAGAAGTTCATTTTGAATGGCCACCAAGAGATATGTCATAAGGGACCCATGCTTCAGTTAGGTGGAACTCATCTTATTTTCCTGAACTAATTTAATATTGGTCAAACGACAATGAAAGTCACAATTGTGTATTTGAGGGCCCTTTAGGCAAAGTAATTCAGTATTTTATAGCTATCTCAAGTTCATATTAAAGGGAAATAAGAGAAAAAAAAGACTCCCATCAATGCCTGTAACTTTACTTCTTAGCTCTTATGATCTCAAAATTCATCTTGCTGTTTTAGCACCACTTAAAATGGTTTAGTACCTTTCTGGGTAGAAGCGAACAGATCCTCACACCTAATTAACCTGCTCATTTATTTATCTCCTAAATGCTACCTGCATAGACGTACGCCTTCATTTTGTTCTCACTAGTTTGTCTTCCATAGACAGTTATAATCGTAAGAGTTTTCTTCTTCACCATACTGCAAATAAAGGAAATCATTTCTCCCCTTTGAGCAAGCCCCGGGAGGCTCAGTTGTTCTAAAAAGAACAAAATGTTCCCAACAGAGCCCACGCAAGTGGGAGATGGGTGTTCATTTAAGGAGGTGCTCACTCTTTGGGATGAGGAAGTATAAGGTGG
This sequence comes from Xerus rutilus, assembly GCA_028644305.1. Classification (NCBI taxonomy): domain Eukaryota; kingdom Metazoa; phylum Chordata; class Mammalia; order Rodentia; family Sciuridae; genus Xerus; species Xerus rutilus. Next base: position 134,588,706 of record CM053405.1, on the reverse strand, counting down.
GCACCTGTGAATGTGTGCCTCCTTAAAGTGTGCCCCTAGGTGCCTGCCAGGCCTCACCAGGCCCCCTGTTCTGCTTATCCTCTCCTGTGTGTCTTCTGTTGTTTTAAGGCACATCAACGAGAGCTTTTCAAGCCTTTTCTGCTGGAAATTTATGAAGGCCCTGCTAGATGTTGGAAATGTACTTTGCAGTGTGTGCAAGTGATTAGAGCAGACCAGCCTCATGGCAAAGGGTCCCTCTTTGCTGACCTCCAAATGCTCGACTACCACCAACAGACTGGCTGCAATTTCTTTATGCCCATCTCACTTCCTATTTTATCTTTGTCTTCTTTAAAATATTTGGACCAAAAGATTTGAAACAAATCATAAAGTGTCCAGAAGGCTCAAAGGTTGGCTGTGTTCAACTGGATTATTTTATATTTTTTTTAGTTTGTGTTTTATTTATAAACAGTAGAGTTCACTTGATCCACCAGGCTTTTTACCTTTTGTCCAGCTTGAGAAATGAAATGAGTTTGTCTTTGGCACCATGTATCAGACTCCTAATCTCCCTTCATATATCTTGTTGGCCAATAATATGTAAAGTGTGCCCCAGGCTTTCTAGAAGCGCATGTAAATATCTGCCTCTCTGTTATCTCCCACAGTAGTCATTTATCTAGGAAACTTATTTCCAACAGGTTACCTATTAAACTCTCCCTCACATAAATCCACATTGTACGACTCTGATCAAATTACAATTTTCAAAGTATTCCATCACTGAGTCCAGTAAAATTGTTTCTAATCTTTTCCCATGACTGAGTGACTTTAAATTTTTTGATTGTGCTACAAAAGTGTTTTCCCAAATGCTTTATTAAGATTTGCACAAATGCTCACCATTTATCAGCAAGGAAATGTCTGCCCACTTGGAGGAAAATCACGCTAATGAATTTTATTATTTATTTACTTACTGCATTTGAGCAGCCCCCTGCATTTCTCTCCATTTGGACTGCCTTCTTGCAGCCAGCTCACTATTAGAACTACAGACAACTCCCCATGGCCTCATAAATCACAATTGCTGATATTTATTGCTTTGTTGGCCTTTTAAAATCCAGTTTGAGGCCCCCACTTAAAACTTTGCCTTGCGTTGTTGTTTTTTTATAAGGCATTATGCTATGAAAGTAAAACTTCTTCTCTTGGTTTTTAACTCCAAACTAAGTATGAGGCAAGCCTTAAGCAAAGGAGACAGAGGCTGAAGTGTAAAGGTGAAGATCATCCTCTCAGTCGTTGACTCAGCAATTCCAACCTAGCTTTTGCAAGGGTCTATCTTTCAAGATGCTTATTAAATGCTCATTAGGGGCCAGGCTTTGGGTTAGGCACCAGCAACATGCAGATGAACAAGATAGACTTGGTTTCTCTCCTTGTGGAGCTGACAGCCTAACTCAGGGATCATTGAACTCCCCCCTATACTTGGCCAGAGAGTAAATATTGTTATAATTGGAAAGCTATAAGGTCTCTGTCTCAACAATTCAGTTACCCCTGCATGGAGAGGTATCCGTAAATCATCTGTAGATGGCTTGTAAAGAAATGGGTGTGAGTGAAGGTATGCCAATAAAACTTTATTTGCAAAACCAAACTGTGAGTCAGATATGACCTGTGAATCCTAGTTTGCTGACCCCTCACCAAAGGAAAGAAAGAATCAGACATAAGCAAGGAACTCAATGCAATGATGATCACTGCCATGAGGGAAATACATGCAGGGCCCAGACAGGTTCAAGGGAGGCTCACTTGGTGGTTTGAGAGGGAAAGGCTACATAGAGACATGACTAAAGCTGAGTTCTGAAAGAGATGAGCCATCAGCCATGCGAAGTTGGGAAGTAGTGGGCTTCAGGCACTGAGAACTCAAGGTCAGAGTCCCCAAGGAAGGCAAGTATTTGGTGAGTCTAAGGAGTTCAGTGAAAACACTGGGGCCACCTGTCATCCCTCCCAGCTCTCTTTGTGCATGGAGTGGGGTGTTCCTGTGGATCAAGGGCAGTCTGTCAGCATCCACCAGAATCTGCCATTCCAATGGCTGCTCTGGCTGTGCTGGAGGACTCACATGGACAGAGGAGGTGGGCTTGAGCTCATGTTACTTCTGCTTCCTTAAGCAAAGACCTTTCCCCTGCACATAGAATATGGAAAGCTTGTTTGGAATGTGTCAGGCTAAGCCAAAACACATGGTCTGCGTGTATTCTCCCAAAATAGAGCAACAGAAAGGCGGGAAACTGCAACCTTCCATAAATCATGGTTTGTCCAGGGAAAAGGTCTCTGGCAGCTATGTGGGTACCGTTATACATACGTGTGTGTCACGTGTGTGCGTATGTGTTGTTTGATTTCTGGAATTTCTCTGTCTGGTCCTGTCTGGAGAGCAGAAGGCTGAGCTTGCTACATCTGGAAGCTGCATATCCAGAGTGGCCAGATGCCCTGAGCCATGGGGGACATTGCACATACCCCCACCTACATGTGGGACTGGAACTGGAACTGCTCAGGGATCTCTGGGCAGGAGGGAGCGGGTGGACAGCCAGGGATTCTGGATAATCAGAACACGCCACTCTTCCCAGCAGGAATGCTGAGCACTGCAGACCTGAACACTGAGGTGGCGGCTTTGAGGCCGGCCACTTCTCCCTGACCTGCCACTGTCCTTTCACCATACAGTCCAAGTGGCTCTTTCATAGCACAGTTCTGGCCAGCTCTGCCTCTGCCTATCTCTCTTTCCTCACATTTATACCTGCACACACATGTACTTTCAATGGTCTATGACTGCTCTTAAGATCAAAGTTCCCAACATGGCACAGAAAGAACATCCACCTAGTGAGCCCCTTGGTTCTTTCTCCTCTAAACTTATCGTACACTTTACTTCAAGCACACTGAACTTGTTATCAATCCCACCAACCCATCCTGCTTCCTCTGGCCACAGTGCCTTTGAACTGCTATTCTCTCTGCATGGAAAACTCCATTCTCTGGTACCTCTTTGTCTTCCTCTCCGCCTAAACATCTAGCCTGCTCATTAGGGCAAATTTCTCTAAACTCCTGTCATACTCTGTATTTCTCTTTCAAAGAACGTATTACTATTGTGTTCGCTTGCACCGTTTGATTAATGTTGGCTAATCTTTGATTAGCATTGGTTCTCCCTTCCTTCCTCTTCTTTGTGAGAAAAACTAGGGGAAAGTCTGGATGTAGCTTTTGGTTTGGGTAACTTTGTTTTTCTTGTGGTTTTTCATTGTTGCACTACAAAGGTGTCTGGTCCATGGTTTAAACTAAGCACATGCATTTCACTTTCTTTTAATGAATGAGTGAATTTGCTGGCTATGTCCTCGGGCAGTGCCCACTTGCCTGATCTTTAGGAATGAAGCCCTATAGCCTGAGGGGGTGGCTGTTCAATTAGGGCCTTTATGTAATCAAAGAAGCGCATTCCCCTGACAGTGAAGGACAAAAAAGGGAGTAAATAAATAGTGACAATCAGAGCTGAGTGAGGTAGTACACGCCTGTAATCCCAGCCACTCAGGAGGCTGAGGCAGGAGGATTGCAAGTTCTAGGCCAGTGCCAGCAACTAGTGAGCACCTTAGCAAACTTGCGAGATGCTGTCTCAGAATAAAAAGTGAGGGGCTGGGATTGTAGCTCAGCGGTAGAGCGCTTGCCTTGCATGCGTGAGGCCCTGAGTTCGATCCTCAGCACCACATACAAAGCAATAAAATAAAGACATTGTTTCCATCTACAACTAAAAAAAATATTTAAAAAAAAAAAAAAAATTTAAAAAAAAAAAAAGAATAAAAAGTGAAAAAAGGACTAGGGATGTAGCTCAGTGGTTGAACACCCATGGGTTCAATCCCCAGTACCAAAGAGAACAACAATCCATTCTGGAAATGAAGAATTTTCTGAACCAAAGGAGGTGGAGATCACCCATGAATGTCTCAGCACATAGGTGAAAAGATGCAGCTTTTCAAGGTCCATGGCCTATAAGATCACCAGTGGTCTTTACAGCACAAGTTTAGTTTTTAGAATATAGGTTCTCGCCATACAGCTCTCTGCCTGGTCTCTGGTGTCAGTTCAGGATCTTTCTTGAGTACAGTGCCCCTCATGCTTTCTGAAAGCAAGGTAAACCCTCAGCAAACTAATACAGCCCCAGCCCCTTCACTGATCACCGTCTCTGATCACCTCTGACCAGGTCCAGAGCCTCTATCTACCCCCATGGTGCCCAGCATCTTCTAGGGGAACATATCTTCTACTCACCTTTCCTGATCTATTATTGTCCTCACCTTGTCCTAGGTCCACGATACGTATTTGTAATCTTGCAGACCCCACTGGCAAACAATACAACATCTGGTTGTGTTCATGGATTTATACTCAGTACAACTAACACTCACATTCTAGCTGGACCTGGAGCTGCTTAGCAGTAGGTCTTGGCAAACCTTTGTGGGGGCTTTTTACCCCAGGTGTGTGCATTCAGTCTGTTCTTGGCAGAGAAGGGACTAGATTTCACTTTTAAGTAGGGATTTCCCCAGCCCTGCGTGTGTTCACTGCTATCTCTGCTTATCAGAATGGAAATAGCTTAATTTCTCCCTCACATTCCATCAGTACATAAACTAAAAGTTAAATCTGGAGTTGGATTTATCCCATCCAAGTTAATTCTAATTTCATAAGGTCCACATCCAAGTTGCTCCCTTGTGGGCTGGGCAAGATTCTCTGGGCCCTGTCATTGGCTCAGTCACGCCCTGTGGAGCTAACTCTCCTGGGCTCTCTCTTGAACATGTCCTAGGTCCCTCAACCTTAAATTCCCCATCTGCAGAATAATCCTGACTTACCAGGTGGCTTCTGTGTGTTGCTAGGTGCCTACATGTTCTTTCATTTAATTGGGGTTGGGGAAGTATGAATTAGATTCATTGTCTCATACTAGCAACCATGACTAAAATCAGCCAGGTGTCAGACAGTGGGGAATGGTGAGAACCATGGTGATTTGGAAAGCACGTGCCCACCAAAAGGGGCAGAAGGACCCAGAGGACAATGAAGCAGTCCCTCCAATATCAATTCCACCCCTCTCCCACTGGGCAGCAGCCAGGTGCACAGGATGGGACTTATCCCCAGCTACATGTCATTAGTTAGACCTCAGACTGGTCTAACTAATCAGGAGAATCCCATGTATCTTGCTAACACAATTGTTTTGGATAGTCCAGGTTTAAGCCAGTCCACACACTGGGATTCCCCAAACCAAATGGGGTGGCTCAGGTTCAAGATAATCCAATCATCTTAAAGCTCAGAATCTTTGCTGAAAATTCAGACATGCAAAAACCCTAGTTTCATCTCATTAGTGTGGAATACAGTTGTGAAGTCTGGAACATATTATTGTTGTGGTGTCCCCCAAAACTTATGTGTGAGACAAGTAAGAAAGTTTAGAGGTGAAATGATTGGGTTCTGAGAGGCTTAACCTAATCAGTGCATGAATCTAGTTGAATGGATTAGCTGGGTGGTAATTATAAACAGGTAGAGTATAGCTGGAGGAGGTCATCACTGGGGCCTGCCTCTGGAGTATATAATTTGTCCCTGGTGAGCCAAGCTTAGTCTCTCTCTGCTTTCTGATTGCCATGTCCTGAGCTACTTTCATCCACAGTACCCTTCCACCAAGGTGATGCAGAACCTTGGACCCAGAGCAACGGAGCCAGCCATCTATAGACCAAGACCTCTGAATCCCTGAGCACCAAATGAACTTTTGCTGGTCAGGTCTTTTGGTCACAGTGGTAAAAGAGCTGACTAAAACGACTGTCTACACTTTGCTATGTTGTGCTCTTTAATTTCTCCCAAAACATGCTAACCAAACTAGAAGGCCGCTTTGGCCAGGACTGCTTTCTCACACTAGTAAAATTATGAAATGATCATGGTGCTCTGATGTCAGATTGGCCTGCATTTGAATCCTAGCTCTGTCATTTAAACCGCTGAGATCTTGGGCAATTTATTTACACCCCCAGAGCTTCAGTTCCTGCCACATGTAACAGAGGTTTGAATGTGTATCTCATTTGGTTATTGGAACAATTAAAGAAACTGATCATGTAAAACACTTGGCATAATACCAGCCTTAGGGTGGGGATTTAATAAACCCCCCCTCAGGGACAGCGTTACCCTCAGAGAGATGCTGTTATCACTGTGAGAACATCATGGAATGTGCTCACACACTAAGAGCTGCAGCCTTCACTAGGCGCTGTAATCTGATGGGACACCTGTCCTCTCTTTGCTCCATGGTTGACCAAAATGTCTTTGTTATGTGATGTGTGACTTTGTGTTTAACCTATTTCTTTCAAACCTAAACCTTTCAGAAAGTTGTAATTCTGAGGAGGAAACATTGCCCCTTTACTCTCACCTGCTGGAGTCCATCCACTCGCAGTTAGTGTATACATCAGTCAGAGACCCACTGGCACCTGATTTTGCTCTCAGGCAGTGTGCCCAGTGCTGTAGGGATAGTGGCAAACAGGACCCCTGCCCTCCTGGAGGTTACAATCCAGCAGGGAAGGCAGACATTGAAACAATCCATAGAAAATCTACAGCACAGTCCCTGAGAGTCTCTGGAACCACCAGCCAAGCTGGGAAACTACATGATATGTGCCTAATATTAAGTGCTCTGGAGTCTGACTATCTGGGATTAAATCCTGACTCTACCCTTACTAGCATGTCACCTGGAGCAAGCTAGTTGACCTCCTGTGCCTTCGTTCCCTTTGCTCTAAAGTGAGGAAAATAAGAGTTCTGACCTCATGGCATTGTTGGCAGGGTCCAAGCACCAAACCGTGCCTGGCCTGGAAGGAACCCTCAGCAAGTGTTAGCTGCTGTTGTCGGGGTGTCGTGGGAAGCCACAGCCATGGTCCTGGCCCAGCTGAGCTCAACATGCAGCTCCACGCTGACTCCAAGCCCAGGAAAGACCAAGAGCTGAAGGCCTGAAGGCTAGAGAACCGAGCAGCCATTCCACAGGCGCCAGCCTCTGCCCATGTCACCCAGGACAGATTCTTGGCCCTTTAGTCCAGGTCTGATCCAGGGAGACCACTGGCTGCACACAGCCAGGAGGTACCTCTGCAGGGTTGTCTCTTAATTTAAATAACAACAACAAAACCATGTTTGCTTTTCCTTCCACTTGCTCTGTCCTGTAAAGGCACAGATGATGCTGAAGATTGTGTTCCCAGGTGGTTTCCACACATGTGGGGGCATTTCTTACACACTTAGGGCCACACAGTACTGTCAGCACAGACAAGACCTTTCTTTCCCTTGAGAAGCTTCCCCTGGCTCCAAATACCTGTCAGAACCTAGGGTGTTTTTCCTGGGAGAATCGCCATATTCTCTAGGGCACAGGCCAACCCCTGCAACCCCCTTAAGTCACAAGCACTGTGTGTCAGAGCCAGGGTTGAAATCCATGGTTCCTGAAATCCCAGACATGTGCTGTTTGTCCTTGGCCACCGTGTCCATGGGCTGGAAACTGAAAGGCGTCCACATTCTTGTAAGTCTCACCCTAGTCCCTTGGCTGTGCCTGCTTGGAGTCCTCCAGGAGGGTGGTGAGGCCACTTTCAACCTCACTGAGGACAGAGCTGTGGCTGATTAGCACTGTGCGCCACAGCTCTGCCAGTTGGGCCAGGGTCGGTATTCCTAGGCTTCATGTTAGTCCAGAGAGGCACACGGCCCATAGTGGACTCCATCATAAGCCGTGGATGAGAAGGCACTCCAAGGTGCTCGGGTGTTCCTGAGCAGGGTGTGTGTTTCAGAGTGTGGAGAGGATGCCAGGGCACATTTCTTCTCCTATGCAGACACATGCATCATCAAGTCACCCCTGTGGGCAGCCATCTAGCCTCCCTGCTGTCCAACCCCTCCTCCCATCTCTCTAGGAGTAAAACTCTTCCTGGTCTTGGTCAAGAGTTGTCCTGGGTTGTAGATGAGAAAGGTGGCATTGTAGCACAGTGGCTAAGTACATAGAAAGTTCTGGGTTTGAATCTCAGGTTTCACTTGATAATTGGCTTACATTGAACAAATTTTTTTATTTCTTTAGTCCTCGGTTTCCTCATCTGTAAAGTGGGGATGATAATACCTTCTCAAAGGGTTTTTGAGATGATTTTAAAAAAATAATGGAGAGTTGAGGTTGTGGCTCAGTGGCAGGGCACTTGCCTAGCATGCATGAAGCCCTGGGCTTGATCCTTAGCACCACAAAAATGAAGAAATAAAATTAAGATAATGCATGTAGAGCTCCAAGGATCGTGAGTGACATATGATAAGCTCTCAAAGAAAAAAAAAATGGCAGCCAGACATGAATAGGTAAAGTATCACACAATTTCCCTTGAACTGTGAATGAGCAATCCATCATTCTTCCAGTTGGACAACTGATGTTCATACATAATGAGGTTCTCAGAGCCCAACTCTACTAGAATGTTTTCTGAATCAACAGGTTTTTAAAAAATACCTTTTGTGCTAAATGAATTTTATCATATCCTAATTCTTTGAACTATATGATGAATGAATGGCATGTAGGCTGATTGCCCGTGGATAAACAGAAGGCTTCATTTTTCAGAACACTCTATGCACCCAACATAACAGAGTGGTCCAGGTGACTGGTCTGAAGGCAACAGTTCTCAATAGCCCCTCGAAAAGGTTTGATAAAGGCTGTCCGGGGCAGAGTTTGGTGATCATTCCTGTTTCACATGTTTATTAAACAACAATGTTTAGTTAACCGAACTAGGCTACTTATGTGGATCCCCCAACCCCATGCCTAAGTTGAATGACTTGAGATTCAGAGTGGTTAAGCTACTTGTATAAGGTCACATGGTAACTAAGTAGCACAAGCAGGACTAGAAGCCAGAGCCCTCTCCACTGCTACACACACACACACACACACACACACACACGCAGAATGTACAACCCTGTCACAGGAGCAGCGTGTTGAAGCTACACACCTTAATACCTTGTAATCAGGACCTCTTGGGTGGGGCCCAGGAACGTGCGCCATAACCAGCTCCACAGGCTGATGCACAGCTATATTTGGCCACCATTGCTAGGCCTTGGCGGCTTGAAGTGGACCTGGGAGCCAACAGTACAGGCATTGCCCAGGGAGCTTGTTAGAAGTACAGGTCCTGGCCCCCTCCCCAGACCTCTTAACCAGAACCTGCATGACAAGGTTCCTGGGCTACACGTGTGCTGTTCAAGTCCAATGTGCTCAGATTTCCAAGACACATACAAAGTCCTTCACAGCCAATTCCAACATCAGCTCACTCCTCAAAGGACCAAAGTCAACAAGAGGATATGCCTGAAGCTGAAGAATGTGCAGACCTTGGATGAAGTAAAATTAGACCTCTGACCTGGGAGTAGCTCAGCAATCCAGTCACCCAAAGCCAGGTCCCCTCGTGATGCTTCATGGAGCAGCTGATAGAGTCCTGTCATTGCAGGCAAAGGTGATTTGATGTTTTAAAAAATAAACCTTAGACTTTCTTTGAATGCACTTTCTATCAGTCTTACCATTGCCTATATGAGCACAGACCGTCTTCCCAGGTTGTCTTGTCTCACACCCAGAGACCATCTTTCCTTAGATTTTCTTGGACTGATTTCTCAGAAATTTGAATGGCTTTGAATGCTGTTTAGAATAATGAATTGTTGTAAAGGAGAGTTTTGTTCCAATGTTCCTTCTAACCAAAGGTGTGTGTGGAGTGGGCAATAAACACCCTTCGCATTTGAGATGCTAAGGAATTTGATTTCTCTTCAGCAAAGTTTATTGTTTCTTTTCTAGTTTCACAGGTACCATTTGTCTCTTTGTTTCTACCTTTAAAACCTATAATGAATTTCCCTGTGCCTGATGTGACTGCACCCAGTGTTTACACTGTGCCAGGCAACAGACCCTGCCCTTCTATTTCACTGACATGGATAGAACCCAAAGGGATGTTGACTCATCTCTGCTCTTGATCCTTGAGCACTATGAGACCAAATTCAAGCACCTACCTAAGACCACAGGAACCACACAGACATTCTGCTGAGACTTACCAGGAAGGTTAGAGAAGGTAGTAAGGGAGATTCTATCGCATGCCACAAAGCAAAATTGAAAGAGATTCCCCATTAGAGGCCTCTTCTCTCCCCCTCTCCTCAACATGCAGTCTTTCCAATCCCAGCTCTTACCATGAACCATACAGCGGTGGCCCCATGCCAATGGGCCCAATAGAAGTTTAAAATTAGTTTGAAAAGCTTGGATGTTTCTGGGCCCAATAGAAGTTTGAAAATTGGCTCACTGATGACATGTTTCCCAAGCCCAACCCTTGCAGGTACCAGTTGCCCTGCCCTTGTGCTAGATGGTGGAGTGTGGCCACCAGAGTGCAGTCAGGCCCATATCATTAAAGCTCTTGCCTCCCCCACGGCTTAGTCCTCAGGTCTGGACTGCCTGACCCATAGGAGGGGCTCAGTGAACACCAATAACTTGAACTTGTGAACAGGTGTGAGCCTGCATGATTGAGGAGGAGAAAAGGAGGAACAGGGAGGGAGGGGAGCAATTTAGTAAAACCTTCAGTATTTGCCACTTAGAGAAACAGCCACACAGAGTTCCCCATGGGAGAGCCTCCAGGGAGCGTTGCTGTCTAACCTGCAAAAATAGAAAAATAATTTTCTTTTCAGAAACACCATACTACCCAATTGATTTGCTAATGGGTTCTGGCAGCCTCTGTATTAGTCTGAGAAGCCATCAGACCGCCATTGTCAATGTCAAACTTATAAATTGCTCTTGTTAAAATCTGCACATCAAAATTAAATAGGAAACACCTGGTAAGCTGGCCTCCCACATGGGCAGAGGTGACCCTGAGGTGGGTCACTGGGGAACAGGCCTTCCTCCAGATTGCCCAAAGACATTTGGAAGTCTTTGGAAGAAAAGGGCAGGGAAGAGACCAGACCTGGAGGGCTTTGGACTTTACCTCAAATCTCACATAGGGACTTTAAAAAAAAAAAAATGTCACCATTTAAAACCTAGAATTTTTGTTCTGCTTATAAAATCAAAAGAACTGGCCACCATGGCCTGCATTCTTTCAGCAACCGTCAGCTACAGCTGTCCCCTTTCAACAAGCCCTTTGCTTTCTAGTTCACCCAGCAACTGCTCCACCCCCCTGCCTCCCCCCACTGATGTATGAGTCTGGACTAAGGTCTGAAACTTTGACAAGAACCTTGGCTGTACATGATTATGGATAGGTCTTATCCTACCTTCAAGCACTGGTTTGCTTGTCTATAAGATTGGGGGCGGGAGGGTGGTGCCCATCTTGAAGTACTATGTTGGCAAACTGGTAGACTAATCATCTCCAGGAGCCTTCTTTGAAGAGTTCTAACTAGCATATTGCTGTGAGCCAGGAATCTTATAGGTGCTAGAAATAAATTCTTCTTCCTTTACTCTCAGAGATTCCTGATGGTTTTACTCCCCAATTCCTTGCAAAACGAATCCCACATTTTAAATAAATGATTAAGGATAATAATAGCTAACATTTTTGGAGAGCCTTGTTTGGGCCAGATATACTTCCCTTACTTTGTGCCCATTATCTCTGTTCCTCTTCTCCCAGTCCAACAAAGTTGGTATTGTTATTTCTAGTTTACTGATGAGCAATTAGGTCTCAGGAGGTTAAATAACCTGCCCCAGGTTAATTCCTTTGGAGAAGCCAGCAACAGAACATTCTAGAATATTCTGCTTTCTACCACCTCCTTACTTTCTGCACTTGATCGCAGCAAATAAGACAATTTTCAGTGAATTGTTGGGCTTTGGAGTGACACCTGTTTCCCTGGAGCAGAAATAACACCTTTGAAGTAAAATTTTCTCAGCTCCTGGCTCTGCAGGAAAAACCTATTTGGGGGCCCATTATGGCTGTATTCTAGAAACCATCAGCTCCGATGCTTAAATATAGCATTTCTTTGGTTCCTAGCCGCCAGCAGCAAGGAAAACATTTTGAAGGGCAAATAAATATTTATGTATGAGGGCTCTTTATGCACAGTAAATGTTTGATTCTGTTTCCCCAATTCTCTGGGCTGAGAGTAAATTATGGAGCCCAAAAGAGTGTGGGTGTGAATATACATGGAGCACCTGTGTTCACTGAGCAAGGCTGCATGGAGCACCTACTATGTGTGTGCCAGGCCCTGAGCTCTGCATCAGTACTAGGTTGCAAAGTGCTTCTGTGTGCCTGGAGACCCCAGTGCTTTGCACTAATTATCTCACTTAATTGCCACAACCCTGTGAAATAGTCATCATTAGCTTTTTTTTTGACTGATGAGAACCAGCTGAGTTCCTGTTCTGGCTGGCCTGCTGTGTGTAGACACAGACCAAGAAAGAAAAGATAATATTCTTGCTTTTTCTGATATTCTCACTTTTCCTCTTCCCCCACTAAACTGTGGGCACATGGAGGAGTCGCTGGATGTTAATGGTTGCTAAGATGTTCTGGAGGCCTTCCTAGGACATGCTCTTTGCTAAGTACTTCTCTGCTATTCCTTTGAATCTTCACAAAGATTCCCACAACCTGGGCAAGCTAGAGGCCTTGCAAACACCTGCTAAGTGAACGAGAGACCACCACAGCAGTGGTAAGGGGAACATCCTCTTGGGTTTCACTGACCGAGACGCTCTCCCTTGCACAGGCTTTAACCAGGCTTCTCTGAATCCTCCTCCTACCAGGCCTTAGCCTTCAGACTTCCGTGTTTGTCTCTGCTTTGCCCATTTGCAGCCAGTTTAAGTTGGTTTGGCCAAAACCCCTGCCCACAGTATCTGATTACCCTTGATATTCTTTGTCCTCCCCTAGGTGAGGTCTGATCATCCTGGCCTGACTTCAGCAAGAATCCCATTAGGCCACTTTAGCCAGAATCTTCTTTACCTCTGATGCTTCATCTTAGTAATTTTCCATCCATGGACCCCACCACCTCCCCACTCTGCTCCTTAAATAGTTATATAGTTAACTATATAACTGTTATAGTTATTAAACCTATACAGTTAACTATAAGTTTATAGTCAACTTTTTCTTGTTATCCAGGTTGAGCCCAGTCTCTCTCTCTGCTGCAAAACCCCAGTGCAGCTACCAGATTGGTGCTAAATACATTCTGAGCTGCTGTTCCTTAGCAGCAACATGAATATGGCTCCCTTTGAAGGCACCTACGTCTCACAAGAAGGTATCAGAGTGAATCAGTCCTCCAAGGGGAGCAGCTCTTTATGATTTTCTCTTTTTCTCTACTCATTTTTCCTGTTCCTCCTACCTTTTCCCTTGCCTGCCTGCCTTCTTCATAGTCTTTCATTTTTCCTTTAGTTCCTTTGTTTTGTTTTCATCCATTCTATTTTACCCTCCCCTTTTTTTTCCTAGTATTTCCTCTTCTCCCCACAAAGACAGACATCAGGCCTGTGAGATTGTACAAGAAAAGTTGGAGGGAACTTCTGGGGGTGATGGAGCCAGGCGAGGAATGCAGCAACTTGGGGGAAGTAATACCAGATGTGGTGGTGCCAACAGTGAGCCTGGAATGTAAACGCCGAGCTTGGTAATAAAGCGCTACAGCTGGAGTGTAGGGAGCTTCGGAGGAGGGGACGGGGCCTGGTTTCTCCACCAGAGATGGCTCAAAATCTGGTCTCTGCATGTATTTATGCCTCCAACATCCTTTTCTGCTTTTTCAGAAAGGTGATCCATCTTCCCTCAAGTTTATTAGAGGCGGTTTTCCAAGACCACTTATAAAATATTACAGGCGGCCCCGTGATTCATGGCTTCATTTATAACCCACAGCACTTGGGAACTTTAGGGGAATATTTCCCATTAAATCTATTTCCCAACTCTTTGGAGCTGCTTCCTACTTCTACAAGAAATGCCAGAAGATTCAAGACAGGTTTGCACAGAGGGCAAGGTGCATCTTCCGGGCGTTAGCCTGGTGCTCAGGATGAAGGAGGTCTGTGTGGTCTTTTTGCTGCATTTGTCGGGGTCTGGGAAGTCTGAGATCAAGGCTCTGGTCTGTTTCCACCTCCCATAACATCCCTGTGCAGGGAAGACCTAAAACTGTGGGTTCCTTCTCTTAGATCTGAATTCATCTTTGGCAGAGAACTCAATTCCTGAGACACTTTTGTAGAGGTAGTCAAAGCAGCAGATCAGGCTAGGCCTGGGCCAGCCCCTGGGATAGCAGCAACCACCTTCTTATACACAGGACTCTGTCCTGTAGGGCATAGGACAGAGCCTGCTTTAGGATTTTCCTGTGGCCTGAAGCGTATTTTTCGTACTAACAAGCATTAACAGCTGGCAATCGGTTGTTTCTTTAACCAGGGTTGACACTAAGTCCCTGCCTTAAATATGAGGCCAAGTATCTGCAAGGATTTCACAAGAACTTCTATGCTTTGACCATGATAAAGAAAACAGTGGTGCTATTCTCTTGCAGAACATGGGTGGTGAAATATCCTGAACTCTTCCTTCCCCACTGGCTCCCTCATCCTCTACTCTGGGGCCCAGTTTTCTTTGTGACTGTTATCTTTTGAAACAAAGGAACTGAAACCATTGCTATATTTCCCCTTTGGCCACCTGTGATTTAGATAAGACACATCCAAGTCACTGAAATCAGAAAAAAATAAGCAACCAGATTTGGGGGTTGTTTTTATATTTGTATATTGGATTGAAAGGGTGATACTCGATGTATGGAATTCAACCCTGTGTGCCAAGCAGGAAGAGGCAGGTAAATCATTAATGTATCAGGCAATTTCAACTGCCATTTTGTCAACCAGTATACCCAGGCTAGCCTGAGATGGAAAACATGAATCTGTTACTCACTTGACACCCCATCCCCACCTGGAAATATTTTGAGACAGCTATTTTTTGTGAAGTGGGGCCTTCCTTCTTTATGTTTTTTTCCAGAGATCAGCAAACTGTGACCTGGAAAACTGGCCCTGCTATGTCAAATCTGGCCCACTGCTTGTTTTTGTAAATAAAGTTTTATTGGAAAGCAGTCATGCTCATTCATGAGCCTGCTTCAATAGCAGAATGCAGTAATGGCAACAGACTGTGGAGCCCACAAAGTAAAACACTGCCATCTGGTCTTTTAAGGAAAAGTTCTACCCCTGCTTTATGAACATGCACGCATCACTATACAGAGCTTGTCCTAGTGCACTGGGGCTACTATAACAAAAAGTCACAGATGGTGTGACTTACAACAACAGAAATTCATTTCTTACAGCTATAGAGGCTAGGAAGTCTGGGATCAAGGCTCTGGCAGATTTGATGTCTAGTGAGGATCCATTTCCTGGTTCACAGATAGCAGTCTGTAGCTGTGGTGGTAGGCACAAGGAGCTTTCTGAGGTCCCTTTCATAAGGGCACTCATTACACTCTCAAGGGCCTCAGCCTCATGACCCAGACACCTCTCAAAGGCCCCAGCTCTTCCTACCATCACCTTGGGGTTAGGGTCTCAACACATGACTTTGAAGCTTGCAGAGAGCCAGGCCACAACAAAACTGTGCACTCAGCCATCCTGGGCTGCATTTTGCCAGTGGCTCAAGGGATTTTCAAGGATAATTGTAACCAACTGTGACTTTGCCTTACACGTCAACTTCTGAACTTAAATCTAGCTGACCAAAGCTCACCTCCACTGTAGCACATTAGATTGTCTTTATTTTGTTTCATTTTTCACCCAATCTGATCAATCACTTTTGGCCTAACATGTAGACAGCATGGCACATGTTTTTAAAAGACTCTGAAAGAATCTTTCTCCAGACCATGGACTGGCTCTAATAAAAGTGAGAACCTCTCTGTGATGTGTCCTAGGAACTGTCAGCCACTGTAGGCTGACATACTGTAGGTATGAAACTTCATGGAAGCCCTAATTTCTTTGTTTCTCATGGCATCCTTCCTCTTGACAGATCCATGGAGATGCTAACAGTCCCTGGGACAGGACTTTGTGGCCTGCCTTCTAGGAACACATTATTAGGAGAGAACCTTAGCTTAGCCTAACCCAGTCAGGTTGGCCCAGGGGCAAAATAAGCAGGACTGCTGCACTCTGGAGCATTCCCAGGTGCAGGGAATCTCACAGGTCAGCCATCCAGAGGCTCCTGCTGCTCATCAGAGTCTTCAAAAATGCTAATTAAAAATGCAGCTGTTCCACTACTACCCTGGATGATTCTGACCCTGAAATGGAGTAGGGTGTAGATGTCTACATTTTCAATAGGCTCCACAGAGGAATCCAGAGGGTAGCCAGGGAATTGCTAATCCATTCCATACACCACCCCCTTGATAGCCAGCCCAAGAGGACAAATACAAAATTGACCCAGCAAACAACCAAGCAGAACCACATCCCAGGTCTTTGCAGCCAGTCTCCACCAGTGGTTTTCAAACCCGCTTTAGCAGAACCCTGGGGTGTTTGCAGATGCCTTTGAGACTACCCTGGAGATAAAATGACAGCCTGAGAGAGACCCGAATCACAGAGCTCAGGCCTCCACATTCCACCAGAGTACCTCCGTGGGTTCATTTTCTGCATTAGGCTTATGTTAGACATTTTCCTAGTTCAAAAGCTATAAGAGAAAAATCTGCTAATAGAGGGGAAAAATGAAATTCTCAGTCCTGCTGCATCTTGCAGCAAATCAGTCTACCAAACCTTTTCTACCAGAATCTTCTTTGCTTAAAAATCTGCAAAGAGGGATGATTCCAACCCCTAACCCTCCCTCAGAAGCACCTGCAAAGTGCTCTGATCCAGGTTCCAGGTAAAGGACCCTCTGATACAGCCTAACATCCTTCTGTGGCCCCTGCAGGTGCCATTTGCACCTCATTCCCAGTCCACCTCTGTCCTGCCTACTCCAAATCGAGCCCCTTCCTTCTCTCACCCTCCTAAGACCCAGAAAACCATAGCTCACTTCCACTACCCTGATACACTCCTGTCATCATGGCTACAAATCAAAAACTGGTTGACACCCACAGTGTACCAGACACAGAATTGGCCCCTGGCCAAGGCAGGTGTGATGTGCAGGTGACACATTCAGACTGGAAGAAAAGAGAAAGGGAGAGATGGGGTCACTCCCTGCCCTTTCTGTGAGCAGCAGATTTCAGAATGTTTTTCCTCCTGCTTCTCTCCCAGGATGATAGGAACTACCTTGCAGGCTCCTTCCCATTGCCCAGCCCTCCAGGTCTTCATCCAGCCACACACCCCGGATGAGGAGATTCCACCAAACCAGCTCAAAGTATGCAGAGGAACTAGACCCTGGCTGGTCATGCTAAAAGCCCTGGAGCTTCTGTCCACTAGGACAAAGGAGGTCCTACTCCTGACCTGGGCAGGGTTGCAGGGCAGTAATCAATTCCTGCCTCTTTGGGCGACAGTCTTCTGCAGCATCTCTGCGCTGCCACCCCCTGGCCAGAGAGAGTAGCAAGCAAGGGCCTATGGGAATTGAGTCCCGACACCCAGGCTGCTGGAGGCAGCTCTGCCCACCACTCCTGAGGGACCCACAGAGCATCCCCAAGCACAATCTTCAGAGACGACACCATAGACCTGGACAGATACCAAACAGGCAGCATTGGCCCAAATGCTCCCCCAGAAAATGGCTCTGGCAGAGGCAAGGATATGTTTTCTCTCTTGTATTTCTTTTTTAACCTTTCAGTTTTTCTTGCCCCTAGTTTCTGTTTAGATATTTAAATACTTTCATATTTCTATGTGTGCACACACATGTGTATGTTTTGGGTCTAATTATCTGTGTGTGGTAGATATTCTTTGCTTTTGTAAGCAATCCTGACTCTTCACTCTGTAGATCAAGCCAAATGGAACAGCACAGTGCTTGTAAGTTATAAACCTCCAGTGACACATAATAGCAACAAGAACAAACTCCCTCCCAAGACATCTGCCATTGCTTGTGACATCTTTTCTCTTTGAGAGAAGGACTGAGCTGATTTGGGATTCAGAAACATGTTCTCCATCATCAGATGGTGCTAGTCAAAGGCTCCATGAATGGAAGTGTTGAGAGGGGTAGGTCCAGTTGGAGATACCCACCCTGAGCCCTGAGGAGCTGAGCCAAAGGGTGGGGGTAAGGACTGGGCTGCTGGGTGAGTGAGTGATTGGTGTAGACAGACCCCAGGCCAGCTGTGGGGGAGTCTGTTGGCCAACAAGCCCCCAGATGCCCGCTCTCTGGTGAGTCAGGGTCTGTGTGCTTGTAAATTGTCCCTGAAACCCGCCAGAGATGCTGGAGCCAGGCAGTCCCTGCCATCACCCAGCCTCTCCCCTGGATGTCACTGTTGTGCTGTGTGAGCAATGCTGGGGAGGACTTCTGGGACCATGATAAACCCTCCCTGGAAGCGGCAGCCCCTTCGAGATGGAGGAGGCCCTGTAGGAAAAGGCAGAGCCAGGCCTGTCTGCAGGTGTGTAGATCTCAATGTCCCAGCAAAACAGAGCAGGCAGGTGATGGCCTTGGCAGGTGACACCCAGTCTCTCTGCTCCTGCTGGTCCTAGGGCTGGTCTGGTTCTTTAGTACAAAGAAGCTGGAGTCGGCCGAGTCCCCTCCCCGCTGGCTCTCAGGTCCTTGGACAATTGGTAATGGGAGAAAGGTAAAGGACCAATATGGGTAGTGGTTTTGAGTATAGTTACAAATCCAAATCCCAGCCTCACATAAACAAGAAATCGTTTCTCTCCTTGGAGTGTCGGTTTGCCACCTACACCGTATGGGACTCCCTATAGCACTGTTGCAGAATTCAGTGAGAATGCTGTATGCGAAACCTAACATGAAGGCACAGCTTTATTTTAATAAAATAGTTAGAAACTATGCAGAGAACCTTCCAAGTTCAGAGCCTGGGAGAAAAAATCTTATTTCTAACCCAATCATGAAAACAAGCACAAGCTCAGAGATTAGAACAAATCAAGAGAGACTGGGCCCAGGCCAATGGAACCAGTGCCCTCTTTCCTTTCTATGTGGCTTGGGATTTCCCCAGGACGCTGGCTGCCTCTTCAGAGCCACACATGCATGCATTGAATCCGTGTGTTGGTGGAAACACCCAAACTTAGCCTAAAGCAGTGAGGGATTTTGCTATCTCTGTTGATATATGTGGAATAACTAAAAGCAGACTTAGAGCATTTTAAAGTAAAGCGTGTGGGGAGTGTTCCGAGCAGTCTCGGCCTTGGTGATGGAGAAGCAAGGTCCTCCGATGGAGCCAACCCAAAATCTGTCAGCATCTTCCTGGCCTTTCTAGTCCAGGAACCTTTTGTCTTCCTTTGGTTTTCTTCCCCGGAGTGAGATTTTGCACTGTCAAGTATTCAAACAACTCCTTGATCAAAATCGGTATGGTGTGACTCTGGGTGGCCTGAGCTAGTTTATCCTTTTCCAAAGGCTGTGCATTAGGGTGGCACATCTGTTGAGCTGGAGAGATGCTGCTGGGGCTTCCCCTTCTCCCCACTCCTCCTCTCCTCTGGTCTCACAGGTCAGGTACAGCTGTGGCTCTGAAGCTCCGTCTCTGCTTCATCAACAGCCTGTAGGTGACTGGCCATGCAGGCTTTCTCAGTGTTGAAATGACTTTATTAAGTGCATTCACCACTCTCAGCTCAGAGTAAGCCAGGGGTCCATGTGAGAGGCCCACGACAACTTAGTCATTAAGTCCACTCACAAAACTGCTTTGGGTGGATGGAAGCCCAGATTTGCTGACAATGACCCATAAACTGGGAGGTGGCAGGCGCCCTTTTAGTTCCTTGTGCATTTGAATTTGAGGTTTTTAAGGAATAACTTGGGCATCTTGATTCTGTACCCACTGAGTCACCCCATTCCTCTTCTTGGGACCTTGTGCTTTGTCTGCTGCAGGGTGACGGGGAGAACAGGGGTGCACGTGCCACGCTTCAATGGGGGAGAGGTAAATTGGAAAATGAGGAGGGAAGCAGTACCAAGCAGCTGCAAAACTGTTCAAAACCATTTTCTCAACTGGGTTAATTGTCCTTCCCCACAGTGCAGAGACACCTAGGCGATCACAAGCCTGCATCTCTTTATTGCAAGGAGCAGCCTATTAAGAGAGACAGACTGTCCACTAGGAGCCGCAGACTCCCGCCCCTCTTCCCTTCCAGGGCTCAGTTCCTTCTGCCAACACCCCTGCCCCACAGGACAGAGCTCACCTGACTCTCCCCCTCAGCATTGGCTTCCTCCCTGGGAAGGGTTGTCAGTGACTGGAGGAGGTGGCGGATTCTAACCAGCTCTGCTTGAGGAGCAGAAATAATTACAAAATCTCAGGCCATTATCCAGTTACCTTGACATGTGGCCATTCTAGGGAGTTCTAACTGGATTAAGTTCATTATAAAAAGATTAGTCCTAGCATGGGGACTGTGCATAACAAAGTGAACCTTCAGATTGTGCACTGTGGGGCCACCAAGGACTCTGGCGGGGAAAGCAGAGCGAATGGCTTTGTTTATTGGATGACTGCTAAGGGATTGCCAAGGAGTTTGGTTCAGATAGAGTTTGTGGCTTACAGCAACTGTCAGCAGTTTCCTGTTTGCTGTTTTTTCAACACTTTTCTTCAATGCCGTTGTAGTTATTGTCAAAGCACTAATCCAAGATGCTTGTCCCTAATGTTCTTTGTGAGCATGGAGGTGAGATTATTGATCAAAATGAATTGGAGACACACAGAGTTCATCCATTATTCATAAGCTGCATATATGCCCATACAGAGCGACACCCATCGAACACCTCGCATTTGCATAATGGCGCCTAGCTTTACAAAGAACTTTCACATTCTCATTTGCCCTACATGGCAATGCTCTGAGATAAATAGGCATTATTAAAATGATTTTATAGAAAATGAAACTGAGTCTCAGGGAGTTAATCCATGATCACCCAGCTAGGCAGTCCCAGTACTGAATGACAACTCAGACCTATTCTTCCCAGCCTAGCACCCTATAGACACACAAACTCAGAATACGTTCAGCTTATGGGCCTCGACTGTGGGTCACCCACAGAGGTTGAGATCCATTTTATTCCTCAATTTGCCATGAGGATTTTATCAGATACCATTCTGAACAACTAATTTAGCTGCTACAGACTTCTCTCTTCTCCTTCTTAAGCTCAGAAAGAGTTTCATGTAAGAAAGGTCATGAAGTTCTTCTGGTCCTTCACTAGAAACCCTCCTTCTATACCTTCACTAGAGTTTGTCCTGCTGTAGGAAATAGATGATCTTTCCATCTTTCTAGAATAAATGCTGAGCTCCTCTTGATATCCTGGGATAAGGGACATGGATGTCAGGGTCAGTGGGAAGATGTAAATTACCGATCAATCACTTGTTTCGCTTAGATTGACATCATTTCTTGGGTTCCAAACTCCCCCTGGGTAGAAAAGTAAGAACTACCACTCAAGGTAGACAAATCTGAGCTCCAGATGTGTGTTAGGACCAGCAGTGTCTCTGCTTCCTCCTCTGAAGCCTGCTGCTGCCATTGCTGAAGGATCCGCACACCCTTTTCTACATAGTCTGGGATTGAACTTCCCAAAAGCCTCAAGATAGACCTCCCAGCAGCCTCCAGGGAGTCAGGAACTGGCTAGTCAGATGGCACCTATGTACCTCCATCCTGATTCTAGACCCTAGTGACCCCACGAACTCCAGAGCCCTAGGAGAAGCCAACCAGGTTATGCCACTGTATCAAATGCCACTGTACTGGCCCGTTTAGTAACAGTCAAGGGGAATGTGCAATGACCAAAACAGCATTTGATTTAGGAAATTAAAATATTCAGAGTACAATTAAAGTAAAGGTTACGGCAGAAACCAGATAGCCAGAAAAGAAAAGATGTTTGTGGTAAGCGGGCATCTAAATCTCTGCAGACCAGTGATTTTATCTACCTGCACCTCCCCAAAATGAAATACACATGGATACAACATTTGATATAAACTGTGACTCCCTAAAGCACATCTAGATTATAGACTAAATTTAAAACCAAATAACATAGACTGCTGGAGTACAGTCAGAATTCTCATTTGCAAATGAGATAGCCCTTTGCAAAATGACTTTAAAAAAAATAAAGAAAGGAAATTTATTGGCTTATGAAAATAAAATTTTAAGGTCTTTAAATGGGGCTGGATCTAGTGGCTTGAAACTATCATTGAGACTTTTTCTGTATCATGGTCCCAGTATTTCTAAACTCACCTAGGGTACAGCAGGAAAAAAAAGAGTTTATTTTCCTAATAATTCCTGTAAAAGGTATGGAATTTATTCTCATTGGGTCCATGCATGCACTATTGAGATTGACCAGGCCTGGGTCATGTGATCTCTCTGGGACAATCCTAGCCCCACCCAACCCTCACTTTCCTACCCCCAAACCACTTACACTGCAAATGATGCAGGTAAGATGGCCTAGAGGGGAAGGTGACAGCCTCTTAGTTGCCAGCTTGCTATGTCCCCAGCCCAGATGCCAAAAAGGAAAACTTTACAAATGGTGCAGATCTTAATAGTTTGCAGAGTTTTTTCATGTTAATAATCTTATCTGACCCTGACAAACACCAGAGGTAGGTTTTTCACTCTCACCATGCAGACAAAGTTTATGTTCAGGGGGCTCTGTAACTCACTGAAATAGACCTGCCTCTTGACCTTTGATTTGTCTGACTCTAAATTCTGAATCTTTCCCTGAGCTTTTTTTAGCATTAATATGGATGTTAACATGAAAAATTTAAGTTCCTTACTTAATTACCAGAAAGAGTCTCGTGAATTTCAGCTTCTCCTTTAGAAAAAAGTCATCAACCCATTTACTGTACTGTTCACAGTACCGCTTAGAAATAATACCAGCTATAGTTTGCTGAACACTTATTATGTGTCAGGTAACTGGGGAAGCACCTAACAAAGAATGAAGCATTGTATGCTAAAAAGCCTTATGAAATAGCACTTCTCATCCCTGTCAGATCACTGAGCAAAGAAGTCTGAGGAGGATGAAATGACCTAACCCAGGGAGCATGTGGAGTCAGAGTTTGAACCCAGCTCTGACTCCCACCCAGCCGTTTTTCCTACGGAGAGATGCATGCCAGCCACTAATGTTACACTTCATCAGCAACCTGGATAGAGAGGGAAGACAAGAAAGGCATCAATTCCAAACTCTAGGGAAACCCAGAAGTGGAAGAAAATTAGATTTTAGACAAATTCCTGATGATTCAAGAGAACTGACACCAAAATACTAAGAAACAAATAAGCAAGCCAACTACAGGCTAAAGCAGGAATATTACCTTTCCAGAGTCCCCAAATGTTAAAATTGACTAGGATTTAATTGTC
This sequence comes from Xerus rutilus, assembly GCA_028644305.1. NCBI lineage: Eukaryota > Metazoa > Chordata > Mammalia > Rodentia > Sciuridae > Xerus > Xerus rutilus. The sequence goes on along the minus strand of CM053405.1, from coordinate 134,565,533 downwards.
CAAGCCCTATAGGCCAGCTTGCCTTCATACGAGGAGCTTGCCTTTCACTTGCTCCTGTAACTCACTCAGGAATGACAAGTCCCGGGGCATCCTGAGTGGTCCCAGGAGGGATGGGGTGGCCAGCCTGCCGTCACTTCCTCGCCACACAGCCTCCCTCTAGCAGCCCCATCCTTTGCCATGTCTGGTTGCTACAGATTGGCGTTTTCACATCATTTATGCTTTTCAAGGTACACATCTCATGACAACACTAGCAGCTTTCAATTTATTAGGCTTATTAGCAAATAAAACTGTCCTGAAGAGCCCAGATCTGATATCTGGAAGATTCATTTCAGGATTGATTTAATGCAACCTGCCTGGTAGTTTATTTCACATCTCCAAGTTGGGACTAAATCACCTGCGTCTTGTTGATACTCTTAATACGATGGTTGGTGTTTGCAAAATAGGCCAGGCTATAAAAGAATCTGAAGGCTCTAGTCGCTTCCAATTTCTTTTTTTTACACAGAGATGATAAAAAATACTTTATAACTTTATGTGTCTAGGAGATTCTGGGTTTTTCCTCCTTTTTTCTTTCATCAGTCTCAGTGATATCATTTGCAGGAAAATATATTTAAAGATGTGACCCTTTTTAACTGTTGATTTGGAGCAGTGGGAAATCACCTGCTTTCTCTGGAATCACTACTCTGCACCAAGAACTGGTGACATCTGGCATTCACTATGACAAACTTGCAGAGGCACCAGCCAGGAGCAGTCCATCATTTAAGTCGTCTTGTTCCTAAGCCCTGGGCCGCTATCATACCTCTTCAAGATGAAGACTTGAACAGAGAAAACCTGTTATTTTCCAACCAGCCAATGGCACTTAAACCGAGGGCTATTACTCTGTTAGCATTTATCAACCGCATCTCATTTGACACTTATCATTTATTGCCGGACAGTTTTATTTATCTTCTATTTTATCCTCCCCATTGGATTACCATCTGCTGAAAGCCAACCCTAAAGTTGTCCCAGTCCAGTTCAAATCCAATCCCTGCCATTTCCTGCCTGTGACCATAGCTATATAAATTAACCTCTCAGAAGACAGGGATAAAAATAGGAATAAAAGAATTAAATTAAGTAATGTATGAAAAATCTTTAACACAGTGCCAAGCACAGGGAAAGTGGTCAATAAATGGTAGCTGTCTTCTGTGATTAAGACAAGGATAATGATACAGGTGGTGTAAACCATAGTCTTAAATGTTATTTTCCTTTTTGTATACCAAAGTGCCTTCCATAAAAGTAGATGACATGCATCTGCAAGAAGTCTTGATTATAGAGCATTTATGAAAAAAGGTCCATTTAATTGCATTTTAAAATTATATATGTTTGAAAGCGATGAGACGTTTAAGGGCGCCCATTTGATGGAAGAGCTCTGAAAGTTGGATGTGCTTTCTGGGCGTGGTTTTCCCAGCAACTCTGGTCTCCTCCATCTTGTTTGCATGAGTCCATTGTTGAGCTGAGCCTTCTTTCATGGGATGTGCTGAGGGCAGCTTAAGCCTTTCTGGCTTAGCAAAGGTTCCGAATTTCTGCAGCGTGAGAATCTTTGTGTCTTACCTTTTCTTGGGCTGTAGTTTGCTCATCACAGCAGATCGCACTGGAATTCATGTTCCAGGTAGACTTTTGTACTCCACCCTGTTACCTGTTTTAATCTTGTAAGTTAGGGAACAGCTGACACTGGCTTCCCATGTAAAATATGACCAAGCACAACAGCAGTACCTGAAGCCTCCCCCCACCCACCTCAGTCAATCACAGCTCTCCTGCTAGACTTGTTGTCCAGGTGGCTAGACCTGTCCTGCTCTTGCTTGCTCTGCCTTGGGTGCTCCTTGGTGCTGTACTCCTGCCAAGCTTCCTCCCTTCCACCCATTTCTGTTAACCCACAGGGCTTAATATACCAGTGACAACATTCTTCCATGTCATTGTTCTGCCATGGATCTGTATGCATATGAGGTCTTCTATTTTGAACAGGTGCCCCTGTCTTCCAAATTGGGCCAGGTTGGTTTCTGCTACAATCATTGTACAGTAAAAGGGATAAAGCAGAAGTGGGGGTGGTATTAAAAGTCAAATCACAGTGGCTAAAGGCCCTGAGTGTTCTGATAAATTGCAGAAGCCATGCTTCAGGGTGTATTCTAGAACACAGCAATGCCATCGTCAACAGCAGCACGATTGTTCAACCATGTATTTGTCACTTACCAGGCCATGTGCTAAGCATTTATATCATTGCTCAACTACTTCTTGTTAAATGTGCCTTTCTTTCAAACACCAACATACAGTAGTAGAATCCAACACTCACTATGAAAGTTAGAGGTCTGTCCATACTGTTTCAATTCCTCCTAGCAGTTAAATACTGACAGGATTTTTTTTTTAGGGGAAGAGAGAGTGCTTGTTTGCCTCGGATAGGCTGAGTGTTTATTATCTGAATGCTTAGGGCCAGAAGTGTTTTGGATTTTTGAATTTTAGATTTTTTTCAGATTTTGGAGTATTTGCATGCATATGCAATGAGGTTTCTTGGGAATAGGACCCAAGTCTGAACCCAAATTCATTTATGTTTTGTCCATACCTTACTCGCATAGCCTGAAGGCAATTTTATACAGTATTTTTAGTGCACCTGCATTAGGACTATGGCCTGTCACACGAGGTCAGGTGTGGAACTTAGCACTTGTGATGTCATATCATCTCTCAAAAGGTTTCAGATTTGAGAGTATTTCAAATTTTGTATTTTCAGATTAAGGATATGCAACCTGTATTTAGGCAGAAAGCATTCCTTACCCTTTGTTTGCTCATCATGGACAGATTACAACAAATTGTATGTACTAGAAGGTCACCTTCCTCCAAGGAGTTTACTCCCACCTGTCAGAAAATTGTTGTGAATTATTAATATGTTAGAATAAGAATGTATTGCTATATTGTGGGAGGAGAATATAATAAATATACAGATCATAGTATGGGCCGTGTGGATGGAGCCCTCAGATTTATAACTTCATTGTACACTTGAATATACAGAAATTCTTCAGGTAGAATTTCTGATCAGAAGCTTTAGTGTGAATCTGAGGGTTTTCTTTGCAAAAATAATGCTGCTGCTGCTGACTGCTATCATTTGAGTCATACGCAGGTGCTGTGCTACATCACTCACCTAGGGTCACGCAGCCAGCGTATGGCTGATGTGGGACCCTCACCCAGGTCTGGGATTTTCCTCCCAGTGCCAGTGGCCTGCAGTGTCGTAGGCTCAGGGAACACCACACCTGCCTCTCAGCTTTATAAGGCCCAGGCCATCTGGAGTCAGCTCCCCTTTCCCGACCCATTGACTAGTCCTCCTAATGTGTGCGGGACCCACTTTATCTTCCCAGTCATCTTCCAAGGCCAGGCTGCCAACACCTTTTGCTAGGCTGTTTGGTGGCCCCTGTTCAAGCAGCTTCTCCTTGTCCAACTTAATCTCCACTGAGTGGGTGTCTCTCTCCCAAAACACATGGCTGATGCCTCACTCTCCTGCTTGAAGCACCTTGACAGTGTAGTCTTTCTTTTTAGAAAGAAATGAAAACTCACACACAGAGCCCCATACCACTGGACCCCCATGTCCTCACTCACCCACCCCTTGACCTCTGCACTCTGGACACACTGACCACCTCTGAACCAGGATGCAGGACTCCCTGGCACCCCATGGCCTCACTTGAGCTCCTCTCTCTGGTTCTGTTCATTCTTCTAACTCCATCTTGGGCATCCCTTCTTCCAGGAAGCCTTCCCTGATTGGACCCTTAACCCCACATACACTAGCAGGTGTGATAAATTGGCTTTCAGCCCACCAAGCCCAGCAGTAATTAAAGAGCTGCTTTCAGTAGTTTAATCTTCAGGTACTGGAAGCTCCAGGAGAGCGGGGATTACATTTCAATTTTTACCATTGTAGCCCCAGTTCCTAGGACAGGACTAGCACCTCATAGCTGCTCAATAAATAGACATGGATTGACCAAATGATGCAGTGATTCCACAGCCACCTCCCTTTCTGAACACTTCCCTGTGTCCATTGAGGATCATATCAGCAAGACACCCAGCATTCTGTTCCTGGGTTATTAATTTTGTGTAATCATATAGTTAATTTTGTTCCTTCTTGGACATTCTTCCTGGGAGGACATGGTGGCTTGGGAAGTCTTTCAGTGATCCCTTGCTTGGAGTGGGCCAGGAAGCCTGTGAATGGACTGGCCTAGTTTTTGGTGTTGGCCGAATGGTTGTTGATTTCTCACCCACAGTAGCTTAGGCCCCCAAGGCAGCTTTCATAAGAATCCTTTTGCTCCGTTTCCTTGACTTTATCTCCCGGTGTGCCCCCCAGGGGAACATCCCTAATTGTGTAGAGAAAACTAACAAGAGCTGTGGAATTCTGGAACTTTTATTTGTAGGCCAGGTTCATTTCATCGTCTGGCGTCCGCTTTCTGTGGGATGTGCTTTTTAGTTGCCACATAAATATAAACAGATTTGCCGCTTTAGTGTTTGCTATCTTGGAAAGAATATTCTTTAAACAAATATCAGACACAGACACAAAGGATGCTCCTCAAAGAAGCTGCCTCCACAGTTCTCTGTGTGCTAGGGTGGATTGCTGCGTCCTCCAGGGCCCAGGGAGCCTGGACGGAAGTTCCCTCTCCTGCTCTTCTCAGTCCTGTGTGTCCCTCCCTATGAAGACACACGGAGGCTGGAAGGCTCCCCTGCTTCCCTCTTGGCCAGGCGTTGGAGCCCAAGAGGGCATCTGCATACAGTGTGGTGGTTCCAGGACTGGGAGGGCAATGGCCTGAGTCTGAATCCCAGCTGTGTATGTGACCTTGGACAAGTTAGTTATCTTCTCTGAATCTCAACTTCTCATTTGCAAAATGAGGCCAATGCCTACTTACTTAGCTTATTCCTTTTGGTTGCTTTGTTCTTAAAGATGTGAGAGATATTGTACACACGGCACTTGATATAGAACCTAGCCCACGAAATATGCTCGAGAGTAATCAGCCATTATTTGTCGTTGTGACTGTTTTAGTTCCCACACAGCCTCTCTTGCTGATGGACTTCTGCACAGGCTCTCTGCCCACCTTAAACACTCTTCACCACTCTCAAAGGCTGGCTCCGCTCTTCTAGGACTGAACTTGAATATCACTTCTGGGAGGAAGTGTGTCTCTGCTCCTGGGCACTCCTGCAGCCTCATACCTTCCTGTCTTCTCACGTGGAACCTGACATCTCCTGAAGGCAGATGCTAGCGGGTTGACTTCCTTGCTTCCCACAATAAGGCCAATCATTATCCACTGAATGAATGATGAAAGAGCCATTTCTCTCCTGTACTTTTGCTCCCTGCAGGGAGAATGTGCATCAGGGAGGGAGGGGCATTTAACAGCTGGCTACTGAAGCAGACTCCCAACCTTTAGGAAGGGGCTGCAGGCTGGGTGGCTCAGAATCATCAGTCTGTTCAGATTTCCAGGCTCTTCACTCAAGTGGAAGTTTCCAGTAGGTTAACTGTATGGATATACCCGTACCATCTGCTGGGAGAGTTTGGCCTCTTTGGCCAATGAATATCTTTAGAGGACAACGAAGCTAAAGTCCTAGTGGGCTTCCAGGAAGCAAATCAAGCCCCTCCCCCCTGAGGAGCATTGCGGTCACCTATTTGTCACAGCTCCAGAGCTGCTCCTGCCCTTAGAGCAGCTCGTGAGCTCCCAGGCAGAGGATGGGCATATGGAGCCAGCAGCCCCAGCTTAGAGCCCTGCTCCATGAGTACCGGAGAATAAGGAATGAAGGGGGGGCCACATGCCACTCAGCCCTCCCTAGCCAGGCTGTCCTCTGAATTCATCTGTTTGCGCGTCACTCTTCTGCTGAAAGGTCTTTCTTTACCCTATAGCTCATTCAAGAAAGTCCTAACTCTCCTGTTTGGCCTTTGATGACGTCAGGGTCTGGCCCCAGATTATTCTTGTTGTTTCCTGTCTGGCTCTTTATCCACTGAGCTGCTCCGAATCAGGAGACCCTAGACTTCAGCCCCAGCGCCAGCACTTCCGATGCCTTTTGGGAAAGGTACTCAGCTCCTGGGAGCTTCTGTTTCCCCATCCCTAAAAAGGCCATCATGTATACCTAAGCAGAATAAATCAATTTTTTTTAAAAAAAGGCAATCATGATACTTAACCTCCTCTAGATTTCAGGACTTAGCAGAGATGCTGGTGAGCAGCCCTCAGCGGACTGGCCAGTCCTCTGATATGCTCGTGTTTATTAGATGCCCATGCCTGGGCCCCATCACCACACTCCTTGCACATCTTTACCTTGCACTTTGTTTCTGCTGTGTTCTCTCCCATCCCCTGAGGTTCTTGTTATCCATTCATGGTGACTACCCTTCACCTCCATCAGCTAGTAGTGCCCTGACTTTGCCTGCTTTCCTTGTTGGTATTATTCATGTGGGGGGCTTGGTTTCAGTGTCCACATCTGAAGACAAGGACTACAGCTTGCAGCAATGGCTGCGCCTGTGTACACAGGTTGCACGGCGTTCAGCTCTCCAGGGAACCACTGCAAAAGTAGTCTTGCTGCTCAGTCTTGGCATGCAGAGTGTGGTTTAGTTCAGCACATCCACACTGAGTTCTCAGAACGTCATTTCAGGGTGTGCATCCCATCTTATAGTTATGGGAACCTACACAACAAGAGAGGGTAAGAATTAACTCATGGTAGCTGGGTAGAATGGCGCATGCCTATAATCCCAGTGACTTGGGAGGCTAAGGCAGGAAGATCACAAGTTCAAGGCCAGCCTCAGCAATTTAGCAAGGCCCTAGGCAACTTAGCAAGACCTTGGCTCAAAATAAAAAATAAAAAGGGCTGGGATGTGGGTCAGTGGTTAAACACTCAGAGGTTCAATCCCTGGTACCAATGAATGAATGAACCCCTGGTCACACAGCTAGGATATGGAGGTGCTGGCATCTCACTCCACATGCTCTCTCCAGATTCATAGGCCACTCACTAAGGTACCCATGGGGCATCCCTGCAATAGATGCTTATCTACCTGGCATGTGTTGAGTTGATGGATCAACTCAGCAGGGGTTAGTTCACTGGGGCCTGGCTCTATGTGAGAAGTTTTACCAACCAAGAAACCAGGGACCACTATGCTCCTGCTCTTTCTGCCTCCTTAGAAGGTAGGGACCAGGAAGAGAAAACTTAGAAGAAACTCATCGGTAAGTGTTTCTCCCTCTCTCTCCCCACCTCCTTTTCCTGCTTTAATTCTCCTTATCTCGTCTGGAAGAATGACTTGAAAATATACAGCACCTTTTACCAGAAAGAAAAATGTCAGGATTTGAGTTGGGAATTTGGGGCTGAATTAGGAAAAATGGTCCAGATCAGCCATAGCCATTGGTCAAAGAATACCTGGCAAATGGTATCCATGCTGCCCTGAAGCAGGCAACCTCTCTCCCTACGAGACCCTATGGTTAGTTGGATGCATGGTCCTGATCCTAGCATATTTGAAACTGTCATCCCATCCAGAACACTGTGATGGCTACAGGAGAGTGCCATGGCAAGGACACACTTCCCTCCCTGGACTTCTGTAGCTTAGAGTGGACGTGTGTCCAGGGACATCTTTAAAGTCCAGCTCAGCTCTTGGATATGTAGTGAAAGCATCTCAAGGACTATTAAAGCAGGTGATGCAGGGGACTCCAGGGGTCATCTCAGGCTGGAGGGGCCTCAGTAGTTCCCCCATGAGTGTGCATGCTGACCAATACCTCATTGTAAACCCACCTGCCACAAAACACTGCTTTACTTGCCAACACCCACTTTACACAGCATGGGGACAGCACTACCGAAGCCAGCAGACAGAGTCTGCAGCCATAAGGTTACTGATTCCCAGTGGCACCCCTTCACACCCAGCTGGGTCACCTGCCCTTGCTGTGTGCTTGCAGAATATGCTTTTTCCTTCTCCAAGAGAACTTTCGTCCCTCATGATGTGAGATTTTTGTAGAGGGTCAAGTGGAACAAAGAGCTCTCTCCCACTTCAACCTTAGGCTTAGTGATTCCAGGGCCCGCGTCTTTATTTTGTTCATCTTGTATTCCCAGATCCTGACACAAAGTCTGTGGCACAGGATATACAGTAACATCTGGTGGGTGGGTGGGTGGATGGATGGATGGATGGATGATCAACCTATCAATTAATCATCTGTTATTTCTACTCCTTCATTCTGTAGATTTTTTTTGTCAAAAACATTGCCAGGATGGAGGCAGTCTGAACCCATTCCTAACAAAAAAGAAAGGGGAAAATGGAATTAAATGCATCTTTCCTTGTGGGAGAGGGGGAGCGTCTTGGCGGCCCTGCCTTTTCCTGAGGAGTCCAATCTATACCTTTATTTCCTTCCTGCCAGATCATGGTCAATGCCAATAAGGCAATCAAAGGGGATCCCTGGGGTTTCCCTGACAGGAGCATGGAGAGCCTCGGGCCTGGCAGGTTATCAGCAGTCAAGACAGGGAAAGTATTTGGTGAGGGAGACAGTGATATGGTCAGACCTGTGAGATTCCAGGGAACTTGCAAGCTCTCTGGATTTCTAGCATTTATCCTCTGAAATAGGATGTCTCATCTTGCCTGTGCCCAAGAACCCACAGTTATTGTCCAGTAGGCACATAACTTTTGACATGCGACTCCATGAAATAGGACTTCAGATGCAGTGTCCTGGGTGGGTCAGGCCTCAGGGGACACTTGGTTTGAGAATTCCCAGAACTGGAGCTTAGCTTCTTCTGAGGACTGAGCTTCAGGGATCATTCTCCAAGCTTCTGTATCTAGGTATCAGGGAAAAGCACAGTGCCCAACATCCTTATGGATCATAAAAACAGCAGTACAGTACTCAGGGTTCCTGCTTACGGGGACCTTGTATGTGTCAGACGTGAGGCTCAGCCTTGACAGCACTTCATCTCCTGATAGCCCCCACGCCTCTGACACAGTCTCTACCATCCAGGCCAGGAGAGCTTGTTCAGTCACACAGCTGGGAATGGCAGATCCTAGACTGGAAACCAGACTATCTGACCTCAGAGCCTCAAACAATAGACCATCTGGCCTCCAAGTCTGTTTTACTGTGTGATTAAATGTGCACATTTTCCCCTGGCTTGCCATGCAGAGAACATAAGGGTTTAATCTCCACACTGGTGGCCCTCCAGGCCGGAGCCTCCATGGCAGGGTTAGCCCCACTTTCCAGCCATCTTTTCTTTAGGTCATGGATTCTCAAAGCTTTTTGAGGGATCAGAACCATCTGAGGCCATGAAATTCCCAGTCTTCATTCCCAGTTGCTCTTTGCCTGGGACAAGGCCCAGGAGTCTGTAACAGGCAGCTCCCCGCCCTGCTTGTGTAACACACTGCCTGGGGCGCACTTCTGTTTCATGGAGGGACATATACCACAGGGCCCTGGCTCATTGAGGCTGCTCTAAGCCTTCTTGCCTTCAGTGTGGGTGAAAAGGGGAATGTGGCCCTGGAGGAAGGACACCTCATTAAATAAGCCAGGCCAAAACCTGACTTTGAAAATCATTTGCTTCTGCTGCATGAGGTCAGCCCAGGCCACCTCCCTGTTGTGTGTGTGTCTGTGTCTGTGTCTGTGTGTGTTCTACAACAACTTCTTTCAGCTACTGCCCAAGAGCCAGTATGAAGTGTTTGGACGGTCTTCCTGTGCAGTTCCCTTCCCCATTGATGCTAGGTTTTATTCGTCTGTTCAGGTACAAATAGACTTCTCAGGTAGACTTCGGATAAATAACCTGCCAGTCAAAATAGACAGCCTCCCTTCAGATTAACTGGAGAAAGTTTTAATCCCAAGAAGTTTCATTTACAGTTGTACAGAATTTACCCTTTCCCGCTCTCCTCTGACCCATGCTGACCCTGATTCCAAAGCATTCATGAGTTTTAACCCTGCCTCTGCCAGTGTGTAGTTGACAATAGAACTTTGAACAGTTTGGTGAAATGCTGTGTTCCTAAATTTCCTCATATGTAAAATGACAGACATAAAAGTGCCACTCATTGAATTGTCTTGATGATTAGAGGATTTCAGTCACATAAAATAAAATGTTTAATACCATGTTGGCATATAGTATACCTTCAGGGTAAATATTCACAATTGCCATTATAACAGCAGCAAGAGTAACAATCTTTAATATTTTTACGACAGAACATCAGGTGGGGTTGGAGAGCACTTGCTGGTGTGACCTTGAGCCAGTGATCCCACCTTTGCTTGGTTTCCTCATCCATGAAATGGGCAGAGTCCCTAACCTGTGGGGTTTTGTGAAAGTTAAATAAGATCTTAGATCAGCCTAGGAGTAAGTGCTCCCAAGTATTAGCTACTAGATTACATCATTATTACTTAATACTTTAATGAATAACATGTTGTTATTAGACCTGGGCCCATGATATATAACCTAACAGAAAGAGGCTTACGTTGAGGTGGCAGCATGTGTCATTGACTAGCCCCAAGACCCAGACCGAAGTGCTTACATTATCTCCCCCAGGCTGCTTTCTCTGTCTGTAGAATTCTGCCCAGTTCCCAGCTTCCTTCCAAAGATATTGTGAAGAGGAAATGGCAGGACAAGTGCTAAAGTGCTTTGGCTCTACAAGTGCAATTTGAAGTAAAATAGTGCCTATGATATTAATTAGAGACTTTCCTGACTTCTTAAATGCCTTGAAAAAATATTTTTAAAATCCTCCAAAGGAGAATATAGAATTTCAAGCACTAGAAACATTTAAAAATATGTTTGGCATTTCTTCATTCTAGAAAGACTTAAGCTTCCATAAGTGTGCAAGCAGTGGCCACCGGACCAGGGTTCCAAGCAGGAGGAAAGGTGGGCTGAGCATCCCTAACCCAAAATGCTCCAAAATCCCAAACTTTATGAGTGGCTCAAAAGTGGAAAATAACAAATTATAAACAAAAAAATTATACAACTTTGTTTTTTTTGTTATTTTTTTTTAATTTTTTTTAAAAATATTTATTTTTTAGTTGTAGGTGGACACAATATCTTTATTTTATTTTTATGTGGTGCTGAGGATCGAACCCAGTGCCTCCCGCGTGCTACCACTGCACCACAACCCCAGCCCACAACTTTGTTTTATACACTGAAATATTTAAAATACTCCAGACTATATGCAAGAGGCATGTATGAAACATTAATGAATTTTGGTTTAGTCTTGGGTCCCATCCTCAAGATATCTCATTATGCTTAGGCAAATATTTCACAATCAAAAACAAGTCCAAACCCTGAAATACTTTGAAAGCATTTCGGATAAGGGATACTCAACCTGTGTACCCAGCAGCCTTCCTTGGGAGGATTGGGAGCTGGGGGTCTAGTCCTTGCTAGAGATCCTTGAGGGACACCAAGCAGCATGGAATTGAGGTGGTTGTATTTTAAAGCAATGCCTTCCAAAGAATGACCATCCTAACTTCAGGGGTATATGGGAGGACTTTAAACATTAAATTATTATTCATTAATTTTAATATGTAATAGAGAAAATATGATCAGCACATTAAACTTGATTTTACTGATATTGTCTTCCTTCTTTAAATAATTTTCTAAATGTGAGCCTTTTTAACTATGACAAAAATCTTAAATGTGGGAAAATGCCAAAAGTTTAGAAAATGCCACATTAAACAAACTCTACTGAGCACCTGCCACTTGCCAAGAACTCCTGGAGGTGGGAAGGTCATGACTAAGAATGTGTGGCCCCTGGTAGGGAGGTCTCCATGGGGCGTGAGAAATAGCCACAGCCACACTAACTGTGATGCAGCACAGTAGGCTGCGTGCGGGCCATTCAAACATGTGCAAATTAAGCCAGGGTGAGGAGGGATCCTTTCTGCTAGGGCAGCTGAGACAGGCTTGGGAGAAAAAATGACATTTGGACAAGTACTAAACATGCCTCAGTCATCTAGTTAACAGTGAGCCCTTAATCCTGCAAGATTTAAAGATATTCTATGTTTTTGCATCATGAAGGTCACATTCTTGCAGGCAAGACTGGCAAAATCTTACTGGTCACAAAAATAACATGATGCAGTTGCAAGTTTTGAAAAGCATCATACATGAAACAAGCCACAGAGTAAGGATGGGGGCCCCATCTTGGCAGAGTAGCCTAAGGGGATAATTTGAGCAAAGACCCTGAGACTTGAAAGGGCACAGTAAACTTTGGGAATGCCTGGTATAGTTTATCACAGGAACAAGAGGCAGTAAAGGGCCCAAGGCATTGAACACCACCCCAGGTACCTTGGACTTTATATTTTTTAAACTCTGGTAAAATACATATAACCTAAATTTTAACATTTTAACCCTATTTAATGCGCAGTTCAGTAGTAGATAATATACTCCTCACTGTTGATCAGGCAGTCTCCAGAACTCTTTTTATCTTGAAAACCTAAACTTTGTGCCCACTAAACAGCTCCCTATCCCTCTCACCCTCAGAGCCTGGTGAACATTGTTCTTTGTTCTGTCTCTGTGTATTTGACTACTGTGGGGACTTGAGATAAGTGGAAGTGCATAGGATTTGTCCTTTCATAACTGGCTTATTCCCCGTACCATCATGTCCTTAAGGTGCTACATGTGTGGTAGCATGTGTCATGATTCCCTTCCTTTTCAAGGCTGAATAGCATTCCATTATATATGTGTTCCATATTTTGTTTATGTATTTATCCATTGGTGAACATTTGAGTTGTTTTCACCTTTTGGCTGCTGTAAAAAATACTTCTATGGGTGTATAAATATCTCTTTGAGATCCTGCTTTAAATTCTTTGAGGTGTGTACCCAGCAGTGGAATTGCTGGATCATATGTCAATTCTGTTTTTAGCTTTGGGGGACACTCCACCATTTTCAATAGCAGCTGCACCGTCTTTCCTTCCTACAGTGTTGTACAAGTGTTCCAATTTCTCCATATCCTTGCATGGGTATTTCCCACGTTTTCCATAGTGGCCATCTTATTGGGTATGAAGTGATCTCACTGTGCATTTTTTTTTTTTGAAACTGGAGATTGAACTCAGGGGCACTCGACCACTGAGCCACATCTCCAGCCCCATTTTGTTTTATGTAGAGACAGGGTCTCACTGAGTTGCTTAGCACCTCGCCATTGCTGAGGCTGGCTTTGAACTCACGATTCTCCTGTCTCAGTTTCCCTAAGTGCTGGGATTACAGGCTTGAGCCACTGTGCCCTGCTCACTGTGCTTTTGAGTTGTTATTTCTCTTGTGATAAATGACTGAGCATCTTCTCATATGCTTGTTGACCATTTGTATATCATCTTTGAAGAAAAGTTTACTCAAGTCCTTTATCCAGCTTTTAAGTAGGTTTTGTTGTTGCTATGATTGTTGGGTGGACTTTATCTTTTTCTTAATTACAAAAACATTTTTGGTACTGGAGATTTAATCCTGGGGCACATTACCACTGAGCTATATCCCCAGATTTTCAATCCTTTTTATTTTAAGACAAGGTCTCGCCAAAGTTATTGAGGCTGCCTTTGAACTTATGATCCTCCTGCCTCAGTCTCCTGTGTAGCTGGAATCACAGATGTATGCCACTGTATCAACTGGGCATTATCTCTTTTGGGGGGTGGGAGAAGGTACTGGGGATTGAACTTGGGGCACTTGGCCACTGAGCCCATCCCCAGCCCTATTTTGTCTTTTATTTAGAGACAGGGTCTCACTGAGTTGCTTAGCACCTCACTTTTGCTGAGGCTGGCTTCAAACTTGCAATCCTCCTGCCTCAGCCTCCCATGCTGCTGGGATTACAGGCCACCACATCAGCTGGACATTATCTTTTAACTAATGACAAGCTGAACAATTTTGAAGGGGGTTCTTAACATGGTTAGATGCAGACTATAGAAATATAGACCTGGCTGTAGGAAAATGAAGTCAGTGAAGGAAACACAAAGTAGAGCCCCCTGGAGCTGGCCTTGCAGGGTCCAGTTGAGAAATGGCAAGAGCCAGGACCAAGGCAGCTGTGAGGACTATATGGTTCATAACTACTCTATGTTCACTCCTACAATCCACAGTCCCTGAAATCAGAGATATGTGTTTTCCCTAGAGAAAGGAACTCCTATCCAAACCTCCCCCACAGCTGGGTGAACAGACTCAGACTTCCTGCTCTTTGGGGACTACTGCTTGAAGTTTTATGGGTGTCCTGATTTCTGAGTCACTAATCCCGAGAGAAAAGTACTGATGACATGGAGCACCCTGTTGGATGAAAACCTGTCTTCCATGGATGACTTTCTGAATGGTGAGATTCTGGAAAGGCTGGTGGAGATTCCAGGATTCCACCCAGCAGGCTGACCCATGCTGGCTGATTTTTAACCAGTTTCCTAGCAATGGGCTGAGCTCTGGAATTTATCATTTTAGCCGTAAAGAGACCAACACCCTACTCATTACTGCCTCTGGATATAACAAATGGCAGTCTCCTTCCTTTTATCTGAAAGAGCAATAGAGTTTAGAGTTAGCAGTCTGGACTCAACTTTGGGACTGAGCACTTTACCACGAGACATGTGACTTCCTCTTCTGTAACATCAAGAAAGCAGCTCCTTGGTCTGTCTGTTTTTAACAAAGCTATAGATTGCCTCGTTCGACATCTGCTCTAATATTTTCCTCATCTACATTCCAGTCCTGCAGAGACAAAAGCTAAAACGTGACCAACCCCAGACTCCCCTGCAACCAGGGCTCAGAGAGGGAGTCAATACCTGCCCTCTGGTGCTCTTGTACAGCACTGGAGTCCAGATCAGTGTTAGGTGCCAGGGACCCAAGTTGCTGGTGCAAACCACGTAGGCATGTGTAGCTCTGCAACCAGCAGTTCTGCCTGCAGCTTCTGCTCCTGCACGTGGCAGCTCAGATGGTCTGATTCTGGAGCCAGCAACTGTTCCCCCAGCTTCCTGTTTCCCCAGCTTGTGCGTGGCAGCCACTCCCTTGGTGGGTCCATTCTGCAGTCATTCCTGAAAGTTACTCCAGAGACATGATCTGGAAACTGCTCCTCCAGCTCATCCAACAAATAGGTCAACTTTTAATGCTTTTTGCTGCAAAACTGACAGATGCTTACAAAACTGTTGGACTGTCTGTTTAAACTATCTCCAATGGCTCCTGTTACCAGAAACCCAACCCAGACTGGCTTATAGGGTTTAGGAAGCCAATACAACATACCCAGCCAACATTTTTAGCCCAATTCCTGGCTCCTAGAAGGTACTGTGTGAGAACCAATTGGCTGTGAGTCTGAATGTCACCTTGGTGAAGGAGGAAACTCCCTCCATTCTGCAAGCCCTTCCCACCCACTTATTGATTTCTGGAAGATTTCAAAACCATTGAAAACTTTCTTAATTAGAAATAAGGCTTAAAACTCAAATGATCCTTATTTATTATACTGGCTTGAGTTGAACTGAGGGGTAAGATGTTGGTTTGGGTAACTCTCCTGAAAGGAGGATTTGAGGGGGACAAGAGTAAGAGAGATGGAGGAAACTGAACCCCAGCTTACAGGAGAGAGAGCAATAGACACTGGCAGGGGAAGGCGGGCAGTGGCTGGACCTCAGAGTGCCTTGGACCTAAGTTCACACCACAAAATCACATGGAACTAGGGTGTTCTATGGTCGGTGCCAATACATGACACTTAGCCCCATTTCCATGGCCCCTGTGAGCAGCCAGCAGTTGTCACTATGACTGAAGTAACGAGGGCAGGAGGTCAGTGGCTTGGAGAGATGGGATAAGTGGGCAGGGCTCAGATCATGCAGGGCCTGTGGACCATGGCAAGGACTCTTGTCTGGTCTGGTGATTGGAAAACTTTATAAAGAGCCAGATAAATGTTTTAGGCTTTGCAGGCCAGACAGTATCTTGCAATTGCCCTATGTTGCTATTATAGTGCAAAAGTAGACAGAGAGAGCACATAAATGGGGAAGGTAGCTGTGTCCCAGTAAGCTTTACTTCAGGCAGCCAGTGGGCTGGATTTGGCCCACAGGCCATAGCGGCCGAAGCGTGGCCTAGTCCAAGGATACTGAGAAGCCTTTAAAAGACATTTGGGAAGGCCACCTATCATATTTGTGTTTGTAAAAGAGCCCTCTGACTTCAAGTGGGTGTTGATGAAGGAGAGGCAGGGCTGTCTGGGGTGAGATGTGGCCCAAGGAGCTTGAGAAAAGTGGATCTGGCTGATATTTGGGAGTAAAAAACCTAGAAGATGGTGACAGGTCTTGCACAAGGTTGAAAGAAAGGGAGCCTCTCGATGAACCCCAGGACCCTGGCTTGTGAAGGCTCTGGGGGCCAGCTTGGTCACCTTGGGTTTGGTTCCATCCAGTGATTTGTTAAAGTGAACAATTACCAAAGCCCTCTCATGGAGGCATTTCTCTTCATGTTTGGATTCACAGTCATTGTCTCAGCCATAAAAGCTCCTGCTGGAATCATGTGGAATTCCGTTTTGCCTGTACTCCGCACTCCCACCTAATTAAGCACAAGCTCTGGTGCTCCACCACTAGGCACCTCTTCACACCTGTGTCTCTGCTTCCACGTGGATGCCGTCCCCAAGTCCACATAGTGAGACTTTGGCTGCATGTGTTCAGGTATCAAGGGAGTCGCCAAAGATTTGTGTGACTCACTGAAGTTCCTGAGAGCAGGATACAGAGAGTGCCCTTAGCAAACAGGCCCCAGTTTTATCTCCACGTCCTGCGCTAGCCAAGCCCTCTTCCTCTTAGGCGCAGCCCGCTTGCCATTGTGTAGCCTTATAATTGGTTTATACATCACTTCCTCATAAAACTTCATCAAGCTCTGTTCGTGTGGGCCTGCCTCCAAGCCTCTGATGATTGCCATTGTCCCCGAACTAAAGCTCATGGCCTTTGTGCCACCATCCCAACATCTGTACTTGCAACCCCCCTCCTCTCCATGACCCTTCTCTCTCTTCCCTCCTCCCCAGCCCCTCTCTCTCTCTCCTTTCAGGACCCACTGACCTTGGCTGATGCTCCATGCACCCTCCTCTACAGGTGTTCATTCACATCAGTTTCCACTCTCCATTGCTTGTGCTCTGGACAGAATTGACCTTGTTTGCAAAGAGAGAGACCTCAGTTTGAAACTTTGTTTCTCGTCTTCCTAACCCTGCAGCACAGGTCCTATTACTTAACTTTCCAGAGCCTCAGTTTGCTCGTGTGTAAAACACTGTTCCCTTACAGGGTTGGTATGAGAATTAACAGAGAAACCCCATAATGCATTTAGGATATGGCAGATGTTCTGTAAATATTGCTTCCCTTCCCCATACTCCCTAAAGGGGATTTAAATATTAAACAACTTCTTAGGTGTAAAGTGCTTAGAGCAAGGCCTGACATGTAGTACGTAGTACATGCTCAGTTAAGGTTAACCATTTTCTCTTATTAATTTGAAGAACTATCAGGAAGAACTTATGAATAAACTGTTCTCTCTCTCTTTCTCCTTCATTTTGATCATTAGTTCTGGGAGCTTGAAAATCAAGAATGCTACCAGGGAGGTAGGCCTCTTGGACCTGGGACAGCAGGAGACACAGCCAGAGGCAGGACGAGGGCACTAACTGTGCATTTCCCAAAATCAACTTCATCTCATTTTTAATTTTGCTAATGGCTAGTCTTTATTTGAGATGTCATAACTGAAATAACTCTTTTAATAAAGGAGAACAAATGTGCTCATTCTCCCCCCCTCCTCTACATCAGCAAGGACTTGGCGCAATGATGTATATCACCCTTTTATTTTAATTAAGCATATAGCTGTGAGAGGCTTGTAAAAATGTTGCCAACAGAGAAATGCTTTAACGGATGTGAACTTGAGGTTGACTTGTCCCATATATCTTTACTACATAAAATTGCCCTCTTCATCTTGCACGTGAGGTGAATGGATGAGCCCCAGTACGGGCCTCTGAGTGGAAGCCCGGGAGGAAGCAGGGTGTTTGGGAATGCCGAGAGTATGAGACTGTGAGAGTTTTCCAGAAGGTTGGGGAAAGTGGAGCAAGGAAAAGGGGGGCTGTTTCTGCCTGTGGTTACGTGCAGGGAGACAGCATCCTGGACAGACGTTCTCTCTCACTTCTGCTTCCACGTGTCAGGGGACAAATGATGTCTAAATATGTAGTTTTTTAAAAAGGAAAAAAATCAGGGTTTTAAATCAGGGACTTGGGATTTAAACTCAAGCATTCTGGCTCCAGAGCCTCTGCTTTTAGCCATGATGCTGAGCTACTAGCCACTAAAGAAGCTGCCTTTTTTTTCCCCCAATACTGGGGATTGAACCCA
>CM053405.1:134498587-134546815 GCA_028644305.1 Xerus rutilus | reverse complement strand
CCAGGCATAATCAAGTTCACCCCTTTTAAAGTTTCCTGTTTTACTTAACATGGCTTCATTTCCATGTCAGAATATGATTATTTTTTATTACACTGCATGGTATGTAGATGTACTAGAATATAGCTTAACATTAACCAGGTAATCATGGATAAAGATTTAAGCCATTTCTCATATTGTGAAAACAATACTGCAATAAATATCCTTAAGTTTATGTCTTTTCTGTGCATATTTCTATGGTTGAAAATCCCCAGAAGCAGTATACCTGGGGCAAAAGGCATGAAGTCTTGTGTTTGGGTTGGTGTTGCTAAGTGGCGCTAGTGAGGGTCACTTTTTATCTTAAGGAAAATGGTGATCTCAACATTCTGCAGAAGATTTTCTTATGAAAAAATGAAACAAACACAAATTGAAGGCAGTTTCTTGAGACAGACAAAAAGTAGAACTTCATCATCTGTGTGTGACCTAAAGATGTCACATCTCCTTTTCTAAGGAAGAGCCATCCTTGTTCAGGCTCTGGGTGCCATCTGTCACACTGCTGCTTAGGGCAGCTGCAGCCTGTGTCTGTCCAGGGACCCACAGCACTGTAGCTGCTTTCTTCCTCCTGAGCACAGTCACAGCAAGGACAAGGGAGGTTTGGAAACACAGACAGTTTCCCAGACCTCTCCTGAGATACCTACACCCTCACCTGTGAGGTCATTCACCGTGGGGCTGGGCTCCTCAGTGACAACCATTATGTCAACTTTCCCAACCAAAGTATTCCGAGCCCCAGGGACCCTTTAAATTTCACTTTTTTTCCCCCCAAGTCAGAACATCAGGCAGAATACACATACGTTTAAGATAAATGCAGTGCACAGTTGAAAATTCTCCTGCTACGAGTCTCTCCACACCTTGAATTTTGGACTCTCGAGCCATTTTTAAGTGCAGCTTCATTTTTCTTGCCTGTCATTACCTGATTTCATCTGAAAATCTCAGCATGTGCTTCTCTTTTCCCTTAATTCATTAGATTTGGCATTGCTGTTTATTATATCAACTTGACATCTGTCTAATATAACATCTTTGAAGCACCAGGATGTTTAAAAAAAAAAAGAAAGAAAGAAAGAGAGGGGATTTAACTCTCCAGGGTAACTGGAGACTGTTTAAATTTATAGAGGTGACTTTAGCCCTTTGTAGATCTTTCTCTAGATAGAAATATATTTGTAATCAAAATGATAATCCATATTCCCTCATTCTTTAGTGGAGATGAAGAGAAAAAGACTTGGGGGAAGGCTGAGCTATTTATTCACAGATTGTTTAAAGTCAGTGTTGGTCTGTCCTGGGAGAGAAGATTGTATTAGCTTGATAAAGCTAACCCTTTCAGCCTGGGGGAAAAAAGAATTATACAAGGTTTCCTTGGCTTCTCCAAAGAGGAATTCGGCGTGCACATGCCAAAACCTTCCAGATTGTAGGGTATGCTTCCAGAGATAATACGAACATAAAAGCAATACTGATTTTTTTCTTTTCTGATGGGAAACAGAACACGTTACAACAGATCCCAGGCTTTAGAGAGCGAGCCCCCGGAGCAGTGGGGAGGGCCGTGGCCACCTCCAATACAGTCTCGTAAAAAAAAAAAAAAAAATGTCATTAACTGCACCAAGAAGATGTGCCTTGTTTAGAGTTCTGGTTTGGATTCTTTAGTTCAAAGTATCAATAAAAAACAAACATGGGGCTTTGACCGAGGTTTATCAGGGTACTACCTCTTTCCTGCAGTGCCACACAGATCTGGTAGCAGGCAAGGAGAACAAGCAGGGTCCCAGCACAGAGCCCTAGGCAGGCACAGCAGGAGGGATCCATCCCCTAAATTTCTCAAGGCCCGATAAGACCAGGCTTAGCTAGGAACTGCTGTTGACCTTGGCCCTGGAACCTCATCTCTCTGTCCCCTTGACCTTCGCTATGGTGTTAGTTTCAGATTCTTCTTGAGTCTCTCAGACCCTAAACTCAGTGATTATTATGCAACGATGCTCATGGCTATCTGTTCCTAGTTATTCATCATCCCACTGAAGGGATCGAAAAACTCCTATTTAGCAATCCCTTCATTTATTTCTGTCTGCTTTGTCTCTCTGAAGCTGAACAGATTAGTCATGTTGTATGACAAGGATTGCAGGGATATTCCCAGCTGTTCAGCAGGAAAGGGGTGAAATGACAGGCAGAGACACCGCTATCAATAATAGAAAGCGCCACGGGTGAGGTGCGCACAGCGGTTTGGTTGTTGTCGGCAATCTAACCAGACCCCAGCCATCTCCCGTGGGAGGTGTCCCCGGTGGAGCTGAGAGGAGCTTCCTGGGGAAAAAGAGGAGGAAGAGAGGAGAAAGGGAGGGAGAAAATAAATAAATGAAAAACACTGTGAGATTGAGAAGCCCATTATAGTTAAAATTGGCAATCCTTTTTGTTGAGTTAAATGGAAGCAAGTTATGATCTAAATCAATAGAATTGATAGTGTTTCCGTCTTGAAAGGTTAACTGTATTTTTGACACTCTCCTATCTCCCAAGCAACTTGGCTTTTAAGAAAAAAGAAAACAATCCTCTGGGCAAGGAGCCTTGGGTACACTTAATTTAAGGCTAATGTTGACAACTGGTCATTGACCTTGAAATTCCATTAGTGCTAATGAAGGACAGTGCAGGATGGGTCCAGCCTGGAGTCCTGTGATGCACTTGGCGTAGTGGGGCCCCCACCCTTCTGTCCCCAACTAAGCTGAGACCTGCCTTCCCTGAGTCCTGAGGCCTCGGCTGGCCCAGCTCAGTCTTGCAGCGCAAAGAGCTACCATAGCTGTGGGTTCTCCAGAGGAGACTGGCTTGTGGAATGAGAGTCATTGCCAGCTAACATGTATGTGCATTTCCCTTCCCAGAACAATGAAATTCACAGGCAAAATATCATCTGGAAGAGACCTTAAAAATCACTTGAATCATTATCCCCCATAGACCCGTCACTTTCTTAGATTAACAATTATGAATATTTTGCTGTGTGGGGGTGGTAGTTGTGTTGCAAAAGTATTTTAAATGACAGACACTGTGTCGCTTTACCCCTAAATATTTTAGTATGCCTCACTAAAAAGTGAAAACATGTTCTTACAGAACTATGACATGATTATCACACCTAACAAAACGAATAATTCTTGAGTATCATCCTATATCCAGTCCCTATTACAAGCCCCCCAGTTGTCCTAAAATTTCATTTCAACAGAGGACTTGTTCAAATTGCAATTTAAACATGGCTCACATTTGGCTGACTGGTTATGCCTCTTTTGGTCTAGAACAATGCAGTAGCCTCTGGCCACATATGGCTAAGGAGCACTTGAAAGGTGGCTTTTCCAAATTAAAATGCACTGTAACTGTAAAATGCATGCTAGATTTGAAAAACAACATTAAAAAAAAAAGGTATGATAGCCTCAGGAGGACCAGTGCTCTCATCCTGAGTCACAGGGGTTGTTCCCAGAAAGCCCAGGTAGAAGCAGCAGCTTCTGGAAGGCGCTATTTTGCCTATGTGCCACATTTTCCATATGCAGATGAAAGCTAATGCCACTGTCATTGTCACTGTCACTGTCTCTGACCATGGTTAGGCTTTCCCAACCCTTGGGCAGATGCCACCCACAACATTAGCTCTACTCTCAGGCTGTCCTTTGGGACTATGATCAACAGAGTCAATGTCAACTACTACAAATTAGTAGGATTAGTGCAACCACTTTGGAGACCCCTAGGGCAATATTTATCAAAAAATTAAGCACATTCACCCTATTTTGCAGCAATTCCATTCTGGGGAGTTTTTCTAATATATATATTATACACTAATGTTCTAATATAAAACATTCCAAGATCTGTGTACCTTGAAATTCACTGCCCTCACAGAATTTCACTGGATGCAACCTTCAGTAGGGTACCAGTTGTAATTTATGGCACACCATATGGAGGAATTATAGGTGGCCATTCAAAAGAGTTGGGCAGAGCTCTATGTGCAGACATTGGAAGATCGGATTTGGAAGATGTACAGTTGAATTACAAAAGGAAAATCCAGAGCACTATGTATATTCTTTTATCTATGCCTATTTTAAATTGTATGCTATATATATATATATATATATTATATACACACACACACATACATATATAAATACATTCATATATATAAACATTTTTTAAGGAAAATACATGAGCAAATATTAAGATCTTTAGAGGAAGAGACCAGAAATCAGAGTGAAGAGAAAGATACTGGTTACTGATTTTACTCCTCATTTTGTATTTATCTTTAAGAGTTCCTTAAAAAACAAAATAATGGATATCTATTAACTTTAATATTAAATTTGTAAAAAATTTGAGAGTTCAAATAAAGCAGTTGGATTAGGAAAATCAGCTATTCTGTTTACTGGACAATTAACAGTGCTTCTCGGGGCTGGGGTTATAGGGGTTGAATGTTTGAGGAACTGGGTTTTAGCTTCAGCACAACATAAAGATAAATAAATAAAAAATAAAGATACTGTGTCCATCTACAACTAAATACATATATACAAACAGTGCTTCTCCTACTACCAGCAGCCGGTGGCATTTCTCTGGATATCTTCTCAACTCTTAGCCAGATGCAGTGGGAGTTGCAGGCAAGCAATAAGGAACTTGTGATCAAGTTAGGGAGAAAAAAACAATATACCTGAAGTGACTCAGAACAACGGCAGGCAGTCTGGAATTGCATGCTGATCCTGGCTTCTAGACACTGCATGCTTCAGAATACAAAAGAGAGTCTCCTATCAGGAGACTGGTCAAGTGGGGGTGGAATACCTAAGCCAAATGAACTGAAATGAAGAATCCAGGCTGGGTAGTCACAAAGAGACAGGAGAACAGTTGAAGAAAGGACAAGCAGGGGGCTGGGATTGTGGCTCAATGGTAGAGCACTTGCCTTGCATGCGTGAGGTACTGGGTTCGATCCTCAGCACCACATAAAAATAAAACAAAAACAAAGATATAAAAAGAAAAAAAAAGAAAGAAAGGACAAGCAGGACCAGAGCGAGGAACAGAGAAGGGCTGGGTGTGAGTGTGCAGAAAGTTCCAGGGAGGAGATGGGGTTACAGCACAGATTGGCCCGCTTGCTGCAGACACTAAGCAAACCCTAGTTTCCTCTTCTGTAAAATGGGTAAAACATCATACAGACGTTAGGAGGATGAAAAGGGAGGATGTTTGTAATGCGCCCCACCCTGCCAGCTCCATGGAAGTGCTTGTGGGAAGGGAAGGAGAAAGAGCCTGTGCCCAGTGGCCGTGGCAAACAGCCTGTCTTCAAAGTTAGTCTAGCTTTTCACTCTTCCGCTTCCCAGCTGTGTGACGTGAGGCTTCTCTGACCCCTTGAGTCCTTGGTTTTCTTTTAAGTGGGGAGAAGGTGAAAACCACTGGCACATACTAAGTGTTTCATACATGGCCTGAGTTATGGCACAAGGGAAGGCAATTCAAAAAGGTAGGGCAGCTGTCATCTGCAGCCTCCATCTGCATCCAATAATCATGCATCTCAAAATAAGGAGAGAGGAGTTTGAAGGTTTCCAATGCATAGAAATGACAATATTTAAGGAGATGGAAATGTTGATTACCCTGATGTGACCATTATATGTTGTATACATGTATCAAATTACACTATGGTGCCCCAGAAATAAGTACAAATATTATACGTCTATAAAAAATTAAAATTAAAAAGTTGAAGATGATCCAGCACAGCCAGCATACCTCTGCAGCCCAGGTGTCAGGTAGTTTTAAAACATGCTCCTTTCAAAACATGCTCCTCTCCAAGACTAAGTCAGACACAGCGAGGAAATGCTCCCCTAGAGTGCTATCACTGGCTCCAACCTGCATCCGCCATGCTCTGAACTGCTGGCTTTCTTTGCTGTAACCCTGACACCTAACATGCCATCTCATGTGCTCCTCCTTTATTCTGAAATCGGGGGCTGGAATTATCCAGAAAAGTACCTGCAGGTTGAATGATGCCCACTTCTTAGTGCAGTAGAGCAAGCGCACAGGTTCAAGATGCCAGCAGCACTCATCTGCAGTGAGACGGCTTCGAGAGCTTTCCTGAGCTATGCGTTTCATTTAGATTCGGCAAAACCCTGTTTTTAATCAGAGATTCCTCATTAAAAGCATGCTCACTAGCAGCTAATGATAAGCCATAGGAAATCAGTTTAAATCCACAATACTGCTATTCTCCCTTGTGTCCCAGACTGTCTTAGGCAATTGCACAGAAGGGGGACACTAATAGAACAGCTACTATAGCTCCTAGAACCCGTGAATTATACAAAACGTGCTCACTGTGGTCTAGCACACATATATCTATTACCTACCTAATAATGATTGGTTCACAAGAGTTTTTAATAATTACTTGGCATTTAATTACCATTTGTCCCAGAAGTCGCGAGTGTGCTGGCTGAGGTGAGTCAGGGTTAGCACAGCCAGGCCTCATCAGCCCATGCAGGACTGGTTCATTTTAAACGCAGCTTTCTCTTGCTTCTGTTTCTGTGCCTGGTAGAACACATAAGGGTCCACTCCCTGTTTCCAGAGTCTAGGAGTTTCGTTGGTGTTTTTCTTAACCAGGAAGGAAGGATGGCGACTTCCTTCCCAGTCTGTAGGGAAGGCAGCCCGCATCCTTGTTAAGTATAAACCATGTTTGAAAAGCGGTTCTGTGTGCAGAGGTCCTGCTTGCCTTGAGCAACTTGGCAAGTGTCATGTGGTCGTGTAATC
The DNA here is from genome assembly GCA_028644305.1 of Xerus rutilus. Taxonomy (NCBI): domain Eukaryota; kingdom Metazoa; phylum Chordata; class Mammalia; order Rodentia; family Sciuridae; genus Xerus; species Xerus rutilus. The sequence continues at coordinate 134,540,083 of CM053405.1, read as the reverse complement.
CATCACTGATGCTGGTCAAAGGTGTGCCAATGTGTAAATGTATACCGATGTGTGTAGGTGTTTATAACAGATGTGTGTGTGACTGTATAAACATACAGTTGTGCACAATTATACAAATGCACGTGTATGTTTATGGCTAAAAAATTTCTCTATACAACCAGAGCTAGCTTGTGTAGTGGAAATGGTGCTCATCCAGATACTTTAGCCTTGAGGATGATTGCTCTGTGACAAGAGGGTAAGTTTCAGCGAGCTTTCAGCTGCCTTCTCATGTCAGTAAACAGCCCTCATCTACACACCTCAATGGAATTTCCAAAGAGCTGTATACTCTCACACGATCATCATCAAGGGGAGAAGATGATTTCTTAAGAGGTTTGTTTTCAGCCCAGATGGTTTGGTTCTGCACATGAGCACATGATTATGCGCTTCTTTTGGTTTTGAAATCATGTACCTATCTGCCCGTGTTTAACAAGAAGCGGAATAGTGCACATTTGTAACAGATTTGGTTAATGGGTTTAAAGCAGATCATGCAAAAAGGAAGGGGAGCGTCTCTGGGGAGATGACTGGAAATACAACCCAGTCTAAGTACACAAGGCAAGAGATCTCGGCTTTCTGGACCCTTCGTCCTGCTCAAACCCAGACCAGAAACCCAGTCCTGCTGCAAGAAGGAGCTGAGAGTAGGAAATCTGCATAGTGGAAAGTAGGAAGCATGGTTTTGTTCTTTGTGTCTTTATTTCTTATGGAGCCTAAATAAATCTTCAGGCTATCTTCTCAAAACTCTAGGCTGGGGATTACAACTCAAATGCCTTCAAGTAAAGTAATTGAGTGAAGTGGGAAGGCATAATAAAATTACTTCTCTAGGAGACAAAAACCAGCAATGCAAACTGAATGACAGATGGCAGTGGACACAGCCTTAGTGTTAGGAGGCAACGGGGACTTCTGTGGATGTTGCCGAGCTCAAAACAAAATTGCCTGTGCCTTCTGCGAAGGGCTGCCACTGAGCCATGTGCCCTGGAAGAGAGAGCCTATGTTGATGCATATTCTGAATCTTCAAGAGAAGCCCAGGTCCAGATGTTTATATGAATTTCCTGATTTTAAAATATTAGCTCAGATTTTTTTTAAAAAAATTGAGGAAGGCAAATTAAATGCCAGTTTGCCACATGTGCTATAGGCAAAGGGAGAATCCACAAGAAATAAGACTCCATCCAAAATATTGGTGGTCTGTCAAAGAACAACTCAGGGCAGAGCCCCCATCCACATGGGCACAACAGGTAGATTTTTTTTTTTTTTACAGCTGGAGCCATGTGCATGTGCCTGATGTGGCTTGCATAGAAAAGCCCTTGCTGTTTGGAGAGAAGCGGCAAGCGGCCTAGGTGTACCCCTGAAGAACTTCCACGTCACCATCACAACTGAAAGGAGGTGACAAGTCAGAGTAAGGGATGGATAGTGTTACCAGCATCTTTTGAAGAGAAATGTCTGCCATTTCTCTGCAGGAGCTAGGGGTAGTACACCGTTCTCCTTCTTAATCCATGATACAGAGTGATCAAGGCTGGAGAAACTGCCGGCACTGTATTATTTAGTTTGCTTTTTTATTTCAAGATGAGAAAGATCTGTAACAGGCTATGTTTACTGGTCTTTCTGTGCTGTGTTTCCTTGCACGGTTACCTTGATTATAGGTGTTTCAAAGTCCCTTGTTATAAGAACAAGGAAAAGTCCCTGGAGCCACCTTAGCAGCAATCAATCCAGAGCAGTGTCCGTTCTCACTTCAGCAGTGTGGTCTATGAAAGGTCTGGGAATCGGAGACACTATTAATTTAGGCTCTTCAGAGTCCTGTGTCCTCTTCCTCTGCTCATCCTTCTTGACATCGAGATTCGTCCCCAATAGGGTGACATCATCTCCATTGGAAACCTGCCCTCAGTCCTCTGCAGACTGCACCGTGGACCGCATGCAATCCGGACAGATTAGGAATGATTGGGCAAGGGTATGAGAAGGTTAGGAGGCCCTGGGTGACCTGTCCACCACTGCCATGCCTCTGACGTAGTCACTGTCCCTTGCAGAATGTTTACAGGGAATATAATGCAGCAGTTTAAAAAGACGAGCGTAATCAAAATGCAGTACCATGGAAAACACTTGCTCTAATGGGAATTATGTTTTAATCTATTTTAAAATAGGCAATATATTCAAATGATCCAAAATTCAAAAGGTCCTACAGTGAAAAGCCTTCTTGCCACTCCTGTGTAGCCACCCTGTTTGTGACGTGACGTTAGGTTAAAAAACAAAGAATGTAAAACAACCCTCCTCCCCATGTATAACCACACATCTGTGCCCACAATAGAAGAAAGACTGAAAAAAATCAGCAGAATGTTTACAGTGGTTATTTTGAATTAAAAATTTGTGAGTAATTCTTTTACCTTTCTATGTTTTATGAAATGTCTTTATACTATGTGTACTGCTTTCAGGAAATAATAATAAATTTATTGTACATATAAAACACCATCATTGAAGTCACTGAAGCAAAAAGAAGACAAGAAAGGTCATTCATTTTCTCCCAAACTCAGAACTCACCACTAGTGGGACTTCAGATTCGTGCCTGCTTTTTGCACAACCACATTCACACAGGTGTTGAATAAAAGGCCTTCTGATGAACAAAACATGAAGGACATCTTTGTCATGGAAAAACAACTTTCAAAAGCAGAAACTTGCATTAGCAGGCAGGCGGGTGTTAAAGGAGGTAAGACACAGGGGCAGTAGGTGCATCTGCTCTGCTTGTGACCAACCAGCAACACCGCAGAAGGGAAGGACACAGGGAAATCGTGCTCTCAGGATGGCCCTGCACACGACCGCTAGGTGACTCGCAGCTGCGGTTCTCCACAGGTACCGGGCATGGCACAGTAGAAAGACTGCCATCAGCCCAAGGGACAAGGGGATCCAATAGTGATCCCTGCAGTTTTAACATCCAGTATGCACAAATCACCTATGAATACCTTATTATAAAGTGATTTAAAATACAGAATAGAGTTATAAAGCATATGTTTGGGGTCATATATTTTCTTCTATTTAAAAAACAATAACATAGAAGATTTCCCCAAACCCTCTTCTTCCTAGCCCACTCCTCCATGGACACAGAACACTGTGGCCATCTAGGATCTACACAGAACTTTTTGGATGCATTTGCATCCATATCCATAGCCATGACAGACATATAATGAATGGATCCTTTTTTTGTTTTGTTTTTAATTAAACTTAAACGTTCATGTTTTTCATCCCCTGGGCTCTAAATCTCACTTATTTTATCTTTTCCAGAGCAATGATGTTTACCGTGTATGAATCACCAAATGCTAAATGTGCTCTTCTCAGCAAATGCTATTCATTTGAGAATAACTCCCAATAAATTGCCTCTGATGTTTCCTTATTGCTGGAGACAATGGCCATGGCCAAAGCAAAGGACGGTCAGACTAAAAAAGTCACTGGCTTTCATTTTTTCTATATGCTTAAGTGTAATAGCCTAGTATGATACGTTATATGTATTTTTTCCATTTCCTTTCCTTTCTTGAACATTAAAATACAGGGGGATGGTGGGGAGTCATATTTTCCTTATGAGAAAACTACTGGCAACCCTTTCTGCAGCATGTAAAGCATACGATGTGGAAATTGGGACTTGCTGAGAGGTAAGGCTCAGGGCTGGCTGTTTCTACAGCTTGGAGCTGAGTCCTCTGAGGTCCCTGCTTTTCTTCAGCCCTGGCCCCTCTTCATGCTTTGCTTCCCAACACTCAGCACCTCCACAAGAGCTGACCTGGAAGAAGGGAACTTCCCCGAGCATGAGTGTGCTGTTACTATGGGACAGCAGGTAAAATTTCCTCAAAAGGTACCACCTCTTCCCCTTTTTTTTGTGCCCCTCCCATCTCACTAATGCTAAAGCTCTAATGTGACCCCAATAAATGAAATATGTTTTAATAAAATGTTATTTGACTCCAAAATAATTTTACAATATTAAACCAGGCAGACACCATCTTCTTCTCTCCATCGTCTTCTTTCTGCATCTTCAAGAGTCTTCTTTCTTTCTAACTGGGATGGTGGACAGGGTGGGGATGCAGGATGGGCCTGGGAAAGCAGGCTCCTCTGCAGTTCTCCACAGGTACTGAGCCTGGCACAGCATAAAGACTGCCATCAGCCCCTTGCAGTAGCAAGGGAAGGACAAGGTCCTGGAGGCAGGGAGACATATTCAGTCCATGCTTCTGGGCTGTCTTGTGGGCACGTTCCCTAGCATTTGAACTATAGCATCTTCATATGTAAAACCAGAATAGGTTTGCTGCCTTATAATGTTCTGAAGTGGAAATGGGTAGATAATAGGTGCGTCAACCTTCCATCGCTATAACAAAATACCTGAGATAATTAATTTATAAAGAGAAAAGATTTATTTTTGGCTCACAGTTTTAGAGGTTCCAGTCCATGATGTGGTGGCCCCCATGATTTTGGCCTCTGATGGGGAAGCCAGATGGCAAAGGTAGGGAGTGTGTGCCAGAGCAACACCAATTACATCAGGAGCCAGGAAGCAAGAAAGAGAAAGGAAGGGGCTGGGGTCTCACCATCCCCTGCAAGAGCACGCCCAATGACCTAAGGACCTCCCAGTAGATCCCGCCTACCAAAGGTTCTACCACCTTCCAGTAGCACCATCCCGGGGACCAAGCCTTTAACGCAGCCTGTTAGGAGACATTCAGCACCTCGACTACAGCAGTAGGTGCCCATCCAGTGTTCATTTCCAAGTACAGACTGCACTGCGGCTCCTGGTATTTCCTGGTGTTTGGTGGACAGCAGTATTTGGAAACCCCCAACTTTTTTTAAGTAAGCAGTAAGATTGTAACCTTGAGGACCCCAGGACAGTCTAGAACCTTACTGCCACCCTATGGCACCCTTGTGCTGCCAAAACTGTGCCTTCACTAACTGCCCCTTCTCAGATACCAGTGGTCTGGTCTCTTTCATTGTGGGCCATTATTCCTGCTCCCAGAGCTGGAATTGAGCATTTGTAGTGCGTTCTTTTTGTTTTAGGAAAGAGGAATTGAAGCCAGTGCCAGATGCTTAGAAGCGCGCTAGCACATGAGCAGGACTGGCTAAGTATGTACGAGGGTCATTATCATTATTTCTAAAAAGAGGTTTACTGGATTAGCCCCACAGAGGACCTCAGAGCCGAACCTTTGAACTCTCATACTTCCTCTCTGAGGGGCCACGATCTCTACTGTGAATAGCCAGAGACTGATTATCAGGAAGGGAGAAGTAAGCTTTGGGGTCTTTTTTCATACTATTCTCTTTCTCAGCCATCTTCTACTCCACATATCTTAGCCAGGAAGACCAGGAGGGAAATGGAATGTTTCTTCCTGTCCCCAAGTGACTGCTGTGAGCAAGTACCAATGAAGGAACACTCAGGTCTTCGTGGAGTAGAGTCTCCCCTGCTCTGTGCCTCACTAAACTTCGGGCATGCAGTGAGCACGTGCAGTAGAGGAAGCGTGAGGACCACACTGTGGTTCCAGATGCCGCCTGGCCAGTGCTGCACTCAGGACATGAGCAGCCTGGTATGTTCAAAAAGTGTCAAAGCGCCCTAGGTCAGTGGGGTTTAGTCAAGCTGGGCTCCACTACTACACCACTGGTAGTAGTACCCACTTCAATCTGCTCTGTACATCAGGGGTTCAGTGAAAACACAAATACAACAGAACAACGTTGCATTTAATAACACCAGAGCCTCCAGGATTCTCTGATGATTGTAGAGAATAAGGGGCACTGACAGACAGCTGGATCGGTGCAGTGACAGCAGAAGAGAGGACCAAGATGGGTGGGGACTGAGGGAAGCAGCCTGCTCCTCCATCCACACTAGCAGAGGGACCCTTCCCAAATAGCCTGCCACCCCCACCATTCACTCCATACCCCGACAGGGCCCTCTTTTTGCCTGGGCAGCTGGAACAAAGAGCACAGAATTCTAGACTCCTGCCCTGGCTTTCTGGGTTCTTAGGATTAGGGCCACGCTTTACCTTCTGATCAGGAGAATGGGACCCAGCTTCCTCCTCTTGTGAAGACTGAGGTGCTGACAGGCTTATAAGTCATCGAGTGCCCAAATCAGTGAGACCCAGACAGGGAAATGTGCTGAAGCAGGAACTTCAGAGTTCCAGGGGTACCAGATTTGCCCTTGCCAGGAAACTCAGCTGCTCCTGACTTCATGGTCTTCTGCCCTGCATGTGTGTGGAGGAGACTCGGGGCTTCTGCCTCGCTGCCGAGAGATGAATGAGGAAGAGGCATATGGCAAAGAGGGTGACGGTCTGTGGCTTTTTAAATGAAAATTTATATGCAAATGTGCATTAAAGTATCAGTTAGTCTTTAATTGGCTTTCCAAATCAGCATGAGGAAAACCTGTGCCTGTTGGTCTGCTGGTTTAGTGAAGTGATTGTCATCAACATCGAATGAAGGACTGTGCTCTCCCCTGCTCAGAATCTGCCTGTGGCTCCTCCTGGTCCTTGGATCACACCCGAACCTGACCGAGTCCTACCAGCACCTCCTGTCTTCCCAGCCTGCTTCAGCTCAGCTGCCCCCCGCCCCGTGCTCTGCCCGGCAACCTCCCCTTTGCCGCACGCTAACCACAATCTGAGCACCTGGCCTTCGTCTGCTTCTCAAACACACGTGTGCCGCATGCTCAGTCAGGTCAGAGTCCTCCCCACGCTGTCCCCTCTGCACCACATGCTTTACCCCGAGGCTTCTCAGACTTCAGTGCACATGAACCGCACTAGGAGGTTGTATTGAAAACTCAGGCGGCTCTTCCCCACCCCTGGAGCTGCTAATGGGGTGCTGGGGATGTAGCTCAGTGGCAGAGTGCTTGCCTAGCATGTGTAGTGTCCTGGGTTCAATCCCCTGCACCTGAGGGAGTGAGGGAGCCACACAATAAGCCCTAGAGCTTCTAATGCAGAATGTCTGGGGTTAGATCTGAGCCTTTCTATTTTTTACTAGTTCCCATCTGATCCTCATACTGCTGGCGAAGAGGCCATACTTGGAGAACCACCAGGACAGTGTTCCCCTGCTCACATGTAATTCCCTCGCACATTCCTGTTCCTCCTTTGTCTCCACTAGACTTCGGCTGGCTGTGGAGCAGACATTGAGCTCTTCCATTTATACACGTTCCCATCATTGCTCATCTTGAGCTTCCTTATAGCACCTAACAAAAATATAAATGCTCATTTGCACAATTATTTGCTGTGTCCGACTTCCCTGCAAGTCCATGACCTCTGTGAACAAAGAGCTATAACGTTCCCCTCCTGTCCCCTGTGCCTACCACATGTCTGGCATAGACAAGGTGCTCAATGCATTTTTGTTGGAGCCACTCATCCATACATTCATCCTGAAAACCTTTAGGGTGACTGTTGTTGACAATAACTTCTCGTGTATTTCAAAATAGCTAGAAGAAAGGATTTTAGATGTTCCTAACACAAAGAAATGATAAATGTTTGAGGTGGTGAATTTTCCAATTGCCTGGATTTGATTGTTACACATCATATACATGTATCAAAATATTACATTATATTCCATAAATAGGAACAATTATTATGTGTCAATTTAAGAAATAATTAAGAAGGAGGAGAAGAAATAATGATCCAGTTTAAATGTGAGCAGAGCATCAGAAGGACTGTCCATTCAGCTGGCACAGGGCATGTTACAAAAAGTTAGCCAAGGAGGGAGACTACCTGTCCAGTTAACCAGATCAGCCAGGTGCACCCTGTAGCCAAAATGAAAGCTATTACACCCAGACAGCCTTGAATCCTCCACACATGGGGAGGATGGGAGACTGAACAGAGTCAGCGACCTGTGTTCTGACCCCAAGCTGTGTGACTACGGGCATGTCCTTTCTCTTTGGGGGCCTCAGTCTTCCCAACTTTTCACTCTGAAATTTATTGAGCTCCAAGAGTTCTCAGCAAAGATGCTCCATTTTAAATAGATCCAGTAATAATTGAGGGTTTCGTCCTTTCTCCTAATCTTGGCCAGATCCTGTCAGCAAAGAGAGAACTGGTTGAGCTCCGGGGCTGGGGCTGGAGGTCCTGCTTCTCTCAGGGGCCTCTACTGGCAGCCAGGCTTCCTCAGGAACCAGGAGGGAGCTGGCTGGGGGAAGGCGAGAGGCCACAAGCACAGGCCAGACTCATTCTCAGAGAGAGAGTCATGGAGCACAGAAGTCTACAAGGTGCCTACTTCTTGACTCGTTCCACCCACTGACCTGGCTGAGGCTTCCTCTTGGAATATGAACCCAAGCCGTGAAATGCAGTTGTGTTTTGCATGAATGCTCTAAAGGAGCATGTACTCTCCTCCTGTCATTTTCTTTTTTGCGTCTCCCTTTCCAATAACAGCCCCAGATCTGTGGCCCTGCTCACACTTCACTCATCCCGCCTCTGACTTGTGGAGAAGAATCCACAGCAGCCATGCAGATGCCCAGCGTCACTTAATGACTTCCTCTTCGCTTTTTGTATTTTTAAGTTCAGACATAAGGTTCTCCTTGTTTTGTTTTATTCTTAGAGAGACTCTGATTATATACAGAAATAAACTACGAAATGGGCTCAGAAAAAGAGTAGAAAGAGAAGCAAGAATCTTTACTGCACATCATTTAGTTAGAGAAAATTAGCTCTTAGCCAGACATTTATATAAGAGATTAAGAATACTTTTACCAAAAAAAAAAAGAAAAGAAAAGAATACTTTTACCCAGGATTTTTTTCTTTTTCTTGTGGTGCTGAGGATCAAACCCAGGGCCTTCACATGCCAGGCAGGTGCTCTGCCACTGAGCTGTACCACAGACCTACCCAGGTACTTTCAAGTCATGCTAATGGCCTCCTCACACACAGCCTTTTAACCTCCTGCCCTGTTTTGTTGGGGGTTGCATTTGCGGGAGCAAATGGTCTACTTTTCCTTCAGTGGGTGCATCTGGGATTTCAGCTCCAGATTATCAAAGAGCAAACTCCAGGGACCAGAAGAAAGTGAGGGCGTTTGCAGGTTCAATGGTGTGAGTCTTAGAAAAGTGATAAGAAGGATTAGAATTGAAGGATTAAAAGACTCTTGAGAAGCCAAGGCATTATAGGGCCCATTACTTCATATACATTCTCCAAAATCACATGAATGCAGGGAAAGAAAGGAAGGGGGAATTGGCTACCGTTCAGAACGTCAATTTGTCTCGTTTTAATTCCCTTTTCACAATTTATTTGACATTTTGAACAGTGGCCAAAAAAGCTATTATAACTATAAAACATATTCATTGAGATAAATCTCATTAGTGGAGCAATTTAATTAAGGTATTGACATGCTTAATTGATACGTGTAAGCCAAGACCATTTTCGTGTCTCATTTCCATATGCTTTCTGCTTTAAGAGACACAAGGAGCTGGATCTTAAAAAAAAAACTCTCCCTTCATAAAAATGCTATAGATTCATCTGTGCCTGCCATCTCAAGGGACCACTTCCTGCCACTCTCCTTGATTCCCAGCCAGCTACTCCTCTAAGTGGCACTGCTCAGAGGGAAGGTGATGTACACCCAGGCTGAGTGCCTGTCAGGTGCTCTTATGATCAATAGGAGAATATTTATATTAATAAAGCACTGAGTTAATTAAATAAAACGGTCCTCTGGGTAAACTTAAGATACTAGAGGATGGGCAGGAATCGATATAGTCAGCCATTTGAACATTAAGTATGTGCCTTGAAATTTTATGGAGCTTTTAAAAACTCGCTTTGTAATGTAAAAAGTTTGAAGCCTGTACAAGGTACCTTGCTCAAAACCTTGTCTCTGGCTTTGGATGCTGAGGGGGACAGGAAAGGATGGGTTGCTGGAGATAGAAGATTGGGAAGCACCAGCAAAGCTCCTCTGTCCTTGGAAGCTCCCCTCCTGGGGCAGGAGTACATCTTAGAGAACAAGGCCAAGCTGGGGGACAGAAGACTGGGCTCAATGCAGGGTCCATACAAGAGGACAGCATTTCCTTGTCCCCAGAGCATAAAGATCTTTGGACTCCCCTCCAGTTTTGGGTCCCCTCCTCCTGAGAAAGCCCAGACACTGTAATCTTTGGGAAGAAGCTCTAGGTACTCACTCATGTGTGTCTTCTGAGTGAACACGCCTGTCCCCATCCTTTCTCTGCCTATCACTGCCTTTCAGGGTCTCTTCTCTGAAAGGACTTTCTCTGTGTCTGTGTTTCTGTCCTTGAACCTCTACCCTTTGTTACCTCTGGTTTTATTGTCTCTATGTCAGTCTCCTCCTTCTTCATCTATCTTTGTCTCTCTGCCTCTCCCCCCCCCCCACTGTTCTCTCATCTTTTTAAAAACATTCTAGTTTCATCCAAAGAAAAACTGTACTATTATTTTGATGTGACTGCATCCTAAGTACTGTCACATTAGCTGAGGACTGTCCTCTCTCATCTTTATCTATCTAGGTTTAAAAGAGACCACTTGTTCCCAGACTTGGCCTCTGCACCAACACTGAGGGGCCCCCTCCCCTCGCTCCTGAAGCAGCCTCCCACTCTGGGTTTGGAGAAGGAAAGAGATCACTGTGTTTGCCTCCACCAGCTGATCTGTTTGCAGAGGTGACATCATACCTGCTGTCCTTTCGTCCTCTCTGTGGACTGTGTCTCCTCACTTTCTTAGCTTTGACCCACAGTACCTAACTCCCTAGGTTCACTGTGGTCACCCTAGAAATGATAGTCCTTTATTGAAATATAAGCACAAGACAGTTTTAATGGGGTTCTGAGGATACCCTTCTCCAGAGAGAGGAATGATGGTCAAGGAATTTGTGTTAGTAGCAACAAACTCCACTTGCTTTCCTGCCCAGATGGATCTCACTCTTCCTCTTTAGGTCGTTTCCTGCATGGCCCTGGGCCCCTTTAATGGATGCCTTCACTCGCCCTGAGTCACACAGCGGTGGCTGAACTGATACTTTGCTCGCAGCCTAGTTTATATGTTTGGATCAAGGCTACTTCCTGGGCTTCCCTGCCCAGCTGTGGTCTCAGAGCTGTCCCTCCAGCTCTGTCAGCCTCCCTGTCCTTTCCTTCCTCCTTGTGGAGTCTCCCACCAGCTTCCCTGAAGAGATATCACTTCACAGTCAGCTTCCCATGGATGACAGGGAGCTGGGCAGCTTTAGCCTGTGTCCCCTTCTTTGTCATCCACCCTCTCCATCCTAGAGAGATTGGTCAATTCCGTAAGGAAGAGTCTCCCTGCCGGACCCAGAAAAGCTCTGAGGCACAACAGACTGAGTGGAACCCAATTATCGCTTTCTTCCACACTGAAGTTGGCCTGGCCTTGCTGCTTTCCAGTTTTAAGTTCCTGTGCACATTAGTTATCTGTCACTCACTACAGCTAAATTCATGAGAGACTACTTATGAAGAGAGAGGATTTAGTTCTTATCACAGTTTTGGAAGTCCCAGTGTGTGAGCTGTTGGCCCCGTGGTGCCTGGGCCTCGGGTGAGATCGCGCGTCATGGCAGGAGGACATGGTGGGGCCCAGCCATTGATATCATGGCCAGAAAGCAAAAGAGAAGAAGAGAAAAAGGGGGTGCTCTAGCCTGTCCTTCAGTAGCACATCCCCATGACTTGGAGACCTTCCACTTGACCAGATCTCTCAAAGGTCCCACCACCTCCCAATGGAACCACCCCGAAGACCACGCCTGGAACCCCTGGCCTTCGGGAAACATTGAAGATCCAAGGCAGAGCACTGGGCAATATTCTGTGAGGAAGGAGACAGGAATTATTTTGTCTCCTCCTTAGTGTTTAAGTGCTGACTTGAACATGTACAAGCACAGACAACTAGTATTTATTAAGTGCCTTTATTATGAGCCAGGTACATCAGTCATTTCATAGTAATTCCCTGACATCAATAATTTCACAGTCCCCATTTTATAGCTGAAGACACTGAGGGGTGGACACTGTCATCTACTCATACAAAATCACACAGCTAGCAAATGGCAAAGCTGGGATTCTCCCCAGGATCTTCCAGGCTACTGAGCCCTGCCCCCCAACCTTCCTGCTTTCTGAGGGTTGACCAGGTACAGGAATCCTGGGGCGACGCCAGAAAAGTTATCAGGAAATGTGGGTCAGGCGTAGTCAGCAAATAGTCTCGGGGAGGCATTTCTGTAAAAGTGTCCCCTTCACCCCTTCTCTCTGTCCCCCTGCCTCCCACTACGGCGGTCATTTCCTCTTTGCTGGGGACAAGGGAGTGAGTGTACTGTATTTGGCACAAGCCCAGTGGCAGCCGTCTCACGTCCTTCACTAATTAATTTCATCTTTGCAGTTCGTTGGTTCTCCTAACTCTCCTGTCCCTTGTCTAGCACCTTTCCAGCTAAGTGGCCAGGAGTGGGTCTGGGATCCAATATTAGTGTTAACTTCAAACTTGGTGTAAATCTATTGAATTGCATCTCTTTTTACATAAATAAGCCAGAGAACAGCATCTATTCTCCTTCAGTCGATACAGGACCTCCACAGGTGTGAGTTATTAGCAATAACTGTAATTGCTTGGAATGGAGCAATAAATAGCACAAGAGGTCATGATGAGAAATGTCCTTCCGTAGTATTAGGGTAGTTTAATGGGTTAAGCCGCCGTAGGCTTCGTCCCATGCTGGGCTTCGGGAAGCAGCCTTGTCACTCAGGGTGCTGAGCTCTTGCTGAATTGCTTTCCTGTTTAGGTAGAAGATAATTTTGAGCCTTTCTAAAGCTGCATTGATTTTATCGGCAGATGGCCCCAGGATAGCATCTCACCTTCACCACTGAGGTTTCACTTGTTTAATAGGGTTCTGAAAAGTTACAAGAAACAACAGGCAAGTACAAGCCAGCCTTCCTGGAGCTGCGACCCTGCATTCCAAACCCTGGCCTCTGGGCAGCCGCAGCCCGGGGTGTAGCCCTCCCCACCCTGTCCCAGCTAGTTCACCGCCTCCAGGAAAACAGAAGGGACCACAGTCCAGTGGCCTTATTGCTCTATCCCTGAGTGGAAGGGAGGGCTCTCCAAGCCACAGCATGAGTGGGCTTAGGGCAAGGCACGCGGGGGACCCAAAGAGTGTTCAAGGAAACCTTGCCTCTTATCAGGCTGGACATGTGAAGCTGCCGGGGACAGGTGAGGAAGTGTCTCTGGCTTCTCCCTAACACTTCTCTCTGCCTCCCATTTCCTCTACAGTTTTATTTCTGCCCATCCTTGGGAGGGCTCCAGGTCTTTTAGACAATTTGGCAGGAGGAAGTCAGATCAGTGTCGATTATCCCAAAGATGATCAGAATGTTCTGTGCACCTATCATCCCTTCTAGCTTCCCCCGAGGGTCCACAGTGAAAGTATCTCTTCTGTGCCTGGATTTCCTTATCCATGTCATCTCCGTCTCCCAGGTGCCAGGACTCAGAAAGGGGAGAGGGGGACTCAGTCTTGGAAATGAAACACTGCCAGGCACATGTCCCTTTTCTGGATTGAATTCATTTTTCAAATCTGTTGGACCCTTGTAGACCAGGTTTCCACCAGGCCTCCGCCGTCTTTGGGAAGTCCTAACCATCTGTCTCCCTAACCTGCCTTCCCAGTGCGCCTGCTCATCGCCACTTCAGCTCGGCTCACTACCCTTCTCAGAGCTTTTCCTGTGGCTCCTTAGAATGCAATCCTGTTCTAGTGGCATTACTTCTCAAGCATGGCACCCCAGGCAGAGATGGAAGGGAAAGGGAGAGCTCTACGGTCCCAAGGGACAAACCAGAGTTGGGGAAAAGAAATTATCCCAGAGCTTGAGATTCATTCGTGATCATCCACAAATTAGGCAAGGGCATGAAATCATTTTCACTTACTCTAGCAAGCACACAGCTAACCACAGCAACCTCCCCGGCTCCAAACTCACTTTGTCCAGTGCTTGTGGCAAGTTTGCCTTTAACTCTTAGGTAAAGTCAAATTCAACAGACTTGGCCTTGTTGCTGAGTTAAAAGGACCACATTTACTCTCATTTTACTTAATGGTTCTCCACTCCCTCCCTGCCACTGACAGAAATGGGCCTACATGGTAACCAGAAATATAAATTCACAAAAAAACAAATTAGAAACACAGTCCCCATCTTCTCATTTTTTGCTAATTATCACCAGAGCAGATCTTCACCTCTGGGACATGGTGCCTCTGAACCTAGGCTATGGGTCCACAGACTGAGGCACATGAGGGGACCCAGGGCAGCCATTAATCAGGAGACAGGCCAAAGGCACACACTTTATTTCAGAGCAATTCCATAAATGCTCCCCTACCCCATCACCTCCCCCTCGCTCACAAGGTTTCATCTCCTAATTGCAAAAGCTTTTTGGCATGGGAATGTCTCTGGGAAGAAGAGAGGACTCAATTTGGGCCATCTCTCCAAAGAAGACACTGGAACAAGGACGCTTCTCCAATTAATCAGCAAATGCCCAGCTCCAGCTTTCGGGCCAAAGGATCGATTTACATAAAGCTACTTTTCCAGATGAGTTTGCATCCCCCTCTCCTCCCCCTCTCCTCCCCTGCCTTCCCCTTGTCCAGCCAGCATTAGATATGCTACTGGATTTTAGATTGACAGTGTCAGCTACGACAATCAAATTAGGGATGAAAGCCTCAGATGGCTGCGAGAGAGATGGAGGAGGGAAGGGAAGGCTGGAGGCTCCCTCTCCCCAGTGCCATTGGGCAGACACATCACTTCGAACAAAGAGAAGAAAAAAAAAACACACACAGGTCTCCATTCTTTGGGACCAGTTTAACGGCCTCTCCCACCTCCAAGGTTGATACATTAAACCAAAAGTTCCTAAAATTGGGCCTGGCACTATCTCAGACATATAATTATATGCTTATGATCAGATTTATCCACATAATAAAAAGGCACCAAAATCATGGTTGTGTCCTTGATAGGTATGCAGTGACAGGTGCATAGTGGACTCAAGAGGCAGATGCTGTGGTTGGAATCCTGCTCATGTTTCCTGAACCACTGGGTAACACAGGGAAGCCTGGGCCAGAACAGAAGGCATAATTGGGCTGCTTATGACAGCCCCCCAATCCCATCTAATGCAGCTGGCTTGTCACTAAATTGTGATAATCCTAGGGATTAGTGAGCTGTGGCACAGCTCATCCTCTGCACCCTTTGCTGGAGATGATCAGTCAATTATAATGCTACCTCGTGAACACAAAGAGCATTACTTGGAGTACGTGGGATAATTAAATGAAGAAAGTTTCTGTTTGGCCTGGAAGCATTGGTTAACCCTGCCAGCCCTGGCACAGTGGTGGTTTGGAAAGATTAAAGCCTGTGGTTGGAGGGCGATTCTCTGTTCAAGGGAGGAAGAAGGGCTAAATGGCTGGACTATTGCAAGCTGTGGCTTGCTTCTCTGGAGCTGCGGCCTTCAACCCCAGCTGGCTGTCCTCCACATCTTCTATTGGTGCAACTAAAACCCCAGCATCCTACTTTGGGCTCCCTTAGATTGGCTCCAACACCTGGAGACCTTCCCTTCTCTTGACATTGAGAGGCCACAGAGCTAGCCCTTATTCTAGCACTGAACTATGGATCCAGCAGGCATTGCCCACATGTGGCTATAGATCAAACTGAGCAGTCTACAGCCCAGTCCCAACTGAGATGTATGTAAAATGCACATCAGATTTCAGAATCTCAATTCAACAAAAAATGTAATATGTCTCAATTTTTTATATTGATTATTTGTCAAAATGGTAATAATTGGATATAATGATTTTCAAACATTTTATTAAAAATAAGTTCAACTATTTCTTCTTAACATTTTTAATATGGCTAATGGAAAATTGTAAATTGCATCTGTGGCCCATGTTATATTTTTATAGGACTGTATAGTCCCAGAATTAGCAGATCTCCCCCTGAGGGGTGACATCCTCCATCTCCTCACTGGGCACAAATCTGAGTTTACAGATTAAATTCAACCCAGGACTGATATGTTCTGTTAATCAGATAAGGAATTATTTGGTTTTAGTATTTTGGAAATAAATATAAATATAGATAGCGCATCAGTAGTCCGGGCCAGGTCTACCGACTCCTCCTGATTGTCCATACTCAGCCCAATTTACTCATTCACTTTAACTGTGTGCCCCTGAAGAATCTGAGATCTTTAGAAGAGCTACTCATCAAGAGACACAAAGAGTGCCCATGCTGGAAACTAATGAGAGCAAACCAATAACCCTAACTCCATACACAGCCTTCCACATCTGCTTGTCGCCTGCCTGGCTCTTTCCTTCTTCCCTTTGGTCAGAAAGCTTCCTGGGAGCAAGCCCCTTAGCTCCGGTGTGCATCCCAGGTCACAGCTCCATATCTGTCTCTCAGTCTGGCTGCTCAGTCCTGCTCATTACCTGCCCTCCAGAATGGCCCCTCCAGGAAAACTGTAAGGAAACACTCATCTGTGAGGCTTTACCGGGAATGTCCTAATCCCAGCCACCAGAGTCTCCCCTGCAGGCCTTGGTTTTCTTCGGCTATGCCTCTGGAATCCCAGGGGAAGCTGCAGCTATCCATGACCTCTCACCCCTTCTAGGTCAGCCTTCAGACTGGGTCCCTGAATGGCTTTGTAAAAGACAGATTCAATGTGGCTCTTTCCACTTCAGACTCCCCTGCAACTATATTCATTCTGTAGGCATCTTGTTCAACACCAGCAGTCTCATTGAGACAGGGAGAGCTTTGCATCTTGAGCCTAAGATTTTCCCTAAAATCCAACCTAAACATTTAAGGCAATAAGATATGCATGTGTTAACTTCATGCTAATCACATAAAGTTAGTGATTTGGATTTATAGATTGCATTGAGTCCAAGAAAACGCTTGCTTGTGCCTTCTCTGTGATGCCTAACAAGTATAAGTTCAGAGAGTTAAACTGATTCTCTCAAAGGCACCCAACATGTTAAATAGCAGAGTCGGGGTGTTGACTTAGCACTCCCCAAGACACTGATCATTCTACTCACGGTTCTCAAGCTTGTTCAGACTTTATACTCCAGAGCGCATCCTCAGGGATCAGATTCCATAGATCTGGGATGGGTCCCAGGTATCTGTGATAGTTTTTTAATATAAAACTTTCACACATATTTAAAGTAAAGCACAGATGATAAAGGAACCTTTGTTTTACTCATCACCCAGCTCCAATAAGTATTGACCCATGACCCATCTCATTTTATCCAGACTTTTACCCCCTTCCTCTCTTCTAGTCTATTTTGAAGCAAAACCTAGACATCATCATTTTATCCTTAATTATCTCAGTATTTCTCAGAGATAGAGATATAAGTGAATGGAAGCATAACCTCAATACCATGCTCATATGTAAATTAAAAAAACAACAGGAACCTATATGTTTTTGAATTCCAATCAGATGGGTCATGAACTTATTGTGAGAAGGACCTCCCTAAACCATACCAGTTTCTTTTTTTTTTTCCTAGTACCAGAGATTGAATCCAGGATCACTTAACCACTGAGTCACACCCACAGCCCTTTTGTTGTTGTTGTTATTGTTTTATTTTGAGACAGAGTCTCACTAAGTTACTGAGGCTGACCTTGAACTTGCAATCCTCCTACCTCAGCCTCCCAAGTCGCTAGAATTACAAGTGTGTGCCACCGTTCCTGGCCCAGTTCTTAATACATCTTTATGCCACCCTCATTTTCTCAATCTGTCCTCCTGGAAAGATAAAGCCAAAGTACCCAACAAAATAAACATGCACTCTCCAGTCCTGGTGATTCAGATGGATGTTTTTTCCTTTCTCTCTATAAAAACTAGAAAGACTTTGGGTCCTGAGTAGAACAAAACTGAAAAGCAATGTGTATTTAGCTACAGGATTTCTTCTTGTTGAAAAGGAAAAAAGCACTGAAAATGTTGCTGTTGCTTCCAGAAGTTCCTGGGTATTATTTTGTTTCTGTCAATGTGAGGGAGTCTGTTTCTCTGCAGCTGGAGTCACCAAGGATGAGCTGCAGGCAGATGAATACTCCTTTCTGCTCACTTCTGTATCTTAACACATGTGCAGCACGACACATAGTAAGCACTGGGTTCATCTCCGTTGAGGGAGTGAGAATGTGAGCTAACAGTTAATCCACCAAACATGTGAATGGTACAGCTAGGACATTTCTAATGAGCTTGCCAGAGAAGACAGAATAGAAGAGTTCTGGCTGATGCATTTCGTTCAGTAACTTCAGTGTAAGCTGCTGCAGTGAAAGATTCAGAAGCAACTGGAGCAGTGGGAAATAATTGGGTTTTTTTCTTTTTGTTGGTGTCCCCATTGATACTTTGACTCTCTGGATCCCCGTGACAGTTTGCAATTCTTTCAGAAATGATCCTGTTTACACCATTGTCATCTCCTTCAGACAAAGGATGCCATTGACTAGACACCCAGCTGGAGGAACCAGGGCTTCTTAGCTGGGACATATGCTTGAGGCTCATTTGATTTTGACAGTGACCCAACTGCAAACATATAATCTTGCTTATTAAGATAAATTGCCTGTAGACGAGATTTACCTAGTAAGATAAATCCTCCCTGAAGTCCACATTGTAAAATCCCCAGGGAATAATTTTGCTTCTATGTCTGTCCCTTCTGCTGTATAAAATCACATGAGCAAAATAGTATCTTTGTCTTTAATTCTTAGCGCAGAATGATGTATCACAGGGTATGATATATCAGGAGCTGGGGTTCGGGGAGTAGGGCAAAGGATTCAGCTTTATGTAGGGGATAGTATTGAGAGTACACAAAATTTTAGATGTATGGATTATTGTAGGATATTTTTAAATTCCTAAGTGAGTTTTGGTTCATACAGAATGCACCAATAGGCAGATTTCTCTGACTAGGTAGAAAATTTGAAAGTATATTCAAGCCAAAGAGAATCACAGTGGTCATCCACACACTCATCCCCAGCCCAATAATGCTTCCAAATAGAAAAGCATTTTACCTCATCCCCTATTTTTGTTTGACTAATCAAGAGTTGATTGTTGTTTTTAATGTTACTAAAAAGTCACCATTGATTTGTCTTAGTGCAAAGGGGTTGGGGAGGGAAGAGGAAGCGTAGACCTCATCAAATACCCACAGAGTTGTTCCAGTTTCTTTGCAAGGTTAGCTCCTGGGTGGCCTCTTGTCCTTGCCTCTGGATGGACCATCTTTTGAGAATAGTGTTTTAATCTGCTGAGAGCTTCCTGATCCAGGAGAGCTGTCTTGGAGCCATCTTCTGAATTCTCTGGGTAGCATGCCTTTGGTCCTCTGCTGGTACTGGCTTCTGCCCCCTGCATCTGTGGGCTTCACTGCTGCAGTCTCGTAGCTGGGGACCCCTTCAATCTGTCCTTGCGTTATTGACATTACCTCACCCAGCATTATGGTGGGCACGCAGAGCCTGGGAATTTGTACTGCTCCTGGGTAATCCCCATCCTCATGCTGTCTGAGGCAAGACTCCAAGGGCCCAGTTTCCTTGCTCAGAGACAGAACTCTAGACCTCAGACTAACGCTGAGAACTAACCTATTATATGTTACTCCCTTTCGTCACCTGGTCTCTCCTGAGAAGACTTCATTAAGCAGTCATTTAATGAGTCTTAGGCTCAGTGTTGCTTTTGAGAGAGCCCAGCATAAGACCATCTTTTTCCTGAATCAATCTCTCTTATTTCATTTTAAAGAATCTAGAATCAAATGTGGTTACTACTTTTTGGATGGTACATGAGGGAAACTTTAAACTCTCCCTTAGATTTTATGGAAATAGTACTGAAAAAATTTATGTGTTTTATTGGTTACAGTTGTAAGCGTATGTCCCAGGGTGGTTGATAAAGGACATTTCCAACAATGGAAACGCAGGGCTTACTGCGGGGGAAATTCTGAGAAGTACACACAGCCATTTGTCGAAGGCTTTCCAGGTTCCAGGGGCTGTGCCACAGGCTTTACATGTGTGGAGCATTTGGTTCTGATCATTAACTGATGAAGCTGGTAAAATTAATAATCCCATTGTAAATATGGGGAAACTGAGTCACGCAGTATTTTAGCAACTTGTATGAGCATACAGCTCATAAGTAACTCCATACACTTCAGAAGCAAGAATTCCCCAAATTTCTGGGAGCTTCCAAATCTCATTTTGGTAATAATTTGGGATCAACACTGAAGAGCAAAACCCCCACATAAACTGCCATTTAATGCGCATGAGCCTCCCTGATGGCTTGAATGTGACCTAAGCTAGTGCTTTGTCCCCACTGGAGCAAAGAGGAGAGCATTTTCCTGCTTCTCATCCTGCAGGGGTAGGGGTGCAGCCCGAGAACAAAGCATCCCTGACATTGCAAGGAGGCCCAGGGAGCCTTGCAAAAGCGCCACTGGAACTAGACAAGCTTTCAATCCATTTATCAAAGTGTCTGCACTTCCCATTTCAAGGTAGATGAAGCAATAATAAATTTGTGAAGAAAGTTAATCTGTGTCCAAAGCATTTTAGTAAATTAAAAAGGTGGGGGAAGGGAGGGCTGCCTGGAAGCGGGATGTATCGGTTCTTGCCAACTCCTATTTGACTTACTGTCTCCTTAATAAGTCCTCTTTGGTCTTGTGTTTTTGGATGGAATAATCAGTCGGTTAATCATTTTCCGGAAGCTGGAAAATGCACTTTAGTTAATGCAGTCCTTTCCTTTCAGAGCCCTAATTATTTAAAAAGGCATCTGGGTCCATGGTGCCACTTCCAACCAAGAAAGCTTTCCCCAGCTGCCATCTTTTTTTATGTCCCCAGAAAAACTCAGCACAATTTGCCTCCCTCCCCTCACCCTACTACAACCTTGTACCTTTCTTCCAATGTAAAAAAGATTTTTAAAAAAGAATCTCCTCTTATCACTTCCGAGCATTTCTGTGAGTTGTTGTCTGGTGAAGGGTGCTTCCGAACAATCAATTGGCCGGAAGTAGGCTCTTAGGCATTAAGGATAGATTTTGTTGTTTTTATTTAAGTGTCAGACTAAAATGGTGGCTCTTGTGTCTCTCAAGGATCATACTTAACAATAGCTCTAAGCTCTGGCATCACGCTGAGATAAACACACTATTAGGAACCCTCACAAAGGCCCAGCAATAATTGTGAAGGGATAGTTACCCGAAAATGAAGCACCCAGCCCTGAACCCTCCTCCACGCCCCATCAGTAACACCATTAAAGTTGTCAGTTTGTCAGCCCACTGGAGGTATTTATGAAATCAATATACAATCCTGCAGATGCATGGCAGCAGGGTTGTTAGCTAAAGGAGAAAAGCTCAATGGAAAATAAAATTAATGAAATTTACAAGCAGATCATCGTGAGGAACGGATACATTCCCTGCATTCTGCTGTTTTACTCAGTCAGGGCAGGGGAGCAACAGTAAAGAGGAAAAAGCAAACCGTGCCTTAAGCCAGGCTCCTTGAGTCAGAGCAAGGCTGGGCACATTTGCAGGAAGTACAGAGCACAAGAAACCAAAGCAGCTGCCCCACCCAAGCACAGGATTTTGCCTGAATGGCTGTGTAGGATATCTCCCGTGAATACCACCACATTGTGCTGATTAAATATGGCTCTCCTATCTTCATCCTGCCATCTTGCCAACCAGAACTTTTGTACAGCTGCCACTCCCTGCTCTGTGTTTCAGGATGGGGTACATTCTACTGGAAACAGCTTACTGCATTACTGGAATACATACCCCTTGTTCCAGCTTCCAGCCACCGTCAAGGCTGACAGTTCTAAGCCTTTCCCCCATTTGCTTCCCTTGCCCCTGATTTCCCTCATCAACCATTTGTCAGATGCATGCACAAACTTCATCTCCCAGAACCACCAACGACAACAGCCAAGCCTGGGACAGTGGCAGGCAGGGGCTTGGGGGCCTGTACACCAGCCTTTGCTTGGCAGAAATGACTGGGCCCATTGTGGCTGCTGGAGCCTCTGTGCATCCCAGATGCCTGGTAGAAATTGCATTAGTTGGATGACAAGACCTGGCCCCTTCTCCAGAAGCTGATGGAGAGCAGCCAAGTGGCCTGGGTGACACTGCCTGACCTCTGCTGTCATCGTGGGCTTTGTTCAGTGCCCTGACTCTAGGCTGGAGCCCTGCTTATTGAATCAGGCCTGGCTGGGGGAGCTGGCAAGGGGGCTCATTGTGCATCTAAATTTACTTACATCAGTTGCAGACAGAGGAAACTGGATTTGGGATGTGGGGCACCTTGTTATGCAGCCCTGGAAGCCTGGTAGGACTCACTGCAATCTGACACCTGCACCCTGTCCGGGGGTCTGAGCCTTGCTTTGGGGGGAGCACCAGACCATCCCAATCCCTGGCACCCTGAGTTGTGGCTGTTGCTTAGAGCACATTTAGTTTTCTCAGCCAGCAAGAGCAGTAAGGGGAAGCCTCTCTTCTACTTTCTGATTTTCCTCCTTCCTCTTGCACACTGTTTAGACAGACAGCCCATGTTTTAGTGGAGGTTGGTTGTCTGACCTCTCCTTCCAAATATATAGGGAGCTGTCCATAGCTTTTGACTGGGAGCCCTTAAAAAATCAGTGTGTGAGCATCTGTCTATAAGTATATAGGGCAATTCAACATGGATGAGTGTACCCTGTGTGCCAAAGGATGGCTGGACAAGTGTCCATCCCCAAGTGTGTGGGCAGAGAAATTTATCCCAGTGTTTCTTTAAATGGCAAGTAAATCAATCAATGCCAGCACAACAATTTGGGACCATATAGCCATCCATACAATTGGATGTTATATAAACTTTAAAAATGTTGGCATTGATGTACTGGGACAGATGTTCTCAATATAGTAAGTAAAAAATAGTTTGTAATTGACTGTATACTATGAGGTGAAATTCATACATATTACTCCTAATTGGTAGCAGTGGTTATGTCTGAGTGGTTGATTTTTTGGCCTTAATATTTGAGGGTTTTTCTGTGTATTCTTTTCAAACTAAAACTATGTGTGTGTGTATGTATGTAGACACACACACACGCACACACACACACACCTTTTGTATCTGAAGAACACACACAGAACTGATTGTGTCCTCAATGCAGTCTCTGCACACACCCCCTTCCACACCATCCTCTTTGGGAATGCTCCTGCAGTCGTGGTAGTGTACAACTAGCCTTGCTTGACACACAGCTCGAGTGTTCTGCAGAGTGGCTCGTGCGCCCTGGAGGCCTGATGGGTCTTTACAGATTGATTACTTGCTGAGATCCAAGCAGGCTTGAGATCTGAATGAAAACAAGTGCACGTGTTTGGTTGAGCAAAAAAATAAAACCGGAAAGCAAACCCAAACAGTCGCATCATCTGTTGTTTGGAAAGGAAACTCAGGCTTCAGGGCTGCTGAAACCCCCAGACAAGACTTGGCTCTGAGCCACCTGCAGGACCCTTACCCTATCCTTTGCCTTCCTCAAAGCAGTATGTTGATGGTGCTGGTGGGACCCCTATTTTGGAAGGGTTTGTAGAAATACAATTTAAATTCATCACACTTGTCACTAAGAAGAGCCAGGAGGACTTTAGGAGTCTCCAGGACTCTAGAATAAGCTGAAGTGGTCATTCTCATCAGAAAATCAGATGGCTAGATTCTGTTCCCATCCCAGATGACAAAAGCAGAGAGCCTGGGTAGCAAAGGACAGCCTGAGAGACGGGAGATTGAGTGGTGCTGACCCCACAGTGGGGGAGGGATGCTTTGGGGGAAGGGGGGCAAAGGGGTCTTCTCTGGGAGGTGGCAATACAGAGAATTGGGTGTGGAGCAGGCAACAAATAGCCCAGAATCTTGGCTCGTGGCCTGGAGGTGCAAGACCACCCACAGCGCCCGCCCTGGAGGCGAGATGCTCGCCTGGTAACCATTTCAGCAAAGGCCATGCTAGCACAACAATGTGAACGCTTGTAGCAGCCCTGGGCCTGAGACTAAACAGTCCCAAACACTCTGACCGACCCCAGAGGCAGCCTCGGAGAGTTTTTGTTATCGTAATGAGATGCAGAGAAAGCCAGCCTGGCTCTTTAACTGGTTTGCCTCTTCTCTTCTTGTTTAGAGATCTGAGTGAAAACCAGATCCAGGGGATCCCGAGGAAGGCGTTCCGTGGCATCGCTGCCGTGAAGAATCTGTAAGTGCTACTTTTGTTGCTTTGCTACAGATGTGGTTCACAAGGGCTCCCTGGCCAGGATGGGTGAGAGAGAAGGGACAGGAGGGTGGTCTGGACATCTTCAGAGATTGAGGGCCATGTGTGAGTGTTTGCCACAACAGCTTCACAAAGCCTTGCTCTTCCTGGCCGTTCCATAAGCACTGGGTTCTCACACCTGGGTCAGAGCCCAGGTGTCACCCAAGCTGGATGGCCTTGGTGCAAGCCAGCTTTTCCAGTATCATTATCATCTTCTGTAAAATAGGGACCATAGTGTGGTGGTGGTGGTGGTGTATGCACTAGAGAAAATGTTTTAAAAAGGAAAGAAAAGTTAATACCTCATTCTTAGTAAGTGTTGAGTAACCTGGAGCTGTGATGGTGACGTTGTCTCAGCATCAGTCTCGAGAGAGAACCCGGGACTTACATCCCAGGACCTTGGAGAGATGTAGCCAAATCCATTTCCATTACACTAGGTATTTGCTTGCTTTTTACTTTTTATTTTAAAATCATCATTGATTAATAGTACGTTTAAAAAAAACATAGGGCCCAGGTCCATGTGCCAGTTCCCCAATGGTGACACCTTACATAACCAGGGGCCAACAGCAACACCAGGAAATTGGCACTGGTGTCATCCACAGACTCACCTTCAGACTTCCCAGTTATTCACACTTACAATCACATGTGCATTTGTTTGTATGCAAATGGATACGTTTAAGTGTGGGTAGCTCTATGCGGTTTGATCACAGATAGAGTTGTAGTGCCATCAGCAAGGTCAAGAGGCAGGACTGTTCCATCTCTGAACTCACCAAATAATCTGATCCTTTCCTACCTGACCCCAGGCTTTGCTCCTTATCGGTAACTCCGGGGCCTTCACAAAGTGTGTGCCTTCTGAACTCTACATACACCTATACCTATGGGATGGGGATATGTTTTTGGAAGGGGCCACAGAAGACAGTCTGGTTTGGCTGAGCAAGCATGCTGTCCTCCTCTGCAGCCTCAAATTCAATTTGAGAAGTCTTGAAGGAGACTAGGAAGGAAAGAAGGAAGGAAGGAAGGAAAGGAAGGAAGGAAGGAAGGAAGGAAGGAAGGAAGGAAGGAAGGAAGGAAGGAAGGAAGGAAGGAAGGGAGGGAGGGAGGGAGGGAGGGAAGAGAGGAAGAAAGAGGGAAAAAAGAAAGGAAGAAAGAGAAAGAGAAAGAAAGGAAGGAAGGAAAGGAAGGAAGGGAGGAAGGAAGGAAGGAAGGAAGGGGAAAGGGAAGCAAAGGAAAAAAGAAAGAACCTACTTGAATTGTCACTTTTTCCTGTAACAAATGGAGGGGCTTAAGTTTCCTGGCACACCCTAGGGAAGTTGATGATGGCTTCCAGATGTGTGTTATCTGCGGCCCCTGTGGCTGGGCCTGAGCAGAAAGCTCTTGGTGTTTAACATGCAAAGCACATAGAGGGCAGAGACATCTGTGGGAGTGGAGGGACAGGGAGACAGAAAGGACTTTGCAGGGCGCTCTGGGACAGAAGACTGCCTGTTGTGTCCACTGGGCATTTTTGTTGAAGAGCAGGAGAGGGTGGAGCAGGCACAGCCACACAGCTATGAGCCTCTTTGCAGGACAGGTGTAGACCTCACTTAAGAAATTTAACTTCTGGGCTATAGGTGTGGCTCAGTGGTGGAGTGCTTGCCTATTATGCTTGAGGCCCTAGATTCAATCCTGGGTACTGCAAAAAGGGTGAGAGGCGGGTATAGAGGAAGGAAGGAAGGAACTTCTGAACTTCCTTACACATCCTCATGAAAAGAAGATATAAACCAAACCTACTAAATAAATAATGATGGACATTTTCTCAGCCAGAGGTGGCACTTTTAACATTTCAAAGCATATTTCCAACATTTTATTCCTGTACAAATGAATCAAAACCAATAGATTGTGTTAATTAGCATCCCAGAACGTCAGGGCAAGAGAAAATAGAAGCCCAGGGACGGACAGTGACTAACTCAAGGTCAGCTTTCATCCAGTTTCCTGATGATTGAGCCCCAAATGAACATATTATATATATAAAGAGATGAGTCTGGAGGATGGAGCCCAGAGCCTGGTACATACTAGGCAAACACTCAACCGCTGAGCTACATCGCTAGTCTATGGCACTTATACTAAATTGATTGGTTAACAAACAGACATAATGTAATGATGTAGAAGAAAGTGATTAAATCCCCAGTGGTTATTAATAGTTGTTCATGTTTCTTGGGCTTTGTGTTTTTGTTATTGTTGTTTGCTCATGGGTAGATTATAAGAGTTGTTTTAACTCTTGTAATATCTCTAACCATGTAAAGGCCTTAGAAGTGAAAGGTTCAAAATGCCTAAGTTACTCCAGCAAGAGGCTGTCAGGCTCACCTTCTAGAAAAAAATATATGCAAATACAGTTTGAGTAGCCCTTATCTGAAATGCCTGGACCAGAAGTGTGAAATATTTGCATATGCATGAGATACTGTGGGGATGGGACCCAAGTTCTAACACAAAATTCTTTTTTGTTTCATATCCACTTTATACACATAGCTTGAAGGTGTTTTTATGCCATGTTTTTAATAATTCTGTGCATGAAATAGTTTCCTGGTGTGGACTTTTCCATATGTGGTGTCCTCTCAGTGCTCAAAAAGTTGGGTTTTGGACTTAGGACTGTTCAACCTTTATTTATTCCTGAGGAGCCTAAGCGCAGCAGGAGTTGGCTTCTGTTTTGTTCATACCCAGAACAAGCGTGTGGTCCTGGAAAAGGAGTGCAGTAAACCCACTGCCCAGAGGCAGAATTAACTGCATAAACTCAGGGGTGTTGAACGCTTCATCCTAATCAGTCAGCAACACACTTGTGGGGCAGAACCCACGAGGCCCCAGAAGCATAATTCTTGTTCTCCAGGGGCAGATAGGGTAACTAGAGACAAGAAACATGTCCATCCAAGAGAAAGTTCAGTGAAATATCAGTCAACACGAAAACTGCAAATGAGTGCCTGCGTACAGCCAGAGGCTGTCAGAGAAGAAAAATAGCTTTTGGCAATGTGGCCCCGAGGTGGAAAATGTGGTTTGGGCTTTTGTATGAATTACACCTGTTCTAGGTGCTATCTGTGACCTTTGGCACATGACTTGATGCTTCTGAGCCTAGGTTTCAACCACTGTAACATAAGGACAAGAATTGGACCCTCCTCCTGGGATTTTTGCAAAAGTTAATGAAATAATGCATATGAACAACTCGTGAAGGTATTTAGAAATTCTAGCTGCTATTGCTGCTGTAGTCCTTTGTTGCTGTCCTAGCAGTAAATCTTTTAGCTGGTCCTGGACAATATTAGAATTCTGAGTAAATGAGGCAGATGGTGCATGCAGGTCTCAGAAGGTGTGTGTGTCAACGGACACACATGGTGGCTCATGGCTTTAGGGAGATTGAGGCAGAATAGTAGGTGATGAGGTTAGAGGGATGGTGGCCAGACAGTGGCACCTGGCCTGCAAGGAAGTATAGGTACCAAAGAAATGGCTGGCTTCTGACCCAGAATAAGTCACAGCAAAAACCATTCTGAAAGAGGAACCAAGGACAGGAGGCGATGGGGAAGGAAGGGCAAGGGCAGGAGACGAGGCTGTGGCGAGCTGGGGAGGGAGAAGTGAAGAAAGGAGGAGTCCCAGGCAAGCCACCTGTGGGGTCCAAGGCAGCAGAACTTGGTGACAAAAGGGTATTTATTTATTTATTTTTGGTACCAGGGATTGGTACCAGGCACTCGACCACTGAGCCACATCCCCAGCCCTATTTTGTGTTTTATGTAGAGACAGGGTCTCACTGAGTTGCTTAGCGCTTCGCCGTTGCTGAGGCTGGCTTTGAACTTGCGATCCTCCTGCCTCGGCCTCCCAAAGTACTGGGACTACAGGCTTGTGCCACCGCGCCAGACTTGACAAAAGGGTTTTTAGAAGCAGGGACAAAAGATGTGTCAAACTAGAGTTTCAAGCTCTGAGAGTCAGGGCATGGTGGCAAGTCTCAGAGACATTCATCCACGTACCCATCAAAACATTGTTTGAGCACCTACTGAATACCATTTCTGGGGAAAATGGCAGAGAATGATCTATGTAGATATGTGAGCCCTGTCTTCTTGGAGCCGTCACTTTGCAGAGACTGTAAGTTTGGAGGAGAGCCAGGCTTGGAGGATCAGGAGTTGGGTTGTGATAGTGCTGGGTTTGAGTGATGTACAGTCTTCAGGGGCAGTGTGGTCAGAGCACCTTCTGTGTGTTAGGACATTGGTGAATCTGCCCATTCTCTCTCATTCCTGCTAGTTGAAAAAACATGGTATAGCCACCCTATGTCTCTGGACCCCAGCTTTCTCAGTTTTATTAAACATGGGGGAGTTATTTCCCTAAGAAAAAATGTCATGTGGGCAATTGAAGATGTAGGATGGGAGCTGAGAGTAAATTTGTGGAGGGTTAGCACCCAGCAGAAGTGATCATGAATTGTACATTTAAATGCACCTGGGGGCCGGGGGCAAAGCTCAGTGGTAGAAAGTTGTGATTAGCGTGTGCAAGGTCCTGGATTCAGTTCCTAGCACCACACTCATGCACAATAGGAGATGCTTTGTAGAAATTAAGTTAGTATAAAACCTGTTAAAGAAATATGTATCCATCACCCACGTGGAGTCTGTCTACCTTGCAGGTAATGAATAGCAAGCTTTAAATGTTAGAGATACGCATCTTTATCCTCATCTGAAAACCCAGCCCAGCCCCTAGCCTTCTCCATCACACAATGTGAGCTCAGAGAATATAACACTGCTCTTCTATTACCTTAAGTAAAATAGGAGCAGAAGATAAATTATTGGAGTATATTATCAGGCTTCAAACTAAATGATATGTGAAATGACAGCTGATTAGGCCTATTCATGACACCATATGCTTTATGATGAGGAGAAAATCAAGGATTGTCTATTTTGGAAAAATAATTCAAAATGTAGTGTTGACATGAATTGTCTCTGCTTGCTCTGACATTTCCCTTTAAGAAGAAAGGGGCCACAATATCCCCATTTTCCAGGTGGTAAAATTAAGTGTCCTAGGCTTCCCACCCAGCCAGCCATTGGTAACATATCCCCCATCTTGGACTCTAGCCAGATACTTCCATCTGCTCAGATTCTCCCCACACAGCCACGCCAGCAGCAGAAAGAAATGCTGCTGGAGAGTGGAGACCCCACTCACCTGAGCAAGCAGCCAGGCGTGCAACTTATCAAATCCAAGAGAAGGGACACAGGGTGTCTGAAACCCATGGAATTGGGAGCCATTAGTGTGCCTCTGGTGCTCAAGGGACTTGGTGTCCTGCCCCCTCCCAGGCAGTGGAAGGAAGCCCCTAATTGCTTCCTCCTTCTCCAGAGAGAAGAAGCAGTAATTAGCTGGGGATGCCACTCGACGCAATTACTGAAAGCTAGATTTATGGGCTGGTCCCATTCTCTGCTGCCTGTCTGGAAGGACAAGAGGTGCTATATTTAAAAATAGACAGACAGTTATATGAACAAATTGATCTGGAGAAAGAGCCCACAGAGGGACCAACCTGTGTACCGGCATGTACCAGGCCTGTATTAAATGCCTACTGTATGCAAATTCTGTGCTAGTACTGACAGGCACAGGGGAAAGAGAAATAATAACCAGAAAGACATAGAGATAGGACAGAAAGAAAGGAATTGGGAAAAAAAGAGAGATGACAAGCCACCATCCAACAGAGCATAATAAGAAAAGACAAAAACCAGTATAAACAGTTTTTCAAAAAAAGAAAAAGTCCCCTTGTCCTGTCTTTCTGAGCAGTTATGTTTTCCTCTGTTTTTCGGTTTCTATTTGCGAAGACTCTGTAGGACATGCATTCCAGAAGGGAAAATCAATAACCCCTGTCTCTGCCAGCTAGCAGAATTTGGAATTGACGGTTGCAAAACAAAGCCGGCCAGGCGGCCTTTGTGTTCTCTCCTTAGTCTGTGCTGCGCACTGCCTGTGCCTGCCTTCCCGCTTCCTGAGATTAATGAGGGCTGTCTCCGCCCCAGTGAGCAGGCGGTCATCTTGTATGAGGGGAGAGACCCAAGCACCTATTCACTAGTAGCACCTCAGTCTGCTAATCTCAGCAGCCCTTCATCTGGAATGGCGTCCCCACTCCTGGCGCCCCGCCAGGTGCCACATGATCTTGGTCCTGTCTGGCTCATCTCATGCTTCCTGTGTACATATTCATTCCCTGAATGCCCCAAGCTCCTGCCTGCCTCAGGACCTTTGCACTTGTGGGTTCCTTTGCACAGAATGCTACATAATCTCAGCCCTCTGCACAGCTGGCTCTTTCTAATCCTTTGGGGCTCAGCTCAGTTACTTTCCCTGACCCATCCAAGGCAGCTCCCACCTCCACTGCCCTCCTTCCCTACCCCATTACCCAATTATATTTCTTCAGAGTACTCATCATCCTCTGAAATTATCTTGTCCCTTTATTTATCAACTTGTCTCTATATGTCACACATAACAAACTGTACTTACAGAGATTTTGCCCGTCTGGGTCACTGGCTGATGTCTGCTGTGCCCAAACTGTTCATGGCAGAGAGGAAGGCTGACTAAAGCCACATCAAAGAAATGAATCTGTTCATTCCCTCCACAAGCTCTTGCTGAAGGCCTGTTACACAGCAGCAATCACGAGCAAATTTAACAATTGTTAAAATGTCTCATATGCAAGTAATACTATAGGACGGGTGAGACCCTACCGTCTGGCGACAAGGCAGACTGATAAACCAGCAGTTGCAGGACACGGACCAGGGCTCCAATGGAGGTAAAGACAAGGACATGGGGAAGCCCAAGGAGACTCGTCTGAGTCTGGCTTCTTTAGAAAATGACAACTGGTTTAGGATGAGGAATTCAGGCAGGCAAAGGACATTCCCAGAAGAAGGAAAAGCTTGTGAAAAGTCACCAAGATTTGCAAAGGGACAGAGGTGTGTGAAAGAGCTGATATTTCTCAGAGCTCGGGCTGGAGCACACCCAGCAATAGAGGCAGTGAAGAGGGATGAGGCTTTGGGCAGGCAGCTAAGGAGGGGGGACACTGAAGACCATGATCTGGAGAGCACAGAGGACCTACAGAAAGGTTTTTAACAGAGGAGGGGCACAACTGGGTCACCATTCAAGACAGGCAGCTCCAGCAACAGCAGGGAGGGCGCATTGCCCAGAGAAGAGTGATGTCAGGATGGCGATGAGGAGGCTACTGGGGGGTCAGGAATCCTGGGGGCCTGGACCAGGCAGGGAGGCATGAGGGCTAACGGGGGGTGGGGTGGGGGTGAACTGAGTGCCTGTGGCCAGGCTTATCCGGCGGAGGCAGAGGTGGACTTATGTGCAAGTCACCTCTGTGGACTCTGGCACAGGAAGAGTGCCTGGCTTTCCTCGTGAAAGGATGCTATAGCTTACAGTGGGATTGGGAAATCCGCCTGGGCAAGGCAAGGCAAACCTAATCCACCACCTCCCCAGTACAGCGAGTTGCCCAGGCTTTTCTGCTCTGCAATCCTGTCATGTTCAGAACTGCTGCTAGAGGAAGTTGGACTGGACTCCAGTTGGCTAAGACTCTCCAAATAAGCCATCTAAAGGAAGAGATCACAAATGCCTTCCTTCCTCTCTCTCTCTCTCTCTCTCTCTCTCTGCCCTTCTCCCTTCCTTCCTTCCTTCCTTCTATTCTTCCATTTTTCCATTCTTTCTTCCATAAATCATCTTGAGCTCTTACTCTTACCAGGCCCAAAGCTAGTCCTGGAAATAAAAAAAATGATTAAGATACAGCCCATGCTCTTGAGAATATTTTTTTTTGTATAAAAAGGAGAGGAACAGATACATGAAGAGCATTTGATCTGCACACCCCTAGAGTGCTCTTTTCTAGCTGCCTTGTGGCCAGCGGTCTAAGTGCTCAATAAATACCAGTTGATTTGTTAAAGATTTGGACACAGAGAGCTTATGAGATATTTGCCATCGACTGAGTTTTTGCCTGAGATTTCTAGTTCTAAAGAGAAATGAAAACGGCTTAAGATGAGAGGAGTTGGGTATCATTGTGGAGATCATACTTGGAGACTCTAGTAACTGTTGATGTTCCCCGAAATGAGAAAAAGAGAAGAAACAGGTAAATTAGACTCCATCAGTCTGGCAGAGATATGGGACAGCATTATCCAAAGGCCAGGAGAAACTGTGGTAAGTGCCCCATCCCTGAAATTGTGCCTGGGCTTGGAAGTTGCATGAGTGACAAGAATTCCTTCCAGGCCACAATTACACAGTTTCATAGACTTTATTGGTAGTCCTCCTCCAACACCCCATCCTACATTATAACTGTCTCTGTAGTTTCCGTCATCTTCCAGCAGCCTTCAAGCTATAAAAAGGGGGAAGCCAGGCTGTTTGTCCATTGTTTGATGTTCAAGAGGTAGGCCTCTGCCTGACCTATAATTGGTGCTCAATGAATAACAAATGACAAAAGGATAAACAAATACCTTTCAAAAGAAAGAGACTCCCACATTTAGAGGACACCAAAGCCCTGAATGAGGAGGATGATTATATTATAGGAGCCAAGAATAAAATCAAGGCAGCAAGAATAAGCCCAGGGAAGCCTTTGTGTTTTCTAGGATAATGGAGACTGTTATTCTTGATCCAGCATTAAAATTTATTATCTGAGACAATTATGTTTATGGACTAGTTTTTTGAAAAACTCATCACAGATATTTAACCCCTCTGGGTACAAAATCCCCAGCAAGCAAGGTTATTAAAACAAGTATCATGGCTGGAAGGCACAGTGGCTCTGGGACTCTTCTCTTGGACACAGGGAGCTTATGGGATATTTGCCATTGTCTGGGATTTTGTCTGAGATATTTAGCTCCAAAGAGAAATGAAGGTGGCTTAGGAAGAAAGGAAATGAGTATTACTGTGGAGATCACACTTGGAGACTCTAGCAACTACTGATGTCCTCATTCTTTATCTTATTGTGGTCAATTGAGGATAGTGATTTAAAGTATGAGTTTTAGATCAGGTCTGTTTTTTTGTTTTTTAATTCCAGCTTTGTTTCTGACTACCTGTGTGACTTTGGGCAAGTTTCCTAACTACTCTGAGCCTTCCTCTCAGTGTATAAAATGAGGGAAATACTAGTAAGGACTCAAACAGAGAAACTATGAGCTCTACATTTGTTCAATGCTCTATGGTTTTCAAAAAGCCTTCCTACATATTGTTCAATTACCACAACAACTTTGCCTGATCATTAGAGAGAAGCTTATTTTCTTCTGGACATTAAAGGGAAAATTGAGATCCAAAGAAATTCAGAAGCTGTATCAAGGAGAGGAAGTGGGTCATGTAGGCTCTCTCAGGATCCCTCAGTCCAGATTCTGAGTTGGTGTTTTTCTGAGTGGTTAGCCAGGAAATCTCTGAGATTTGGGGAGCTAGAGCACAGTTCGAAGGAGGCAGCAGATCCAGCTCAGTGGGGAACATTGGAAGGTGGTCTTGCCTTCCATCTCCTGCTAAG
Organism: Xerus rutilus; assembly: GCA_028644305.1. Lineage (NCBI taxonomy): Eukaryota > Metazoa > Chordata > Mammalia > Rodentia > Sciuridae > Xerus > Xerus rutilus. The sequence goes on along the minus strand of CM053405.1, from coordinate 134,506,573 downwards.
ACCTGAGGCACAAGCAGGCAGGCTGGTACAGTCACCGCCCGAAGGACTTCTGAGACCATCAAGACTGTCCAGAAGTGTGAGCCTCCTTGTTTGGTTTCTAATGAATAGACTACTCTCTGGAGCATCTTCAGGTTTATAGAAGAATGGGAAAGAAAGTACAAGGCATTCCCAAAGCCTGCAACCCTGCAGCGCTCTACCTAGGCATTCTCTCCTACTAGTGAACCCTCACGTGAGTGTGGTGACTGTCATGATTGCTGACTTAATATGAGGTCTTTATTAACTGACGCCCATAAAGGCTCACTCTATGTCGTGTATTCTACAGGTTTGGATAAATGACAAGCAGCCATCGTGACAGCACAGTCTTACTGCCCTAAAACTTCCGTGCTCCCCCTACTTATGCCTCCTCCATTTCTGAGCCCAAAAGTATGAGCTTTCAAATACAACAGATAAAGCTTTTCATCTTTTCACAACAGCTTACATTTATTCAGTTTTTTGAGTATTAAAAAAAAAAGAGACCCTGACTCAAAATTAAAAAATAGTAAGAGCTGGGGCTGTGGCTCACCCCTGAGTTCCCTGGTACCAAAAATAAATTAAATTAAATTAAATAAATAAAACAAAACAAAACAAAAATCAGAGTCTTAGGGGCCAGGGGTATGGCTTGGTGGTAAAGCACGTGCCTAACGTGCTATATACCCTAGGTCCCATCCCCAGCATAAAACAAAAACAAAGTTTTCATTTTTACTTCTTTGGGAGATGATAAACAACACTCCCAAGTGTAAGTGCCATAGAGCAAGTCAACAGGACCAGACCCAGTTTTCCAGCCCCATGTGAGCTACCAGCATTAGCATCAGTCTTGCAGAGACACTTGTGGTCCACAGCACCTGCCCAGGTCTGGGTCCTGCTCTCTGTGCAGGGGAGAGGACAGCTGGATCATGACCAAGCACCAGCCTCCACAGTTGAATCCTGGTTCCTACTCGATGCAATCCTAAGCAAGGTCACACTTCTCCTCACCTCAGTTTATCCATGTTAAGTAGAAATAATATCACCCTCCTTGCAATGTTATAAAGAAGGCTCATCATCATCGCTGCTTTTATTCTATCTCATAGCATAACATCATCTCAGGTTGTCACATCTAACAAGCTAAATTTTTTCTTCCTTGTCAGATACAAGAAAAAGGTTATGTTGACAGCATCCTGCTCTAAAATAACCCTAACTTTAATATATGTGTGTGTGTGTGTGTGTGTGTGTGTGTGTGTGATATTGTCATCTATCCATCTCTTATTTCCTTCAGTGAAGATAACCTGTTCTGGCTTATGGGTTATAATGAACCAGGCACACAGTAAATCAGAAGAAAAGAGGGAGTACCTTCCCCACCCACTCTATCTCCTCACCTTGTCCCTTCTGAGACAAAGTACTAAAAAAGCCCAAGAGTGCTGTTCAGAGACACCTCTGCCATTAACTGCTGCCTTCCTATGGTAGGCTGAATAATGGCCCCCAAAATGTCCATGTTCTAATCCCTGGGATGTATGATTCTGTATCCTCTGCAGCAAAAGGGACTTTGCAGATGTGATTAAATTAAGGATCTTGAAATGGATGGATCATCTGGGGTTATTCAGGTGGACACAGTGTAATAAGAAGGGTCTTGATAAGAAAAAGACATGTTCTGGAAGCAGAGAGAGAAGGCCATGTGATACAGGGCATGACAGCCCTACCTAGACAGCCCCTAATCTGTAAGGAGCTTCTGGAGGGAACACAGTCTAGTCCATGCCTTGATGTTAGCCCACTAAAACCCGTGCAGAACTTCCATCCTCTAGGACTCTAAGAAAATACATTCATGTTGCTTTAAACCACTACATTTCTGGTAATTTGTTGCAGCAGTTCTAGGAAACCAATACTAGTGCCGCCTCAGCTGTCATTTAACCTCTTGGTCTCAGTTTCCTCATCTATTAAAATAAATCATTGGGATATGGTCAGAAGATTTCAAATTGCTCTCTGAGAAACTCTACCATTTCAAAAGTCTGCAAATAACAAGTCACTTTTCAATAATGATAAAGATTTAAATCATCTCTTTAGACATTAGCATTCAACATGAGATGTTGTGCAACAAAGAGCTTAAGGAGAAAAAATAAAAGGCTTAAAAATCACTAGACTAGACAGATAATCTTCCAGGTCTGTTGTTGGTAAAGTTTGATGATTCTTTGAGACCATCTTCCAGGAGAGAGGGACAGAGAGGAGCTAGGCCCACTCAGTGAGATAGAACTCCACAGCAGCACTACCAACCCAGACCAGGTAGGGGCTAGAGAAAAGAGTATCAGGATTATGCCGAACTAGTCACCAACCTGGACTTGGAGCAGGGTTGAGGGGCTGGGCTGAGTTGGAAGTTACCTGGGCAAAGGTGGATGTTACCTGAGAGGTGATTTTCTGGAATGGGCTGCAGGCTTCAGTCTCCCGGGGATTTGTTAGGGATTCTGCAGCAGGAATGAGTCCATCAGCAGGGCTGCCCACTATCCCCTCCTGCTTTAGCCCTGGATAAACTGCTCTGCATCTGAAGGAAATGACTGGAAGGAGAGTTCTCCCAGGCTCGGGTGCATAAAGCTTGCTCAGCCAGGGATCAAAACAGATTGGCTGGGTGAATAAAGCTGTTTGTACAGGGTGTGAGGCTGGTGCTCAGAGCTCACATTCTGGGCCCTGACCATGCCCAGGTGTGTGCAGGTATTTTACCGAGCTGTGATTTCAGAGCAGGCTGGTTGTATCAGAAGTGACAGATCCACATGCGTAGCGTCGGCCATGCCAGAGCAAAGCACTTCCCTATCTGCCACAAGGACTCAGCTCTGTAAATGAGTGTGTTACAATGTGTCCATTTACATCCACAGCTATTATTTGCTATCGTAACGTTCTTTTTTAAAGCTGTCTCTATAACCAGTCCCCAGGCACAAGTGCACAAAACTGAATCACTTCTAAATGCCAATGATCAGTTCTTGGATACTGTGTTTGTCAAGAAAACTGCCTAGGCAGACAAATAAGTAACCAGTGGCTGAGGTTTGTTTCACCCAGTGCAGGGTCTAGCAGCAGGCCCAAGATTTTGCACCTGGTTAGCATTCTGTTATGTAAGTGACACCTCTTTCTCTGTTCATAGAGACATTTTGTGAGCTCAAGGATAGTCTATACACCTGAAATTTCTGGGAAAGCCCACAATTTAACTACAAGTGCCCATATCTCATCCCTGTCCCCCACTCAGAATGAACAGAGGCTGCCTCAAGAAAGGAGTAGCCATCTCTAACGGAAGCACTCTGCTACTACGTGTAAGTTCTCACAGAGCCCTGACTAGGTACCAAACTCAATTCTTAGTAATTTCTACCTATTATCTCCTTTGATCCTCGCAGGAACATTGTGATTATTATTAACAGTTCACAGGTGATAAAATGGAGACACATAAAAGTGAAGTGATTTTCCCAGGGTCACAGAGCTCATAAGTGGCAGGTGGGATTTGAACTCAGAGACCTAAAATCTAGACTCTGTCACCTGAACCATTATGCTACACTGTTTGAAAGCCCAGGTTAAATCCACAAGAAAAAGAAAGATAGGTAAAGAGGGAAGGGAAAGGAGGGGAAAGAAGTGAATTTTGCCTGGAAATATGAACTCTCAGTCTCTCTGGAAAAATCCAGTGTGTTAGCACTGAGGGCCTTGCCAGCATGGAAACTGCCAGCCAGGGCTCAGCTGCAGCTTCACTCTTTGCCATGGGGTACTCTCTGTCTCCTGCAGAGATGTTTAACTGTCCTATAAACTTCTAGAGAGTCCCATTATCATGTACACTCATTTAAAGGAGGAGTTACCAGCCCACTGTTCACCTCAGAAATAGTCTCAGTCTTTGATGGAATAACTGGGATTTCCTCTTTGTGCTTCACTAATTGGTGAATCTTGGGCCCTCTGTTTTCTCTCCCTTATTTTTCCTTCTTGGAAAAATCAGAGAATCAGTTCTTATAAAGGCCTGAGAAGGTATCAGACCCAGTTCTGGGTTAACCCTTACCTGAGCCATAATTTTAAATGTAAAAGTTAAATGAGATGACATGTGGGGAGAACTTAGCACAGAGCTTGGCACAAAGTAGATGTTCAAGAAATATTATCATTCTGCACCCCACATTCACGTATCTTTGCACCTTCATTGAGGCAAAGAGAGGTTCTCTCACAGTGAAATGACTGGAAGGAAATGACTTGGGGCTGGAGGAAAGGGAGAGTTTGGTAGTTTGGATTGGTGGTCTTAGGAATTGTCTCTAATCTAATATGTCAAAGTTAAACTCTTCACTAAGGGATTTTAAACTCATATCACAAATTGACAAGTGACAGTTGAATGCAGCTTGGGTGTTGTTTGTGGAGTAACTATGACTAACTAGAGTTTAACCATCATTCTAGTCTGTTCCAGCAGATCCTTTGGGGCCTAGTTTTAACGATTTTTATTTTTCTGAAAGAACCCAAAAAGTAAGCTACTATATGCAATCATTTGATTTTGAGATGTTGACACTTAATACAAAATCTTTTTACATACTGAGATTTGACTGGCCATGTAGAGCAGTGGTAAAGCACTTGCCCAGAATGCACAAACCCTTGGTTAGCACCTAGATCTTAGCACTGCAGAGAAGGAAAGGGAAGGAAAGGAAAAGAAAAAAGGAAAGAAAATCTAAATAGTGAGTGTCCACACCATGCAGGTCAACTCAAATCATCCAGAGGAGGGGGGTGGATTTGACCATGGATCTCTGACTTAGAGTGTTTGAAGTCAAACACTCTGCCAGGAATGGAGCGTGCAGCATCAGGGTGTGGACCTGGCCCATTCCTGAACTGGGTGGCTTTGCACTATTTTCTTTTTCTTTCTTTATTTATTATTAGAGCTTTATAGTTATACACAGTAGTTGGGTTCATCCCGACACACTCAGACATGCATGGAAACCTGCTATTTTCTAAGTCACATCACAGGGGTCATTTTCACTGAGGTATCCCCAGCCCTCCAAATCCCAAGGAATCGATGCTTTCTTTACTTTGATTCATTGCTATTTATTTAGACAGATTTTTGCCTGATACATGCACCTCTATGTGACTCTTCTGTCACCAGCATCATCTCAATCTATCACTGACCTGTTCTTTGCAAACAGAGCAGAGTTGAGGACTTGGAAATTCCTATAGCTTCCTTCCTTAATTCCTAGCTTACCCTAGAATTTCTCTGCATTTGCATTTTTTTAAACATGGACACAGTGTCTTTATTTTGTTTATTTCTTTTTATGTGGTACTGAGGATCGAACCCAGTGCCTCACACGTGCGAGGCAAGTGCTCTGCCATGGAGCCACAGCCTCAGCCTCTGCATTTGCATTTTTAACAACAGATTGAACATCCTTTATCTGAAATGCTTGGGACTAGAGTTCAGATATTTTCAGATTTTGGAATACTTGCATATGCATCATGAGATATCCTGGGGACAGGACCCAAGTCTAAACAGAAAATTGATTTATGTTTCATACACACTTTGTATACAAAGCCTGAAAACTATTCCACCCAGTATTTTTAATAATTTTGAGGATGAAACAGTTTGTTGGTATGAAATTTTCCACATGCAGTGTCACGTTGGCAATTAAAAAGCTAGATTTTGGAGAATTTAGGATTTTGGATTAGGGTTGCACAACCTTACGAAGAATGCAGGTTCCTGAGATCTAAATGAATGAATCATAATTCTGGTCAAGGCCAGGGGTCTGCATTTTCACCTCTGCTGACTCTATACTGGCTGAGATCTGCCAGCACGCTAAACAACATCTGGCCCTGAAATGAGGAGAGAGTTAGGTTTGAGTCCCAGCCTCTCCATGGGTCTTGATCAAGTTGCTAACTACTCTCCACTTGGTTTCTTCATGAAGACTAAAGATTGGACCTAAATCAGATAATGTTTAGAAGGCAGTTAGCAGTGTTCCATAGCAAGCATTTCAAATGTTAATTATGATTATCTCATGTAAATATTAGAACAACCCAATTAGAGTCATGGGATTATTCCCTCTCTTAAAGACAAAGGAATTTAGGGGCTGGGGTTGTGGCTCAGCGGTAAAGTGCTTGCCTAGCACATGCGAGGCACTGGGTTCAAGCCTTAGCACCACATTAAAAAAATAAATAAATAGAATAAAGGTATTGAGTCCATCTACAACTAAAAACCTTTAAAAAAAAAAGATGAAAGAATTTAAACTCTGCAAGTTAGGTGGTTTGTCCATATCACTCAGGAGAGCCAAAATATGAACCTGCATTAATCTGACTCAGATTATTAGTGATTCTTAAAACAGCAGGGGAAAACAATCCAGAGTTAAAACACAGTAAAGCAGCCTGGAGGATAGAAAAGGACAGCTCCAGGCAGGTGGGAAGTCTCTGCTGAGTAGGGTGGACTTTCTGGTGTGCTGTTTGGCACCTGCTCAGGACTCGGGAAGAGAGGTGGCCCACACTGACTCCTCTGTGTCTCCTACCCAAGCCTATGTGGCTCTTAATTTGTGGATCCCTTGGAATGATGTCAGGGAGGAGATCCCACATGGTGACAATGGATTCAATGCTTGGGAGGGTCTCAGAGGAGCAAAGCCAGGAACAAAGTCTCCCTTTTAGTGACTTGGAAGGTTTTGCTCTCCCAAAACAGTGCAGGGTAGAGGAGGTGTGGTTTCCTGAGAGCCTTTTGGGGCTTCTCCCTGTGAGCTCCCCACAAGCTGTGGCTGGAATATGGCTCAACTGCACCTTGGAAAAATAGCCCTGACTAGGCTTGAGCCGCTGCCATCTGCTGAGGCCAATTCATGTGTACATCTTGTAGAGAGACAGAAAGGGGCATCAAAAAGAGATGCCAAGACAAGATGCCCAGAGCTTTCTCAAACCCGGTTACTCTCCTGGGAGGAGGTTTACTTATGATCAAGATGGGTGGGAAGGTGAAGCTGATTACAGCTTCTGTTAGGAGCAAGAAAACAGCTTGGGACAGGAGTTAAACCATTTAAGAAGGTAACCAATATATTTTTAAGATTTTTGTAAAAAAGCAGTTACCAAAATACATGTTCTCATTTAATGAAAACAATAAAATAAAATGAAAGGTACATTAAGTTTGAATGTAGTTTAACATGTGTGTATATTTACATGAAAAAAGTCTAAAAGACATAAACTAAAATGCTAATAATAGTTACCTATACATCATAGAAATTTATGTGATTTTATCTTTGTGGTATAACCTACCTATGATAAAATGCTCCTGACCATTCATAGTGTTCAACGTATTTTGATGAGTGAATACTCATGACACCTCCACCAAAAAGATCCTTCACACCTCCATACAGTACACACATACACACACACCACCACCACCACCACCATGCCAACCTCCAATCTGCTTTCTGTCATTATAGTTTTGCCTTAGAACTTATTCACATAAATAAATCATGGAGTAAGTTGCCTTGTGTAGACAGGTTCTTGCACTCAGCATCCAGCTTATGGCATATGATCTGGCAGCACTTTGCTATTTTTTACAGCAGAGTAGGATGCCATTGTAATGGATGTACTCCCATCCTTATCCACTCCCCCGTTGATGGGCCCTTGGGTTCCAATGAATAAAGCCACTATGAACATTCATTTATACCAGGGTTTGTGTGCTGTGTTTTCATGTCTGTAGGGTAAATGGTGATTTTATTTTACTTTTCACTTTATCTGCTTCTTATATTTCTACCATGAACATATGCTACTTAGCAACAACGATAACAAATTGCAAAAGAGGGGGAACCTGTGCCATGTCGCAATGTATCAGAAAGCTAAGGGAAGTTAGCGAAGAAAGGTTTGATCAACACCTGTTGATCATGGCTGTCTTGATTCCAGAAAGCTCATCCAGCTCCTTCTCAGGAAATTTAGATGTGATTAGAGAGGTTTCTTTTATTGAGTACCTGGTTAGACTTCACAGGACACAGAATTGGCAAGGGTGGAGCAGCCTTTTACCTTGACAGT
>CM053405.1:134477198-134498087 GCA_028644305.1 Xerus rutilus | reverse complement strand
AGAGCCAGCTGTCAACCAGTATAATTGAGATGTGGATGTGCAGATTTTCTTGGCTGGTTGTTCCTTGTCACAGAAGATGAATCTTCTTGGTAAACTATCAATCCAAGAGCTTTTTCTGGAATCGCTACTTAATGCAATTAGATTTCCAAAAACTGATTTTCTTCCTTTGCCCATTTTGCTTCTGCAAGCAGGTCTCAGAGATGCTTCTGTGAGAAGCGGGTCGGCCAGCACACAGCTCTTCCCCAGCTGCTGGCTCTCTGCCAACTGCAAGGGGACTTGGAATTCACTTCATTCTGCAAGCTAGAAAGGGTTTAAGAAATAAACCACACAATCTAAACTACTCCTTTTTAAAACTGGAGACTAAATTTGCCCAGGATCACTTGAGAACTTGGTAGGAGCTGTCTATAGGACCTGGGGTCCTTTGTCCCTGTTGGGGCACTAGAGGTGACTGAATGATGATGCAGAGCAGTCAATGACACTAAAAGGAAAGTTCATGTTACTCACAGTCCCCTCAGAGATGACAGATGTGGCATTCCAAGCAAGGTTTCTGGGGAAGCAGCAAAAGTGGTCAATAGGCAGAAGCAGGTGCCAGGGGAGACCTGGACCCTGGCCTTTGCTGGGGTTTCCATGGGAAATGCAGGAGGGGAAACAACTTAGGTCTGGCTAGTTAGAATAGTTCCAGTGAGTCTTGGGGAATGGGGGCTTCCCTAACTCTTCAGTACCTGGCCCAGGGTTGATTTAGGGCAGGGAAAATATTGGCTTGTTTTGTGAGATAGATGAAGGAGGTGGTTGAAGGCATGGGCCCAGGATGGGTTGGTTTTATGTGTGAACTCACCAACAGTTGTTTAATATCCCTAAGAATTAACTAGCTCTGGAAAGGGCAAAACCTTTCCACCTGGTACGCTTCTGCAGTGCATTAAGTCAAACCACCATGAAATACAGAAAACAAAAAACATGAATATACCTCTAAATCCCTGGGACTCCTCAATTCCTACCCATTGAGCACTCACCTCCTCACCACACTGAAGCCCAAATTAGATTGAGAGAACAAGCAGCCCTGAATTCTATAGCATTTCAGACCTGAAGACACGATTCAGTCATCATTTATGGTCTTATTTTTTCCACTGGTGTATCGTGTGTCATTCTTCCTCCCCCAAACAATGTGACTTAAGGCATCAGTAATCAAGCTCTGACTTCTTTGTCAAATGCTATCTTACAATTCTAAGTAATTCATCTTCTCGCTAATCCTCTTCTGCTGAAAATAATGGACTTGGACCCAATAATCTCTAAGATCACTTCCAACACCAGTATTCTATGAGTCTATAGTTACAATCATCCAGAGGGCTGGAATCTTCTTCAGAAAAGTTGCAGTCCATACTAGCTAAAGGTAAAATGTTTATACCAGTCAGCTTTCCATCACTATAATGAAATACTTGAGGCAATTAACTTCTAAAGAGAAAAGGTTTACTTAGGCTCACAGTTCTAGAGGTTCCAATCCAAGATCTAGTAACCCCATTGCTTTGGACCTCTGGGGAGGGCAACACATCATGGTGAGAACATATGGCAGAGCAAACTGCTTTCCTTATGTTCAGGGAAGTGAGCCAGTTATAGAAGAAACTGGGGTGCCACAGTCCCCTTTGAGGGTATGCCCCCCGTCCCCTGAGGACCTTGCACTAGGATCCATCTCCTAAAGTTTCCACCACCTCCCTGTAGTGACACCGAGGGGACCAAGCCTTTAAATCATGGACCTTTGGGAGATATTCAACATCCAAAACACAGCATTGTTAAAGATATAAAGGTAGAGAGGGATTTAGGTAGGTGGGTGGGTAGGTAGGTAGGTGATTGTTTCCCAAGAACTCTCAATGTTTCAATTGGACTCTGGGCTCAGAAAACAAGTCCAAAAAAGAAAACTCCTTAGAAGACTTTGGCATTACATCTTTCCTTCTGTTTCTACTCCATCTCCCAAATAAAACAAAGAGATCCTCTTCTCTTCTACACACACCCAACCCTGGGTTCTTCTCTGGAATATGAGATGCCTAAAGTACCCAGTCCCTTCAGATCTCTAGTTGGCAAATACAGAGGCAGGATTTTCAGTCCCACTGAAGAGTAGTTGTCAGAAACCTGCCATTCACTCAGGGGCTGTAAGTGCTCTGTCAAGCTTTAACTTGATTAAAATTGAAAACCACATTGCTTGAAAACCAAACGTGAAATCGAAATCTCTTTACTCGGTGCCCTTACATTCTGAAGACTGGGCTTATGGATTATCCTTCGTTAATTTATGCCATCTCTGTGCCATACATTAATTTTGAATATATTTTTGTTGAAAATTTCCTGTAGCTTGCATTTATGGTTGTCAAAGGGGCTTTTATCTTGAAAAAAATGGTGCTGGTTTTAATTACAATTCTAAATAGCTTCATAACCATCGCGAACCCTGAATTTACATCATCTTTATGACAGCCGCGCAATCCCTGCTTTATTGATTTTGTCATTTGCTTCATTACAGTTAATGCAAACCTTTTGTACAGAGACAATTCTGGTGCCGCTCTCTTCTTGGAGGGGTTAGTATAGAACATCGTGACTGAAATAGACCCCATCCTTCCACCCCCTGCTTCCACCGCAGTGCTGACCCAAGGAAAAAGCAGACGGGAAACGTTTCCCAAGTGGCTATCCATCACTGGCAAAGGAAATGTTAGCTCTGATTATCCAACCCTTTCCTTGCATCGGATGCATTCAGGCCTTTCAGTTTTGAAGTCCTGGGGATGTCATCCCTTGCTGGAGCAGGACTACTGAGCTCACGCCCCCAGCCTCGTGTCCTCTCCGTCTGTAGAAGATTCGCAGCAGTGATCACCCTTCCACGTTCCACATTCGGCTCCTCAACCAGGGTCTGGGAACCGCAGTACAGGGGATGCAGATGGGCATGAACCAGGCTGAGACTAATCCCAGGATGTGAATGAAACCTTGGGTGACACACTTGAAAAAGAAGTTGTTACCAAAAAACCAATAGCTCATCCACTGCATAGTTTTCCAAGGCCAGGAAGAGCTATGGGTGCCAAAAACCTGCTGGGTGCCCAACAACTAAGGAAGCTGTTTCAGGGGTCCAGGGGGACAAAGCCTAGGATACTAACTAAGTGGAGTCTGTATGGTGGAGAAAACAGCACTTTTGTTCTAGAAATGAGGATTTTTTTTTTTTACCTCAGGTCGTATTCAAAAGGACGTTGCTCTTTTCACATCAAAGCCACAGTTAGAGAGCTAGTCTTGAATGAGGACGTAAAATTAGGATGATCTTGCCGGGCGGTGGTGCACACCTGTAATCCCAGCACTTTGGGAGGCTGAGACAGCAGAATCGTGAGTTCAAAGCAAAAGCAACGGCAAGGCGCTAAGCAACTCAGTGAGACCCTGTCTCTACATAAAACACAAAATAGGGCTGGGGATGTGGCTCAGTGGTCGAGTGCCCCTGAGTTAAACCCCCAAATAAACAAACAAAAAAATAGGATGAACTTGCCAGGAAAGGCAGTGAGTCCAGAAATCCTCCCCCACCCACCCCCTGAGAGTGGGGGGAACCCATTTCCATCAGACTCCAGTGGGAATCTCAGGAGAAGTTCAAAGACTCTTCTCCACCTTTGCATCCTGGGAACTCCTCTAAATCACTTTGATTGAGGGTGTCACCCAGGGTGGCTCCCTTTCCTTCTGCCTTCAGAGCCTGTGTCCCCCATTTCTAGACTTTCATCTTCCCAGTATCCTGTTGGATGTGAGAGTTCAACTGGGCTTTCTAAAAGGTGAGAAAGTATAAAATGCTGTAAACATTATTGGATGCTCTTTAAAAGTTGTCTTGTGACTCATGGGAGGGAGAAATGTGCTACTTCTAAGACATGGGAGAGCCGAGCAGTTAGGAGAGACCTCAAGGAAGGGGGCTGATGGAGCCATGAGCCTGGCCCCTTGTTGGGAACCCCCTCGACATGCAGAAGCTTGTCCTCATGGAGGACTTCTGTGGGACTCTCCACCTGAGCACTGTGGAGGGCCCTGAGCTGGGCGCTTTGCTGTGACAGACATTCACACCACATTCATTCATTCTGTATTCTCTTCCCACCTACTGTGCAGACCTCCAGTCCACCAGAGCACCCTTCACTTAGCTGTTCCAAATAGAAGGGAAGTCACACATTCTCAATACACCATTAAAAATAAAATCTGACTCCTCGGAGAGAACCTGTAACTGCAAAATGAAAGAGCCCTCACGTGTGAACACAGGCCCTGGGTGGAAGCTCAGCAGCCCTGCATGTCAGCTCTGAAGGCCCAGGAGAGACTAGTGTCAGTGCTATTTCACTGAGAGGGACATTTTAACCCTTAGAAGTTAGGCCACAATCCACAAGGCCAAAGAACCTTGCCATCTGGTTCTCAAGCAGACTGACTGCTCTTGGTCTGCTTTTCCTACTAAAACACGTCACCTCAGATAAAACCCCTCCTGCTGGCACAGCACCCTCTGGAACAGCGCCTCTGAGCCTCAGTTCTGAGGCTGAAACGACCTTAGTTCCTCTTCTGGAATTAAGAGGAAGTAGACCCTTCTGGCCTGACGTGGCTGATTGAAGGGCAGCGGGTGCCCTGGAACGCTCTGGTCATGGGAGCTGGAGAACTGGCCTGCACTCGGGCAGGTCCGGCACCCAGGTGGGAGAGGCCTCAGTGAGGCTGTTCTGGCTTCCAGCCCTTTCTTCCCTTTGTTTCTGCCCTCTTCCTTCTGCTTTAGTGCTTGTGGATTTACTCAGCTGCACATTGGTGAGACTGATGTGGCTGATCCAAAGAGGGCTGGGAGGGCATTTGGAGACAGCCTTAAGGAAAAGTGGCCATTTCCCCTTCCCAGAGAAGGAAGGCAAAGAACCAGCCTGCATGAGGGCAAAGAGAAAATCATTTCTTCTGAAATGGAAATGCCCTCTGCTGAGTTACCTGTGTCGCTAGTCCTGATGGAGAGGTGAGGTGGGAAACGCACGATGGCAGCTGAGCCACCGTATTTATACTTGACTTAGGATTTTCCTCCCACCCAGCTCACCGTTCCTGTCCTTTTTGCATAAACTGACACTGTTTTCTCTTGCAGACAGAGTGACTGGCAATGTCCCCAAAGCAAGCTGGGGGATATAAAATGTATCTTTTATATTTGCTATAAATAACCCCAAAGTAGGTAGATTAAATTACTCATGTCTCTCTCCTTCTTTCTCTTTGCTCTATGGATGCCAAGATATTCCTTTTCACATCCGGACGGAATCAGGCCTGCCCTCTCATCCTGTCCAGTGTAACCTGCCCAGGCTTCCCTTCTTGTCCCTATGATGTTTTGGCAGGGAAATTACCCTCACAGTGTGATGTTGTCACAAAGCTCCTCCCTGATACAGAAACTCTTTCTTTCTTCCTTTCTTTACCCCCCTGGAGCAAAATTCATATAACAGACAATTAACCCATTTTTCAAAAAGAACACACAAAATTTATTACATGTCTAAGGCATAGAAGCATTAGGCTCTAGATTAAGCATTTTAAATTTACGATTTACGGGCACATGGTATATCCACAGTATGCAAACTTTATTCCCATCTACTTCCAATATATTTTCATCACCAAAAGGAACCCTGTACCATCAAGCCCGCGCTCAGCATCCGTTCTGCCCAGCCTCTGGTAATTGTGCATCTGCTTTTTGTTTCTTCGCATTACCTATTCTAGACATTTCATGTTAATGGAATTATACAATTTGTGGGGTTTTGTCCCCCATTTGCATTTCACATAATGTTGTAGCAGGTATCAGTTCTCCATTCCTCTATTTAAAAATGGTTGACTGATAGTATCCTGGTGTGTCTGTGCCGCCGCTTTTATCTGTTCCTCTGTGGAAGGCCCTTCGGTCGTTTCTGCCCTTTGGCCTTTGTGAATGGTGCTACGATGAGCATTTGTGTTTTTGTCCAAACACCTGTCTCCATTCTTCTGGGGAGGGAAGGAATTGCTAGGTCATATGGTAAATCTGTGTTTAACTTTTTGGGGAACCACCAAGAGCTCTCCCCAGCAGCTGCACCATTTTCCATTCCCACCAGCAGAGCAGGAGAGCTGTGCTGGCCCCCATCCTCACCAAGCTCTCATGGCTTTCCATCCTTTTGATGACGGCCGTCTTGGTAGGTATGAAGTGGTACCTCCTGTGACCCCTAGGATTTAGTACCAAGCTCTACCTGTGTTCAAGGCACTGTGAGGCAGGTGAGAAGGATAAAGCAGCTGCTCTCCTGTTGCTGATGAGTCTGGGAATTCATTATTTCTTAACAGTAACAGTGGGGGAAAAAAACAAGCTGGCCTTTTCCTAGGGCATTTCAATTCTGCACATTAGCTCGACTGAATGTAGTTATCAGCACTGTCCATGTTGCTGAGTTTCAACGCCCTTTTTTTCAGCAGTTAATTACAGGAGCCTTGATATCCCCCTTACACTGAGCTTACAAGACACACTTTAATTGGCTTCTGCTGCCACAAAGATACCTTTGAGTGATGCCTCACTAATGGCCAGTGAGCCCCAACATCCCGCTACATGATGTGGTTAGAGCTGCCCTGTTATTTCCACCTGCAGCTTATGGACCTTTGGGAGACAAATCTGTCTCACCAATGGGGGAGGACATGCCCCAAAATGTGATTGCATGATTAAAATCTGTACAATTTACAACTTGCCCGGAGCCCAGAAGACCACTTCTCTGGGTGTGTCATACTCCCACTCGGGGAAGTGCTAAGCTGTCCCAGCCTGGGAAAAGCTGCTGCCCACTGGATCCCAGCAGGTGACCTGGAACTGCAGCATCTCCTCAGGGTGTGGGCACCTGTCAGTGGGTGCTAAACCCACCCTGCTTCCCTCAGTGAAGCTGAAAGTCAATGGACCTGGACAGCCGGGGAATCTCACTGAGGGAAACACGGGGGCGGGAAGGAGACACTATTAAGGATAATGCCTTCTCCTGCCATCTTCTGCAGAAGAGGCTTGCAGGCCAATAGAGTGACAGATGCCAAGAGCAAATCCTGGCTTTCCTCACCAGCCCCTTTCAGCCTACAGTAACTTGAGTTAAGCCCACGTAGCCACATTAGAACTTCCCCTTTTTTTGCACTTGGAAGGCCAGAGAGAGGTAGAATGGCGTTGTGGGTGAGCTCGAGGTTCCTGGGTCAGGAAGGCAGGTTGAAGTCCCTTGAGGATGCTACATAACCTCTCTAAGGCTCAGTTTCCCTGTGTGTTCACAAGCAGTCCTACTGCTGTGGAATTAATGTTTGGAGGGACAAACAAAGGTTCATGAGAGTCAGGAAAGGGGTTTATTTTGCTTGATTTTGCACAGGAAGTTTTTGTAGTGGATGTGTCCTTTGAGGAGCGTCTTGAAGGATGGAGAGGGCTTCCCCAAAGAGGAGGCAAGGGCCAGCATAAGTTAGCCAAGGAAAGGCGAAAGCACACAATGCTTTTGCATAGTGCATGCCAGGGATGGTGCCAAGTTGTTTCCAGGTTAGTGACAGCACCTAGAGCCATTAAGAGCAGACCTGGGTTCAAGACCAGTTTCAGAGATGTCACCCCAATGGCTCACTTCCCTCTTCTGTAAAGTAGGGATGTTAAGAGACCAAGCCAACATATGATATTTAAGATGTTCAGCTCAATAGATGGAGAATACAGGCTGTGTGCCATAATATTGTGGAAATAGTGGTGGCATTTTTGTTATGACTTATAATGCAGCCACAGGGAGTCACTGCAGGTTTATGTACACACTCAGGTTAGGAAGTTAAACACTGGAGGTGGTGTGGCATTTGACTGTTTTAGGTGCTCCCTACATTACTTGATGGCAATTAATTGGAAACAACCATCAAGCAAGGAGGTTAAATTTTGCAGTTTCTCTCTTGTGGTTCTTCCCTGAGGGGATTGTGAACATGCCACTGTATTGGCATTGTTCTTCTGGTAAGCAACAAATCTGTGTTTCCTTTGCTGTAGGTTTTCAGTGGCTTCTCATGTTTCAATTTTCCAGCAGCTAGAGAAGCAGGAAAAGCATGTGGCCTAAGCTGCTGCCCTGGAATATATTGAATATCTCAAACAACAGATTCTTGGGTTTAGGACGGAAAAAGAAGGCATAAGGAATAAGCTCAAATCACAGAAAAGTTTAGAGAAAAATGTACAGGAACTTTTCCTTGAAGAATCTCATAAGAAATCAATCTCAGGTCAAATAACTCCAGAGTTTAAAGAGACTTTAGAGATTATATAACAATGCATTCCTTTATTTAATGTTATTAATTTTAAAGTAAATAAAATCAAGCAATTCCAGAAATACATTTTCAGAGTACATACATTTCATTCATACTTAAAATTGTGTTTGGTGCTGAGTGCTACTATCTCCATTTTACAGATGAAGAAACTGAGGTGGGGAATGGTTGGAAATCACTTACTTGACTCTGCTAGAAATCTCATAATCCCTATTATTCCATTTTACAAAACATGAGTAACAAATACTGAGGTTGGAAATGTGAATAAATTCAGGGAAATAATAGCCACATCACTAGATGGAAGATCAGTGTGATTCTCTTAAAGGGAAACAAAGATCTGTCTGTGGAGGTCTAAGTGGGGCATGTAGCCTCAATGCACTGTCAGGGAGCCATCCCCAGGCTGTCTTGATTGGTGGCTTCACCCCACAGTGGTGATGCTGACAATCCTGTATGCAAACGAAAACCCGCATCCCACCTGGTGCCACCTGATATCTAGCAAGAAATACCTCTGCTCTGGCTTCTGCTTATTGGTCACATTCACACAGTTGGACTAGTTCGTCTCCAATGGGAAAGTTTCGGAAACCCCCATGGGGGTGAAATAAAAACCTCACTCTCTCTCACTCTGGTTTCTACTGGATGGTTCAGAAAAAGGAGTAAAAAGCAGAGATGCGGGAGATAACTTTGCATGCCTGCTAACAAGAGCACGCTTCATCTTCCCGTTTCTCACTCCTCCCTGCCTGCTGCTCCTGTGCTGAGGAGGAGCCACAGATGGTTATCACTCCAGAGCGTAGCTAGGGAAACCTAGACCTGCCCCGATTGCTATGGAGACAGTCATTGATTTGTCCGGCCTCTGACTATTCATGACATCAGCAAGGCCAGCGAATAAAACACGGATACTTCTTACAAAGACATTCCAATTTCCAATGAGGAAGGTCAAGAGTACACAGAACAATTGCTACTTCTAGGGCTCCTACCGGCTGCACTAGAGGTGTGTTCCCAACTGTGATACCCAGGGGTATCACAGGATGGCACATCCAAGTTTTATTGCTTAAATAGGCAAAAAGTCCCAGGCAAAGCTCCGTGATTGGTCAACCTAGGTGTGAAATCTGTTAAACCCGATGTGAGGTAACCACAGGATTGGAGTCAGCCTTAAAACCTGAGCATGCATTTGTGAACAGTAACCATGCTTTCCTTGGTCCCTGGGTCTAAAAGTTGCTGAGAATCGGATGAAGTTCTCTCCTAGTGAATGGGGGGTACGGGGGTGGGGGGGCTTGTAGTTAGATTCACTTTCTGTTTGTTTCTTTTATTTATCAAGAAGTGCCAGAAAGTTTCAAATTTAAGCTTGCCCAAATTAAATGGGAATTCCTCTTCTTCCCCATGCCGATCCTTAACGCTAAATCAATTTGCAGGGATTCTCTACTGGATTTTGCAGTACAAATTCATTTGCCAAATGCCCAACGTAGAGGAAAGTATATAAACACAGAAGTGGAGTTATTGATATTTCCCAGCGATGTGTGAAACCCCTTTATTCTCCAAGGCCTGGTGCGTCTTTTTGTTGCTAATCCATCACCAGGGCTTGCATTATGGTAGAGCTGGTTTCCAGGAGCATCTGCAGTGGATACACTTATTCTCCTAGTGGGGATTTGTATATGTCGAATGGCAATATGGTATCTACTAAATAAGAGGTGTGACACTAGCTGTGTGGCGAAGTACACATAATGACACTTGTTAAAACAGACTTGTGTTCAATTTTCAAATAAGTTCTAGGCAGGCTATTCTGTTCAGAGAGCTGAATAAAGCTAGGACTCTGTCCTTTACGAAGTAGGTTTGCTTTGTTGAAATCTTGGGAATGCTAACAATCTATTATCTGTCTCTGTATATATTTGCATATTCAATGTCAGAGGTCTGCAATTGCTTTGCCTGTTTATAAGATGCATTTGTGTTTACATGCATGCAATAGGAGGGGCTTACATGTATGTGGGAAAAAACAGGCATAAAGTTGTCAGTTCAGTAGACAGAGATCTGTGCAAATACTTAAATAATTCATGTATCAGTAAACATTTCTATATGCATATGTTCTTGGGTCTGGTGGACAAATGAACTAAATGTGCAAAATAATGGATTCACTTCCTTTTGCTCATATGAGATGTTGTTTTAATATGGAATTACAGTAGCTCCTTAATGACGAGAAGTTGTAACAATTCATTAGCAGATTGTGTCTTAGATCAAGTGTTGATTTGCCTACAAAGTGTGACCAGTACTCAATTATATGAAGTGTATTCATTTCTTCTGAACATAATTTTTTTCCTTTTGCCAGTTAAAATAACCTTGAGCTTTATTATTTTGCAAAAGACCCCAGCCAGCAGCAGACAGAGCATCCATGATTTGTTCTCCAATAATGACTTTTTTAGAATGTTAAATGTCATAAAAAACAACCTTCAGAAATGCTACCAGATCTTTTTGTTTTCGGCTCAAAGGACAACTAGATAACAGCGCAGAAGGAACAGCATGTCAGGCTGCCTCGTGTTTTCTCCTCTGCCCTGTTTTATGAAAGCAGGGATCCCCCCGGGGATTTTCTCAAGAATTGCAAGAGTCTATTTGTCCGTAGTCTAGAAAAAAAGTACACCTAGAATATACATGTGTACCAACATACAGATTTCCTCAACAACAAATTCAAATTAGTTCAGTTTTTAGCATTCTCCTATAAAGACTATTCACATGTTAAACCACAGATTAGGCAACCTTCTTCCAAATATTTTCCAAAGGACATCTTACACTTCATTCTATGTCCTGGGTGCCTAATACAGCACACACTTCTAGTAATACTCTGTTGCTCCTCTGGATTAATTAACTGTTTGTGTCCATAACCATAGACAGACTCACATGGGATTTATGCTCAGGCTTCCCTTGTGAACCTCATACAGGTTTTGCACATTTTGTGTAGATAGTTGTGCTGTGTGCAAATTAGCAAATGGTTTAACTCCAGAGGGTGCCGAGCCTCAGCCTTTCCCATTTAGCACAAGGACTACAGCAACTCTAGCTGCAGTCCTGGAGCATAACGCTGATGCCAGATTTTGCCACCCCCATGACAGTGCCCTGAGGATTACGTTTAACTATCCACCGAGAAGATGCTGGCCGCCCAACATATGGATGAGACAGGAACAACTGGATGGGTGTGCCCCAGTGCAGAGACCAGGCATGTAGTTAACTAGTGGGGAACTCAATCCTTCCAGATATCCAAAGCCTGTTTCTGGAGATTTCTGTTTTCCAGGTATTTCTCATAGAGACTCAATTGCATCATTGAGATCCTGAAATTTTCTTACTCTTGCTTTCTCTCTCCCTCTCCCTCCTCCGCTGCCTCTCTCCCTACCTACCTACCTTTCCCTCTCTGTTTATTTATCTTGGTGATTGTTGGGAGATATATTGCTCTCAATATTGTAGTCAGGTTTCTTAACTCTTTTCTAAAAAAGATTTTATTGTGTTTCTTTAAATTTTTGGACCACAAAAATATTTCTAATCCACTTCGATTATGAAATAGGAAATTGTAACCAAAAGAGATGAACTGTGATAATAGGAGAACATTGTGCTTATGAGCAGGGATTTTTGCAAAAGTGCCGTCTCCTTGTTTGTCATCTGAGGAGATTATTTTAAGTCCTCACTCATGCTGGCTTTCCTTTCTGACTTATTTATATTCTCCAAATATAAAAATGCAGCAGTCAGAACGCTGCTCTCAGTTCTGGTCTGAGGATTCCTTCCTAAATGGACTCTGGTGTCATTTTAGCACTTATTGTTCACTGACACCCGAGCTTCTCCAGGAAATTAGAGCAGTTAATTTAATATCATGAAACATTTTGGGGTTTCTTGGCTTATTCAGAAACAAGGGAATGTAAATCAAATGGAGGATTCTGTATTAAGTGGAGGTCAGTGAAAGTTGCCTCCAAAAACGAGTCCATTCTGCCTTCTCCACCTCGGCCTTCCTGCCCCTTGGCCTCACCCTGGGTCCCTGGAAATCTCACTTGATTCCAGGAGTCCTTCTCAGGGTCCTCTGAGGTCTGTGTATCAGATAGTCAGGAGCCCGAAGGGTGTGCAGCCCAGCGTGGACTCAGAGGGATTTCTCTGTCATTCTCTTGCTGCTAGAAGGGCCACAGGGCTGGGTCAGAGCTGTATACTCCATGGCCTGGTGATCTCTTCCACATAGGTTTGCAGCCCTGACATACCTTCAATAGCAGAATTCATTCTACAACCCTTAGTGGCCATCTGTGAATGGCCCAGCGCTGCGCTAGGCACTGGGATGGATTCACGTAATGAGGAGAAAGTTCAACGCAGCGAGAAATATACATGTCATTGGCATGGGAAAAAAGAGCCGGTGGGCATCCTCAGAATGCTGAGTTCCTTCTGCTCACTTTTCTAAAGTTCTTTTTTGCCCACGCCTCCTGAATGACCATGTGTTTGGTGCGGGGTATGCAATGGGCTTTTTGATTTGTTTCTGAGAGGGTCTTTGAGTGAGTCCTTTCAAAGGTGCAGTGTGGACCTTTGACCTGAGAGCTTAGAATACACATCAGCAGCCTCTGGTCACATCGATCCCCAGAAGCAAACTACTAAGTCAGATGCTCTGGCCTCAGGTCCAGAAGGGTCTCTGTGTTCAGGAACACTCCACAGCATCACCCTCAAAGAAATGCTGGGCTTGCATTTATTTCGCCTCCCCTCTCTTGTGCTTTAGGACTTTTATGTCTCTGAGCTGTCACTGCAGAAAGACAAAGAAACCCATCTGAACAAGTGTGTATTTACTGTTTTAGTGACTTAGTTTATCTGCATGAAATATCAGCAATGATTATAGGCTAGCAATTGAGCTTTTTGTGAATACTGTCTAATATTCAGTGCTACAAAGATATAATAGCTGGGAACTGCAGGAACTGGGTAGTTTTCATCTGCCTGAAGAACCCCATGGCAGCGTGTCTTCCCTGGCTCTTGTAACGAATGGTGTATCTTAAGGGGAGTTCTTTGACCCTTGAGACTGGGACACCATTCCTCTCTGATTTATCTTTGTCTGTTTTAGAATGAAAGAAGACAATCTCAGTTAAAGTAAACATCTCCTAGAAAAGCACACTTTAGCTTAAGGATTTTAAGTTTTAATACATTTCATATGCGCTAAACTATAAAATACACCCACAGAGTTGGTTACATTACAGCTCAGTTTTCCCCATTACCAATAAACAACTAGGTATGCTGCTGAAAATATTTAAACATTACATATTTAATAACGTTCTCTGTTCTCAGCCTTAAAATGATCAGGGTCCTCTCTAAGACTCCTTTGTCCACACCACCTCGTGTCCTGAGTACAGGAAGTGACAGCACATTGACCAGGGGATTTTTGGACTTCTGTTCCTCTTTCCCTGCTCATTCTCTTTCTACCACTTTTTTTTTTCTCTTTCTTCCATGACTTTCTCTTTTCTCCCAGAGATTCCATTTTTTCCAATGAAAAATTCTGTATATTTAGTCTCCTGTTGGGTTTCTGATGCTCTCAAAGAAAAGAATGGAAAATACATCCCATGTCCAGCAAATAAATAATGTACCAATAACAAGGACCTCTCTGAAACATCAGCACAAAAGCAGATGCACCTCAAACTGCCACCTCTTCACACCCCAGGCTTCCCCATTTGATGATTTAGGTGCTTTTCCACTTAGGCGGACAGTGCCATTTTTGCCGAATTCAGCATGTTCATTGAAAAATTTCTGGGAGCCAAAAGCCAACTCCACTGCATTTCTGCTTGGTAAGGTTTGGTGGCCTTGGCTTGGGACGGGGGTGTTGATTCATCGCCTTTAAACTGATGATAGATGTAGAAGCCAGGCAGCAACACTAGGCTGCCTTAGAGGAACCTCTGCAGACAATCAGCTGCCTTGGTGCCACGAGAAATCCACAAGAAAGGACGCTCTGCAAATCCATCCCGAGAACGGCTCAGGAAAAATTAGAAGCAGGGAGGTCTCGGATTCTGTGTACACAGGCATCGGCGAGAACCTGGAACGCTAGCTAGAGAACTGGTCAACCCGAAGCCTGCTTCTGCTTGCTGGAGACCGACCCATCGTCTCCTGTGTATCTTTAAATGCTCAGTGTCTGAGTCTTGTCTTGTGAATGCCTATGAGTAAGTCCCACAATATTGTGGCAGAACCTATCTATAATAGGCGACCTCACTCCGATAGGGCATGTTTCACTTGTGTGCATTTGCACAGTTGTACATCTGTATAGATTTTCAATAATAAGAGTTTAGGTTTAATTCTTTCTTCCTATGGTAACAAATAAGGCCCTCCATGAGGGTTACCAAATGTATCTTTGAGATACCTTCTGCAAGAGTTGTCTTGGGATAGATTAGTGCAGATAAATTACAGATGAAAATTTCAGCCACAGGAAATCCCTTCACTTGAGAGGGGGGCTCACCTTTTCTGAGACAAAAGAAAAAAAATGAGCATCCATCAGGAATTTTTTAGAATAGTGGTAGTTTTGTCAGCCTCTCCCACCCAAACACCATGGTGTGTTCTACAAAGTATAATAGATAATCTGGTATTAATAATTGTTTTCCATATAACATCTATTTGTTGTTTTGGGAGGGAATTAAATGGGTTAGAGATATACATATGATATTGAAATTGGGTGTGGTCATGGTAAATATCCTGGCTTTATCATCAGATATACATTTTTTGATTGAGGGAAAACGGCATCTATTTGTTAGCCTTCCACTAAAATCCCTCAGTCCCCAACTAGAATGCATATTAGTCAAGACATCTTTTAAAAACACATTATTTTCATGCGCGTAGGATGGAAAGGGAAATAAAGAAAGGAATCCTGGAAGAGGTGCATTTAATTCTCCCCAATTTAAACACAAGTGGTACATCTTTAAGGCAATAACGATATTCCCTTTCTTCTCCCATCGTGAATGTTTCCATCAATGAATTTCTTTAATGTTGATGATGGGTGATGCAGTTTGAGGGAATCTGTATTTAGTCAGAAAATGCTCCAATAGAATGACCTACCAGATGGGCCCTATAACAATGCACGGAGACATCAAACCACCACAGACATTTGGTGCTTAGAATAATAAAAAGACTATAAAATTAGATTAGTTGAGTCTAATTTGGAATTGGTATATTCCCCATGCACCCTTGCCGCTCTTGGGCAGATAAAGCCTTGAGATTTAGCGCTGTGTCAGAGCAGAAAGACTGCGACTTCCAGTAAAAGGGAAACGAGGGAGAGGGGAAAAAGCATTCTGGGAGGTCGTGGAGGGCAGAGCAGTGACCTCCAATGATTTACAGGCCTTTAGCTTAATGAAATTGTTTCAGTGACATGACGGTAAGAGCTCGTAATGGATTGGATGCCCTAATGTAATGAAATTACTCCCTTCTGCCTAAAAAAAAAAAAATGCGCAATTAATATTTACTGAGACCTGACAGCCTTTGGTGCGCTCGTCTGTGTAGTTCTCTCAGACAGTCAGAGAGGAGAGACGGAGCAGCGTGGCAGACAGGCTGGCTCTGCACGAGCTCCTGGCGGGGACGAGCAGAGCCTGCAAGGGGGTGGAGGGACAGGCGCTCGGTGGCCCTCCACGCTGCCCCCGCTCAGGCTTCACGCTCTCCCTTGCTTTTCCACAGGCAACTGGATAACAATCGCATCAGCTGCATTGAAGATGGAGCCTTCCGTGCGCTGCGCGACCTGGAGATCCTGTGAGTCTATTTGCGATCGCTGCCTTGTGTGCGTGCGTGTGGTGTGTGCCGGTGCGGGGAGGAGAGAGGGGGAGTTGTGTGCAGGGGGCTCCGTGTGGATGCCTTTCTGGATCTTCTGCTGCAGTGCTATTAAAATTGGGAACCGGGAGATCCCTCCGGCTCACCTTGGCCAAAGTGCTTGCAGGCAGCCGAGTGTGATTTCTCACCTCCCACAAACTGGGGTTCCTGCTAATTAAGTCTCAATTGAGTCGTTCCACCCCTGATGCTCCCACGGTACTCGCAGCTGGATGAGACAGATGGGGTGCATGGAGTCGCCCCCAGCACCTACCAGCATGTTCAGGGACAGTGTTTGAGTGTAGGCGTCCGGGGAGACAGGTTACAGGTCTGGGGCCAATGAGAGAGGGGTTAGCACCAGAGGGTCAGCTGGAATTGCCCAGAATCATAAAGGGACCTTAGCACAGGACAGGGGGGATGCCAAACACCTGGTAAAGTCCAGCCACTGCCATCACTCCTGGTATCTCATCTCAGGTTCAAATGGGAACTTCAATCAGTAGCCTTAAAGCAGCAGGGAAGAAAGATGAGAAAAGTGCCCCCTCTGTCACCCCATCCTATGCTTCTTATCTAGAAAAAATGTATAGCTGTCTTTCTGTCCTGGATTTTCAAGTGGCTCAACTAAGGAAATCTGATTTCTGGGGGGAAAGTCAGCAAGCAGTCATCCTGGGGTCATTCAAACTAAAGTTGGATTGTGTAAGAAAACATTTTGATTCTTCTCACCCATGTCTACACTTCCAGCTGTCCCTGACTTGGGAGCCTGGAGAGGAGCAATAAAGCATAGTAGAACTTGTGTCAGGAGACGTGTGATTCAGTCCCAGTTCTGCCACTAATTAGTGGTGTGACCTTGGGCAAGTCTTTTCGGTTCTTGGATCCTCAGGTTTTTTTATTTGTACAATGCAGCGGTTGGTTGCTCTATCTTGGAGTGACTTCCCTTTACAAATTCTGCAAAAATAATTTCAATTTTACAATTGGAGCCAGCGAATGCTAAGAGATTAGGATTTGTTGAGCCTCCTTTGAAAATTAAAAAAAAAAAAATACATAGTCACAGGTTACCTGTGTCTGATTCCAGTAGAATGAATGAAAGCCGAGTCAGTACATGAATAAATATATTTAAATCTCCCTTTGTACATAAAGGAAAGAATATAGGTTTTTCCTTCACCTTCCTGTTCACCTGGCCCGGAAGATGCCTGCAATGGTTTGGAAAGAGCCCCTCCACCCTGTCTGAGAGGAAGGTGATTCCAAGAGGAATCACAGGGGGAGGGGACATGCTGATGCTGCAAGCTATTAGAAATCAGATGAGAGCTGAGAATCCCCAGTACAGAACAGACAGGACCCTCAGCCGGGGGAGTCGAGTTGTCATTCCTAAGATGGATGGTCTCTCCCCACCCAAACTCTGACCCTGGAACCGGCAACAAATGCATGTCTGCAAGGGAGAGTGAGCCAGCCCAAATTTAGTAACCTTGGACTTCTCAGGACGCTGAGGCTGAGAAGGGTAGGCATGATTTTCCTGCCTGCAAAACAAGCCTTTGTCCAAAGGACCACTAGGAGCATATCACCTTTCCCCTCTCTTGCCAGAGAGAATGAGAAAGATGAGAAAATTCCTTGGGAAGAGACCAGGAAATGGAAGTGACCAGCTTCCACCAACAGCTGTGATGACCTGTCAGCCCCAGGAGGGTTCTCTGTGCCGGGAAGTGTTGCCCCGAAGGATGGCTAAGTTGAGGGGTAGAAAGGGCTTCACCCAGGCACACCAGGAGAGGGGGGATCTCGAAAGCAGTGCAACTTGGGTCAAGCTTGTTAACCTCTCTGAGTCTTCTTCCTGAACTCTGAGGAGCAATGACTTAAGCACTACATAGGAGGGATTCTCAAAATGTTGTCCCTTCCACTTCCCGAACTTTCTTTCTGCTCCACCCTCACCCCCATCAAACCCCTGCCCAGGACCAAATTGGACACCTCCTCTCTACTCAGATATTTGCTAGAAGAAAAATTTGCACCCAGATACACCAGGTGTTTCCAGGCTACAACTTAGAAACCTATGGCCAAAATAATCCTAAAAGTTCTCATTCCCCACCGTTGCAAAAAAGCCCACAGGATCTGATTAGTTTATCTTTTCAATTCCAAACAAAGCCAGATCAATAGCTTTGTCTTAAAGATGCTCACATTTGGCTTCCCATGGCTAAGTACTTAAAATTAATCATAATCAGTTATTCCATGGGTTTTTAATTTCCAGCAGAGGCACACAGCTTTGGAACCATCCGTCTTAATGGCGAGCCATTCTGAAATGGGCCAGGGCTGACATCTCTATTTAAAGAGCTCCCCCTGCTCTCCCGGCCCCAGACCTTCCAAGTCTCATCTGCACATTGACATTTTATAATGCTTCTCTGTAATCACAATTTAGGCACCATAAAGAAATAATAAATAGGAACTGAGAGAGGGCATCACACATTAACTTAATACATTTTTCAGAGAGAAATGATATTCAAATTACCCTATTCACAGAAAGGTCGTTTTTAAGTATCTGAAGTTTAAAAGTTGGCAAATTAAGAAGACAAACTATAATGGTTCAGGTGTGCTTACTCATGGTTAGCCATGGAATGCTCTCAAAATTAACTTAAGGAAAGTTTGCAGATGTTAACGACTAGTGGAAATTATTTCACACATGATAACCCCATTATTCTGTCCTTCCTGTGGCTGGAAATCATCAAACATGCTTCCATCAAGGCTGAGGTCAGTTAAATTGAGCTAAAACTTAGGAAGTGAGTCTGGGAGGGAACCCCTGACTGGAAGTGAATGAACTGGTGCAAGGTCGGAAGGACCGGAGGTGCCCGCCTCACCCAGTGGCAGTGCTCAGCTCAGAGTGTCAAGGATGAGGAAAAGAGCTGCCACCTACCTTCCCAGGCAACCAGGAAAGGAAAAAGAGGAAAGCCAGGGTGAAATGTCCCAAGCCTTCCATGCCACTGCAGGAGAGGAAGGGCGAGGAAAATGAACAGCGAGCGGCTACTAGCGCCCAGCTCCACAGCCAGTGCTGTGCATGCGCCGTTGCTCTGCAGCCTCATAACCCCATGGAGCTGTCGTTGCCACCCCTCCTCTTACAGGAGGAGCTCATCTCAGAGAAGCTGAGCAACTGCTCACCTAATAGGCAGCACAGCCTGTGTGGTTAAGAGGCACTGTAGCAAGATGCCTCTTTTTGGTCCATGTTGCCAAAGCTGTCGTGTTGTCTGTCTCCTCTGAAGCATGGTCAGCGTGTTCTGGATGCAGGATGATGATGTGAACTGGCCTCCAAGAACCTAGCTAGGCAAGCTGTCAAGACCCCGTGTTGGGACCTCCCACAAGCCTGCAAACTTGCCCTTGTCATTTCCTTTACCCAGCAAGCAGGTCCCCACAACACAGAAGGTAAATCAGACTTGCAGGGAAAGAAAGAATCCCACTTTGTCACTGTTTTACATTATAGTTGCAGAGATGATTTAGTCTCACTTCTCATCATCGCCAGTTGATTTTGACACTTAATAGTTTGGGGACTCTGCTTTCCAGAACCTCCCAAAATATAGCCTTGACTTTGTAGCATTTATGATTCTTAATTGAGGGACCCTGACTTCTGAGTCAGAATGCCTTTTGTCACCCAAATTATTGCCCTTTCGTTTCCACCTGTTCTATGCATTTTGTGATTCACATGCTAGGTTTTCTCCAAATCATGCTTATGCTTCATCACGCATGCCAAGACTGCCTTCCCAGCTTTGTGCGATCAGGATTCACTGTGCTGGGGCTCTGAGCTGCGGGTTTCTAGCCCCTGCCAGCTAGACCAGGAACAGTCAGGTATTTCAACAGTTACACCAGGCCCAGTACACCATCGTGGGGGGGAAAAACACTTAAATGGACAAATGAAACAAAAATGAGAAAACCTGGCTAATGAAATATGTAATTAATTTTTTCAATAGTATTGCAGGAAAAGAAAAGGTATTTTCAGACATTGTCTCCCAACTAATATATTAGCTATATTTGCTATATAATATATAGCAAATCAGAACTTCAGAAGCTTTGTTGTTAAAAATGTCAGACCCAGATGTCAGGAACACGTCCTGAAAAGTGGTCCCGGCTCCTGTGAGTGGTCTGCCCTTAACAAGTCACTGGTACCGGCTAAATTGCATGTAGACCCAACAGGTCTGTTGATGACGACTGTTTTGAAGGTCTCGCCCTCATTTATGTCACTTGCCAATTTTGGAAATTCAGACATCATAATAGCCTGATTCTGGAAAGGCCTTAGGTGTTTCCAGAATGACCTCTTATATTGTTCAGATAAGGCACAGAGAGAAGGAACAGGACTGGAGAGAGACACCTCCTTCCTAACCTTCTGTACCTTGAGCACCTCACTAGGCTCACTCCGCCTGGCTGGCCCTTGTTAGACTTGCCCAAGGTCAACAGAAATTTGGTTACAGCAGAAAGACAAGAATCTGGGATGCCAGACTCCAGATTCCATGTCTTTGCCCACAGTGGGTGTCTCCACGCAATCCTGCCGTTCAGAAGGAACCACTGGTGAGACTGGGGGTTCCAAGCATAGTCTGTCCTTTCAGAACCCACCCACAGTTAAGTTTTTGATATTGTTTAGGAAGTTGGGGGAGAGCAAACATTTGTGTATGCCAGAATCAAAGGATGATCCAGCTTTCTGCTCTCTTAACATCAGAGGTTGCAAACCAGACCACAGACCAACCACAGACCATATTGCAGCCACAGATGAGATTGTTTTTTTTCTTGTCCTGTAGAGTGTTTTTTAAAAATTGAAATTAGCATTTCACATTTAAAACTTGGAATTGCTTACATAAAAATACAGTTTTTCAGTTCCTCTCGGAAGCCCAAAAGCACTGGCAACTGTGAGACCACAGTTCCACATTGTAGCAGTCAGCCATGGCT
>CM053405.1:134397281-134476698 GCA_028644305.1 Xerus rutilus | reverse complement strand
TTTTTTCATTTAAATAAGCAGAACTTGAAAGTACCTGCAATCTGGGGATGCCTTGTGATTTCATGTCCCTGTTATCCAAAGGCTGGTTTAGTCTCTGAGGTTGAAAATGTATTGGTGTACCTTCCTGGAAAAGAGGGTGTGGCAAAGATCACCAAACTGTTCTTCAGCATCAGCAACAAAGAGTCTAGAATCCACAAAGCTCCAACTAACTTCATAACTAACTTTGTGTAGTACTTAGAAAAGTCGGGTTGTGGGGGTCTTAATATCCCCAGGGACTGTCGACCTCAGCCCCCTGTCTCTAGGCTAAAATTCTGACTTGACAAACTTGGATTGGGAGCAGCATTTGGGTTTGTTTTGTCCCACTGAAAACCGGAAAAATTGCTCTGTATCTTTGAAAAAAGATTCCCAAGAGTTTTCTCTCAGGGGCGAGTGGGGGAGGCAGTGGGGAAACACTACCCAGCCACCAAAAGTCCAGATTGGCCAGTTCACTGTGAGAGGTGCAGGAGGGCCCCTGTGCCATGCTCAGCCTCTGACCTTTCTCGATCCCTAGCGGTGGCTCTGGAGACTCAAGTTTGAGCGTGTCCACTGAATGTCTCAGCCTGATCAGCTCTCCCTTCTTGGCAATGAGGGTTCTTCAAGCCTGGGAGCCATGCTCCCTTGAATAGCCAAACCTGCCCACTGTGCCTGCTGCGATCTCCACCCAGGAAGCTCAAGTTCAGAGGGCTCGGCTTACCTGAAGCCAAGAATCCATTCCTCCATAGAACTGGGTCCTGAAAGCCAAGATTTTGGAACTCAAGCAGGAAATTGGCTCCCTCCTTCCAGTTAGCTTTATGGAAGGAAGGATGGCAGGAGGGAGGTAACGGAGATTCGGAGCTGGGGAGCAGTGGAGCGGCATTCCTGATTGTCCCTGATTTTCCATTTCCTATCTTTGAACTAAGGAAGGAGGGGAGGAGGCAGAGCAAAGGGAAGTGACCCCACTTCTCCTCGGTCTTATTTGGACTCTTCAGGCTTATCATAGAAAAGCTCTAGAGTCCATTTTCTTTTGACTTATAATTAAATCAGAGGACCCCAACTGCTGGTCCATGTTCAAGTGAACGAAACCTGCAGATATGGGGTTTTACTTTGTGGTCCTTCCAGTGTTTTTAAAAAAAAAAAAAAAAAAAAAAAAACGAAACTATTGTCAACATGAAAAACTCAGGTTATTTTATATAAAAGTAGAAGTTCAACTTCCACTGAATGTCTATAAGCTGTGACAACCTGGCCTGCCTGTGGCTATCATCCTGTCCAGCAGGACCACCCAGTAGAACTTCCTGTGATGAGGAGCTGTGTGTCTGTGCTGTCTAGTACGGCAGCTGCCAGCCGTACATGACTCGAGCACTTGAGGTGGGGCACAAGTAGAGATTAAATTTTTTAAATCTTATTTTGTTTTAATTCATCTAAATTTAAATTGCCACATTTAGCTCACAGCTACCTCATTGGACAGTACAGGTTTCGGACTGAGTGGCGGCCAGTGCACCATTTGGACAGGGCGTGCCCTCTGCAAATCTCCCAAGTTCTCACCAAGCCTGCTTGTTTGCCTTGCTCCACACCTCTCCTCTCCAGCAATTAGACATCTATTAAGAGACAGAAAGTTTCAACAGAATACTTTCTAAAAGTAAATGCATTGAAATATCTGTCATGCTCCCCATCCTCATCTTAATTTATGCATTCAGATTTACCCACAAAAGACTCCTTTTCATTGAAACACAGAATTATAATTATTAAAACCATTTCCCACCAAAGCCTGCATGAATTAGTTTCCTGATCTCATGATTCCCTCCACTCAGCCTTGCAAATGACTTCCACAAGTCAGCTGGGTGGGAACATCGCTCCAGTGGCTGGACTCTCCACAGGCAGCTGGAAATGTGGCCGTCCCACCAGCTAAGCCAGGTAGCTGCATACAGAGAGAAAGAAAAGGCGCCACCCATGCCTAACTATTATCACATGCTGCACAGTGAGGGCCGATTGCAACTTGGAGAGTTTGGCCAGCTGTCCTTCCTTTGTGCAAAGCTGAGCAAATCTGGGCATCCATGACAACTTTCACTGGCATTTGGAAAACTGCTCCCAATCCAGCAATGCCACTGTAGTCAGCACCAACCCTGCTGGAACTGGACAGTGGAATTGTGCACTGGAAAGACCTGGGGGTCAAGTGATTCCACCACTTCATTTTAAAAGAAAGAAACTCCCCAGAAAGGTTAAGTGACTTGCCTGTGACCATAGGAAAAATTTTATGGAAGAACCAGGCCAGGAAACAGGTCTTTCAGCTCTTTATCTAATACTATTTACTGCTGCCTGACTGTCCTTTGTATTAGCAGACAGGAAACAAACATTAGCGAGGCCAGCCTTTATGTCCTGTCTGTGCCATCAGCCCTTAATCCCTGGTGTTTTACCAAAGGGAACGTTTTGCATTCAACCTGAGGACAACACCCTCCATTTATAAGGCCTTCCAGGTATTTGGCCCAGCTTGGGAGATGACCACCCAGTGCCCTAACAGGTTACCGCTCAGTCAGAGGTACCAGCGGTACCTAGAGACCTCAGTAAGTAAGCCCTGAGGGCCCATGCCTGTTTTTGAGCCCCACTAGGCCAAGGTACAAATTGCACCCAGCTCCCTGTGAGAGTCCCTCCCTTGCAAATGTCAGAGGGTAAAAGCAAGACCTCTCTGGCATCTCAGCCCAAGAGCAGAAGCTGGAGGCACCCCGTGCAGGTATTCTGCTAACAGTTCTGATGGGGCTCTGTTCAGAACCTGCCTGGAAGGACAGTCTTCTCTCATACACAGACGCTTTCTCAGGCCCCTTTGTCAACAGGAATGATATAGTATAAGGGAAATCTGTGGAATGATTTTTGATTGTTTAAAGATAGTTGATTTGAATAGTAGGTTCCTGAAGCACATCTTGGCTGGTAGCTGCCCTTCAGGACACGCAGTGCCAAAGGAAGGTTTTAACCACATTTTACCAGAATGCCACTAAAATGCTTTGAGTGTCTTAACATATTTGTTTCTGATTCCAATTGTGAATTCTTTTGGTTTAGACCACAAAAATACACCTGGGGGCTGGGGTTGTGGCTCAGTGGTAGAGTACTTGCCTAGCATGTGTGAGGCACTGGGTTCAAGTCTCAGCACTGCATATAAATAAATAAATAAAATAAAGGTCCATCAACAACTAAAAATATTTTTTAAAAAGTATACACCTGGAAGCCAAACCCAGCCTCCAGGTGTTTCATCTGTGGGTTTTGTTTCCTAAGGTGTTTTTTTTTCCAATATTGAAAAAACAGGAGACTTGTTATGAAAATTCTAGATGTCTCACTTTCTCCTTAGGGGGAGAAAAAAATGCAAGAGCTGGCCAATGTCCCCACTTTCCAGCTTAACACAATTTCTAGGAATGAGAAGTGACTGGCCCATTTAGGAAGGCTGTTTACTCGTTCCCTGCACAGCCCACTTATGTGACAAACCTCGCTTCATAGACAATTGAGTCCATGCCCCTGGATCAGCCCAGAAGGCTATTCTGAGTAGAAATTTATTTTTCTCAAAAGATGCCCAAAACATGACCCTTCATATTTTGAAATGCACCAATTCAGTAAATATTTATCAAGTCTTCCTACATGCCAGACACTGGGCCAGGCTCTGCCTAAACCAAGGACAAACCAGACCTTCTGTCCTCATCCCGGTGGCATAGTGTTGGTGGGCACTCGACACACACATTAGAGTGTTCAAAAGCTTCACCCTCCTTTCTCGCTTACTAGGCAAAGCACCCATGGAGTGAGGGGGAAATTGTCCATTTCTTCCCTTCTTCTTTTAAAAATATTTTTTAGTTGTCAATGGACTTTTATTTTACTTATTTATATGCGGTGCTGAGAATCAAACCCAATGCCTCACACATGCTAGACAAGCACTCTATCACTGAGCTACAACCCAGCCTCATTTCTTCCCTCCTTAACTACAAACTCACCTGTGCAGCTGCTCAGCTGGAGGCCACTCCTCTTCAGCCCATCACAGGTATCCTGGCATGCTGGCCGCCACCTGGTTTCTAATAGTGTAGTAGACAAGATTGCCCAGGGTCCCATCCTGTAGATGGTGAAAAAGAATTAGAGGATCCAGGCTCCCTCGTTCACATTGGCACTAAAGGAATGTTAGCCACTGGACAGCACTTGAACCTCTGAGTCACCACTAGGCACTCTGTGTGACCATCTCGATGGATAAGGTCTTCTCCCCAGTCAGGACTCCTGAAACACAAGCGCACAGTCAATGTTCATGCAATCAAGGGTCTAAGCCATGGTGGGAGTTGAGGATTCATCTTCTTTTGATCTTTCACTTTATACACTTTTTAGAAGCATCTTTCTCTCTCTCTCTCTCTCTCTCTCTCTCTCTCTCTCTCTTTAAACACCAAGGCTCTGCTCAGGGGGTGGAGACAGATTTGTGCCTGTCATAATGTGAATATGTAATGAAAGAAGAGTGGAAGACAAGTCCTTTTGTAAAGGAATCTGTATCATCAAAGGCCCACATCGGCAGCTGATTGTTTTTATTTATTTCTGTAGGTTTTACATGACACCTGGAGGCCATTTAAAACGTTACTTGGCCGTGAGACTGTGTTTAAAAATAACGCTCACCCAGTGCCAAATCACTTTAGAGTAGGGAACAAATATTGAGACAAAAACCCCAGCTGTTATTGCTTTGGCTGCTAATTTGAGGTGTCACGCGAGAGCCCGACTGCTATCCGTCAGTGAGTAAGGCCCCTTGTGAGGTCGTTACGTTTCCGAACAGTTGAGAGTGATGGCCTCATCAGCGCGGCATTGGTTGTTTTCATTATGTGTCCACACGATGGTTATGAGCTTTAATTTAAATGGCCCTTGGGGACATCAAGGAACTCGCAATGTGCAGCACCCAGGACCCTTCAGGAGGGAGAGCAGGCGATGGATGACAAGTGGCTTCCCACTGTTGTTCCTCCTGCCTCACCTGCCCTCAGACACCCATTTTGCCCACTCCAAACAGCCAAAGATGGACTTTGCTTAAGGAGCAGACCTGTATTCTTGGTTCTTCAGCATAAAAAACTCCAGTGATCCATCCAACAGCAAGGGCCAAGAGGGCTTCAGCAAACACCAACTAGTTGGGCAAACCTTGACCTTTGATGGCTTTGACACACAGTTGTCCTTCCTTCTGTGTGGCCCCTCCCACCATCCTCGCTGCCTGAGCTGATTCTTCCTGCTGCTGGCACGGGATGGGGTTGTGTGATGCCGTCGTCTCCGAGCAGGCTGGGCAGTGAGGCCAATGCCATCATCCCTGCCTCATCAGAGAGAGCAGAGGCTGGGCCCACCACAAACCCACATAGTTTGTGAGATCAGGTGGGCGAAGTCTGTCTGGAGATAATACTATAAGAGACAGTTGTTTTTTTGTTTGGGGTTTTTGTTTGTTTAGTACCGGGGATTGAACCCAGAGGCACTTAACCACTGAGCCATATCCCAAGTCCTCTTTTGTATTTTATTTAGAGACAGGTCTCGCTGAGTTGCTTAGGGCCTCACTAAGTTGCTGAGGCTGGCTTAGAACTCACAATCTTCCTGCTCCAGCCTCCTAAGCCACTGGGATTACAGGCATGTGCCACCATGCCCAGCTATAAGAGGCAGTTTTGTGTAATGCTTAAAAATATAAGTTATCACACTTCCCAGGTGTAAATATTGTCTCATAATTCCATAGCAGTGTAAGCCAAGCAGAGTTCATTGATCTTGCTGGACTTCCAAAAGGAAATAATGACAGAATCTTGGGGTTATAGAGAGAATTAAATGAAATAATGTGTGGGAAGTACCCAGCCATGCTGGCACCTAAGGACAGCCAAGAGGACCAGAAGTGTCCTCAGTTTCACTTCTCTTGCCCTGTCTGAGCCAAGCAAGAAGTATAGGCAGCAGGGAGCCCCTCCTCCCCATTTAGTTTTTTTTTTTTTTTTTTTTTTTTTTGGTACTAGGGATTGAACTCAGGGGCACTCTACCACTGAGCCACATCCTCAGCCCTATTTTGTGCTTTATGTAGATATAGGGTCTCACTGAGTTGCTTAGTGCCTCACCATTGGTGAGGCTGGCTTTGAACTTGCAATCCTCCCATCTCAGCCTCCCAAAGTGCTAGGATTATAAGCGTGCGCCACCGTGCCTGGCTCCCATTTAGGTTTATACACTGTTGACGCCCCTCTGTCTTTCCTCCCCCATGCCAGCAGTTAGATACCACCCACCAGACCAAGCCCTGTCTACCCTCAGCGGCTCTTCGGGAATGACTCTGCCTACTCTAGTGTGTCCTCTCCTCTGAATCCAATAGAGGAACTCTTGGAGGTGATTCTGTCTTTCAGGGTTGGACTGCTGGCTTTGGACACTCACATGTGTAATGACAAGTCAGAACATGTCCAGGCTCACTTTTAAACATCATCCTATTGCCTTGGCTGCTGGTGACTCACTGAGAGTCTTCTTGGAGACCATCAAGGAGGGAGCTGCCTTGCCTATCTAGCCATAGAGAGAACTCATCCTGAGACAGAGAAGGAAGAGTCTCTCTCACCTGAGGAGTCGGGGTCCTCACCTGTGTGGGGGGAAGTGGTGGGGTCCCAAGAGTACCTAGGAGGGTTGGCACACTGGGAGGCTGCAATGGCACCCAGTGCAAATGGCTGTGTCTGCAATTATGTGACACATGCTCACAGATAATGCTGTTGCATTAGAGCCAATTACATGGTGTTATGGACACACAACACGCAGATTACACCCAGAGCCAAGAAAGCACAGTGATAAAGCGATGGCCTAATCAGAGGAGACAGAGGGAAATGTCAGCCTCATTAAGGTTGCCAGGGTGGCGTGGCTGTAGCTAGTCGTGGCCCCTCCAGATCCAAGATGGCTGTCTTGAGTGATGCAAGAGGGGCGCATGCCTTGGCACTCAGCAGAGAGCAGTGGAGAAGGGGCAGGAGCCAGGCTGGAGCTCTGCAGGGATGGTTCAGCCACCTCTGTTGAGAACTGCCTGCCACCTCAGAGCTCCAGCCTCTTCCTGAGCAGGAAGACACTGTGCCCACCACCCACAAGAAGGTCCTGGGTCCCACATCCAGCAGGAGCATCCTCCAGCTCTCCTCACGGAGAGATTCTTTCCTCAGCTTTTTCCTAGGTCAGTGGTTTTCAGACCTGAGCTTGCATGAGCATCCTCTGGGTGGCGCACTAAAACACACAGGCTGGGGGGCTCTGAGGCAGGGGCCTGGGTGGGGCCTGAGCAAATGCCTCTCTAATTTCCAGGCGAGGCTGTAGGTCTGGGGACCCTGCTTGGAGCACCACTGCCCAAGTTCACTTCACACTCAACCCAGCATGGATTCACAGTCCCCACCTCTTGTACCAGCTGGGATTCCATGGTCCCACTATGTCCAGCATGTTGTGGACATACTGGGACCTGTTTCCCAGTGTGAGAGCCTGGGGCGGTGGCCCAGGTGTGGATTTTAGAGTTTAACAGCTTGTGTTTGACACTGAGCTTTGCCACTTGCCACGTGAGGTTTCCTGAAATTTTTTTTTTTTTTTTTTTTGGTTTTTAGCTTGTTTTTAAGTTTTGAAAAACTCCGATGGAGTCTGCTTATCTCTCAGAAAAGTTACGACTGACCAGCCTGTTATGCTTACTCCCTGGCAAAGGCAGAACTTGAACAGCCCAGTTCTAGAGCAGCTAAGAGCTGACCAACATTTTCTATAAAAAGTCAGATAGTAAATATTTTAGACTTCCCTGGCCATATGGTTTCTGTCATAACTCCTCAGCCGTTGTCACACGCAAGCTATGACAGACGGTATGGAAATGAATGGGTAGAACTTTGTTGACAAAAACAGGCTGCATGGACTGGGGCCTGGCCTGTGGGCAGCACATCGCCAGTCCCTGGAGCTCCCTGTTATCTGCACCACCTCCTCGTGCGCTCACCATGGCTGGGATCCCTTGTCTTGCCACGGGACCCAGGTGTGTGCAGCTGAGCAAGTTGAACAAGCACAAGCTCCTCCTGGACACAAAGGTTCCATCTGTGCACTCTAGGAGCAGTGATAAGGACACTAACCCTTAATGTCCTGGAAATAAAGGTGGCCCACCCTTTCTAGTGCTAACCATCAAGAGAGAATGGATCCATTGGTAGGAGTGACATTGGCCTAATGGATCACTTTAACATGGGAAATAATCACTTCATTAGGCATGTATGTTCCAATCGTGATAAAGCAAAGGAAAACTGGACAAATTTACAAAGTATAGGTCGAATTTAGCCTCGCTATAAATAGGTATTTATAAACAGCAAGAAATTTATAAGAGAGAAATGAGAGGTAGGTGTTATTATCTTTTCAACCTCACAGGGAGGAGAATTGACTTTATTTCTAGTTAATGCCCAAATGCCCATTCAGTACCTTTCAAAGATATAAAAAAGCTAGACAGTCCTGAAGTTGACAGAATTAATTTGACCCTGAACCTGAGCTTGAAACCTGATGGAAAATACTGAATGAAGAGTGTTTGCTTAGGGAAAATCTTTCAACTGCTGCCTGGATAATTTGGGAGGGAAGCATATTTTCTCAAAATATGTCCAAATGAGAAGAATGAGGTTTGAGGTAGACTCTGAAACTGGAAAAGCTCCTCCGGAGGATGGAGGTAAATAAGATGAGGTTGATGAGGTGACCATAGCTTCACATGGACAGCAACCTAATGAAGAAGTGGGATAGTGTCACTGTTGGAACAAACCTTTTTTCTGTTGCTTAATTCCCAACAAGTTTATAAAACAAGAGGCAACAGAACAGCTTGTGCAGGTGTTTGTAGCTTTGTGTGCCTGGGGGGGTATGACAGGAAAGATCTGAGTGGAGCGACAGGCTTGCCCTAGAAGCAAGAGACAGTAGGTAGATACATCAGGGAGAAATTTGTAGAGAAACTTAGCCTCAAATTGCTCATCTTTAAAATGGGGATGATCGCCCTACATCAGCCTGCTACAAGTATCAAATTAGACCAGGGTGAAACTGTTGTAAACTACAGGAATGAACAACCCCAAGCTCCCAGAGTCATAGTTAGTGATGGATAGTTAATGATCATGGAAAGGTGATGGAGAACACTGCCGTGTGCTGAGTGCTTTATGTGTTCCTTTTCAAGGGTTTGGTGGTTGGCTGGGAAATGGGTCCCAAATATGTCCACATCCTCATTCCTGGGACCTGTGAATGTTATGTTGAGTGGCAAAAGGGACCTTACAGGTGTGACTAAATTAAGGATCCTGAGAGGGGAGGTTATCCGAGAGGCTCTAAATGCAATCACCAGGGTCTTTGTAAGATGGGGCAGGAGATCACGATGAACTCACAGGAGGATGGAGTGACTCAGGAAGGGTCATGAGGGTGTGAGTGACCTCTACAAGCTGCAAAAGGCAAGGAAACAAAGTCTTCTCCCTGACCTCAGAAGGTGACCAGAGGACTTGAATGATAGGAGCTCCTTTAGCCACAGCCTGTCTGTCCTACAAGAAGCTCTCCATTAATGTTGGTGACTATTAGTACCATCTCATTTAATCACCACTAAAGATCTATGAGGTCAGGGTTATTATCATCTCCCTGTTACAAGGAGGAAACTTAGGTAAAGAGAGTGACACGTGAGGACATAGGCTGTAAGTGGCAGAGTCGGAATCTAAACCAGGGCCCATGCTCAGCAGCTCTGCACCAGGGATACTACAGTTCCTCTGCTGAATGTCAGCTGCTTAGGCATAAAACCAGAAGAGGACAATGCTCTTTTCATGAGCAGAAGCTTCCAGGGCTAGAAATAAAATAAATCTGTATTTCTTACGGAAACAGAAGCTGTAGCTGCAGGAGCGATCAGTGTCTAAGAGGTTAGCCACCCTCTGACATCTCTGGGTTGGCCAGCCCCAAGCAGCAAATCATGAAAGTCTGAATACTGTGTTTAGTCATTTTGGTTCTGGAATAATTGCTATTATCGTAAATGTTTTATAGCTCTCATTATGGCTCACATTTAAATATCAGTGTAGTAATACATTAATAAGTCATCACTGCCGGACGACCGCCAGACGCAGTTCCAGTTGAAGCCCATGTATAACTGTACCGTGTATTCAGTTAATTAGGACTGGCTGCGAACTCCCCCTGATGGTGAGCAGCATGGTCCAAAAGAAGCCCCTTCTCTGCAAAGGCTTCCTGTTCTTCGCCTTTGAGAGACAAGGAGATGCTCATATTTTTGTCTGGTAGTTAGTCAACAAACTTAAGTGTCCCCCAAGTGTGGAGGCTAGAACTCTGATGTGGATAGAGAAGAAATGAAAGCCCCAGTTCTGTCCTGGAAGCCTTCCTAATCCTATGCGGGAGAGTCTAGTCTTACGGGAGTGATGAGTAATTCTGCATTGTCTGAGGAGATAAGGCTGCCTGGGTGCACAGAGACAGGACAGATATCCACACACACACACACACAGAAAAGACAAGCCACACAAACAAAACAGCCAAGTACATTCAACTTCATAAAATGCCAACTCTGCACAGGCAGAGTAGCACAGTCACAGAGCAGGCAGAAGCAAGCCACGTAAACCAGGCCCTCCAGTTCTTCTTACCATACTGCATCCTAACGCGGGGACAGACACATGGTAGGTGCACAGTGAACACCGAGGGAGGGACAGGAGTCAGGTGCTGTGCCTCTGGGTAAGCAGACCCTCAGGGTCTCATTGGCCAAGTAATTGACAAGTAGACTAGGTAGGTAAGAGGAACCACCTGGGGTGGGGGGAATGTGAGTCCTGGAATCCTGCTCTAAACTATAGTCATAAGGGGCTAAAGAAGGGATCTGTGCAGGGCCCTGTGGGTGGGTGGGGTGAGCATGGGAGCTACTATGTGCTCAATGGAGTTCTGTTTCTACTTCTATATAGGTTGGGGTAGAGGATAGAAATGGCCAGGACAGGACTAGATTCTCCCCACCATTGTTAGTAACAGTGGCCTGTTTATTGAGCACATACTATATGCTGAGCCTTTCCCAGTCTATAAGTGCCTGCCTCCTTCTACAGATGAAGAATTTGTAGATAAGTGATGTTGCTAACTTGTCCAAGACTATACTACAAGGGAACATTCAGACTCAACTTGAACCATGTCTAAGCCAGGCCTTGGGGCTATAGTCATGCACAACATAGAAAATGCCCCACTTTTGGAGAGCTTATGGTGTAGAGGGCACATAGGAGGAAGTTGTTATATTTACTAAGTGCCCAGTGCAGAAGTTCACGTAACCAATGAAGCTTCTAAAGGAAGGCTCCTTCCTGGACCAGTGGGGACCTATGTGGGCCCACGAGAGGATGAGAGGTCTCTCATTAGCGGGGTCTCTCATTGGGCTGACGAGAAAAGATGTCTGATGTGCCCTGGAGAGAGAGAGAAAGGGAGGGCACAGGAACAAGCATCCACCATCACAGCAGCAAGGGGGGTATCCAGCTTTGGCTCTCTACGGGGCAGCGAGGCAGGTGTAGGGTCCATGGATTGCTGCCTCTCTATTAAGAGATCCCTGAGTTAGCTGACCTGAAACGGCCCCTGCGGCCAGGTGCTGCAGGCCTCTGCCCGGGCCCTCCTTGGCTCCTCTGTTTCCCTTGGGCTTTCTAATAGGTACCCCCAGTCAGGTAAGCCTGGCAGTGCTCACCTGTAGCCGGAACTCATTCCTCAGCAGTCTTCCTTCTGTACATTCTCACACCTTTCCTTATGCAAAAGGTCACTGTGGGAACCTCGTCTGTGGTCAGGGACATGAGCAAGAGGGAGGTGACTTAGTCTGTGCTCATGGAGCTCATGACTCAATTGAGACAAGATGTGCTTGCAGATGCCTAGAAAATACAGGCAAAC
Organism: Xerus rutilus; assembly: GCA_028644305.1. NCBI lineage: Eukaryota > Metazoa > Chordata > Mammalia > Rodentia > Sciuridae > Xerus > Xerus rutilus. Next base: position 134,464,863 of record CM053405.1, on the reverse strand, counting down.
CTGTTCCTATGACATCATGGGTAAGGCAGATAGAACGGCGGACCAGACAAGGAACAGAGGAGGAGAAGGCAGGGTTCGACCATCAGCAGCGCTCAGCAGCTATGGTAAAGCTGCTGGAAGTTCCTGCACCTCTTGTGGCTCTTAGCCTATGACACCAGCGTAACATCTACTTTGTGAGTCTGTGAGTTACTAGGCAAAATGCCACACATCTGTTTCCTTTTTCTAAAAGAGGATGGTAATATATAACTGGCTTGGTCCTTAGAAGAATTAAGGCCATTCTAATGAAGCTCTTAGCACAAAGTAGGGTCAGGGAAGGATGTGATTCCTCAAGGTAGATAAGCCAGTGCTAACAGGGCAGAACGGGGAGGAGGATCCTGGTGAATAAAGAAGTGAGCGGGGTCTTTTATTAGCCAGAGGCCTGTCTCTTGTCTCCAGCTGCCCTGATGAATGGCTGGTGGCTGTTGACTCTTGGTCCCTGCCCCCACCTTCCATGCACATCAGTTACCCCCATCTTGCTCCTCATTGATCTTTCCCTTCTTTCTCCACAGCACCCTCAATAACAACAACATTAGCCGCATCCTGGTCACAAGCTTCAACCACATGCCGAAGATCCGGACTCTGTGAGTACAGGTCCCAGGTCCCTGCTCCTCACCTGCCTGTTCCCTACCAGTTGCCAAAGTGCAGCCCTCTAGCTGCTGATAAAACCTACTGGCTAACCTGGACAGACAGCCCCTGTATTCCAGTGTCTCCTGCTATTAACTAAGGGGTGAGCTGGCGAGCAAAGGTGGATGCAGGGAAGGGTCACGGTGTCACTCATGACTCTGAACTACCATTCTGCACCACACAGACTCGTTTCCATCACCCTGAACCTGCGGGGATTCTCCCTGTACTGTGCTTGCTGTGTTTTCTCACCTTGATAGAAAAAGTTGTTAATCATATATTGTCATAGAACATGCAGAACTGTGACGTAATGATTCGTGTTGCTTAGTTAATGTCATGGGCCATGTTCTGTTGTATTGCCAGTAGATGTGACTGTTTTCCCCTCTGGGAATGGTGGAAGAGAAGGGGTCTTTGTCCCTTCTCTCTATCCCACCAAGACCCCACCCAATGCATCCCCCTGCTCACCTGCTCTCTGGCTGATAATCTGATATTAGAATGCACTGACTTGGTTCTTTATGTTTAAAGATCTTGGATAGAACTGAGGCTTCCTGGGTGTGTATACAAAGCAAATCTCCCCTATGATGCCCAGAACTGAGAGTAGTTCTAGTGCCCAAGTTATGTGGAAGTTCACCCTCAACTCTTAGCCAGAAATACCTTTATAGGTTCCTTTGCAGATGGACTCCACTGCCCTTTCCAAAGAGCTTCATGCTTGATGCTCCATGTTGGTGGAGCCTTGGTGGCACTTGCATGGCAGCACTGAGGAACAGCCAGCTCCTGGGAGCTTTTAGCCAGTGCATCTGGGGCCAAGGCAAAGTGCTGGAATTCCTCCTCTACAAACAGGGCAATAATGAGAATTGGATGAAGTTACATATGTGCAGTGCCTGGCACAGGCTAGAGAGTAAATGATATAACTGATAACATGAGTATCACCTATTTATCCAGAAATCTAGACTGAAAATTCCAAACAACCAGCTTATCTATGACCCCAAGCAACATGGAATACATGAGATTCCAAAATCCGTAGAGTGGAGTCCCTTGGACTAGCAGCATCAGCAACCTGGAACTTGTTACAGAAGCAGACCTCCAGGCCCCACCCCAGACCTGTGGGAAGATCCAGCAGTGTGTTTTTAATAAGCCCTCCACGAGATTTTAATGCTTCTAGATTACGGGAGCCATTGCATTCATGAGAGCATGATCTCATCTCAGGTGAGGACCAAGCAAAGGCCAGCAGGACACTTTACAAGAAAGCCATGCAGAGGCCCCTCAGAAGGGGAGAGTATTTGGAGTGAGGCCAACCTGGGTAGAAATGCAAGCCCTGTCACTTGGGGCACATTTCTTCCTCTCTGTGCTTCAAGGAAAGTGGGTTAATAAATGCTTACCTCGGTGGCATTATGAGAATGAAATACACTTTAACATGTGAAGGGCCTGGTGCATGGTGTGACAAATACTAGTTATTGTAATAATTTGACGTCAGCTTCCATCTTTTCTCTCCAAATTCTTCCTCTGACCACTTACAACAATGGCATAACTCAGCCAGGAAAATTGATCCTTTTTCCCAACACCTTAAAGTGGGATGGTGCATTCACAGAATTTTAATTTTAAGGAGAAGCCACTTGGTCTTCAAAGAGCTCTTCAAAGTCCCCAGCAAACCACAATTGAACTGGGGAAATGTGTAGCCCAGGGCTCCCAGGCAAGGAGCCAAAAGTGAGTCTCAGGATGCTGGGCCTGCATCACCTCAGACAAGTGGGTTCATGGAAGAAAAATGACCCTCACCTGCAGAAAGCAGCAGCCCAGCTCCTGGGGAGTCTTCCTCTGTGATTTATACTTTCCGTCTTTGTTATTTTCAGCTGAGGAGCAGCAATAATGGAGCTTACTGGTTCCATGAGAGTTGGGGCAGGTGGTTGGGCTTGGGTCTTGGGTGCTTCGTTTGGGGTGGCACTGGAGGAGGCATGGGAGGGATGGTTTTATCTCCTTATTTCTGTTGCCATTCTTGTCCGTGGTCCTGAACATTCATCTCTGAGTTCAGATCAATCAATCAATCTTGTCTGTTCTCTTTGCTTCCTGCCTGCTGCCATTTTCTCTTTAGTTTAATTTCAGAGATGGCTCTGTATAGAAGTCCCTGGAGATGAGCTGACTAATCCCCCTTCACTGTAATTAAAGTGTTGGGGGGGTGAAGAAGGGAGGAGGAGAGAGGAAGGAAGTCATAAATGGGATTTCCAAAGGAAAGCTTTTATATTGAATTCAGAAAGCTACATTTTATAGAAAATGAACACTGACCCTCTCTAAAAGGATTTGCTAGAAATTTAATTTAGCGTCTGTGGCTAAAAGGCACCTTTTGTGAATTGGCATTTGTATTCATTCACCTTATGTTCTGCAAAGGTGGTCTCATCAACATGGAATATGACGTGTCCATCCGTAAAAGACTACAGAAATAGCGTGCAGGAAGCACTAGCCACCTTGATGTCCTGGCATCTAAAGAAGAAACCATAGCCTTGTAGAGGAGGGCCATAGGTTGGGAAGGGATTGAAGTCTGGAGCTAGGCTCCCCGGAATCTCAGTGATAGCCACCATTCACCCCGTGGTTAGCCGTGTGCCAGGCCTGGTGCTAAGCACTTCCCACTTGGATCTTTACAGGCACCCTAGGAAGGAGGCATCATTAACTCCCTCACCTTATAGCTGATACCACTGAGGCCCAAAGTTAAATCACTGCCCAAAGTTTGAAGGCACAGAGCCAACAGACTCGGGCAGTCTGACCTCAGAGCCTGAGCTTACAGTCAGCAGGAACAAGAGCAGAACAGGTGATCAGAGGAGGAGGCCAGAGCTCCCACAGGCCCCCTGGCTGATGGAGGCCAACATCCCCCAAGCCATCCCCATCACAACCCACCAGAACTGTTGAAAGTAATTGAAATGATTTCCCTTTTCACTTTTGAGGACTAGAACTACTACTGGCAATGTCCGAGCTCAAGTTCCACAATCATCATAATTTTTTTTTAATAGTAGTATTTTGGGTGGCATAGCTCAGTTTGATCTCCCAAACATGACATGAAGGTGGCCTGAGAAAATCCATCAGCTTGACTCTTCTGGCATTTCCAGTGGGTACCCTTCCTATGGGAGAGGACTGAGCCTGTCCCCTGCCCTGGCTTTTGACAAGAGACTTAGCACAGCCTCCACATCGGCTCAGGGAGTTCAGTATAGAACTCCCTAGAGATGAGATTGGGAGGGGAGAAACTCCTCGGAAGATGGACTAAGGGCTTGAAACACCTGTAGCAAGGCCGAGGAGAGAGGCAGCTTACTTCCAGCCAGCCAGGACTGAGAAAAACCAACCAGTATAAACTGCCCAAAGGGAAACCTTGACGTTTTGGTTGTCACAGAAGTTAATCAGCTCAGTAAGGAGCCAACTTACCCAAACCGCATTTTTGTTGTTCTGTTGATCTCTTACCCTCAATTGGACTTGAAGGGAACTTGTTCACCTTGATCTGCCTCAGGGACCTGTGCTCATGGCCTCGCAGGGAATCCCCACAGTGTTCTATACCTTGTTGCCAAATAGGGCTACTGCCTTTCCACATGAACGCCAAGCTAACGAAATGGTTCTGAGTCAACAGGCACACCTCAGCCTGCACTGTCCCCACAGCCTGCCCTGTGTCCCACCTTGTCCCATGGCTACCAATTTCCTGGTGGGAGCTTACTGGCCTTGGGATCCCCTCCTCTCCATCCTGCCTTTTAGGAAGTAGTTACCAGCTGAAAGTGCCCCGCCACACCTTCCCTTGCTCTTGGCACTGAGAGATCGTGCTCACTGTTAGAGGTCTTGTTTTGCCTCCTGGTGCTGAGGTCCCCCATCCACTTAGGACTTCGCCTCCTCACTCACTTCCCAACTGCTGAACTTGTGTCCAGAGTCCAGGCTTGAGAGGAAGCCATGCTTGCTTCAGTTCAAGAGGTCTGACTTTGAAATTTAAAGGGGAAAAAGTCTTGGATCCCGTATAGTCACCATATCTAGGGCCTGAATGCTTCTGAAAGTGCACTCGACTTACTATGAAGTACAAAAGACAATAACATAAAGATTAATCATTTTTAAAACAAAATCATAAAAAGCTGCACACATTTTTCTAGCAGAAAAGATTGCATTTCCTGTGGGATCTGGGTTCATTTAGTCTGAAATGATGAGGTCTGCAGCATCTGAGGCCCCCCGTGATTCCAGCCTGCAGGGGCTTGTGGCCACGCAGTGGCAAGAAGGCTCCCCAGCACACGGCCTGTTAGTTGGCCAGTGTTTGGCAACATCGACCTTACACTGAATGGAGTGTGGTCGAGAGCCCTTCAGCTCTCCCACGGTTGGCATAGTGGTGGCCTGCGTCACTCCTTTGGGCTGCCACTCAGTATTAACAGGCTTGACATGGAGCACTTGAAAGTCAAGATAACTGCTGGCTGATTAGCATGTCCAGGATCAAACATTTGACATTTGCATCAGAAACCCAAGTCTTATGCTGCTAAACTCACCCACCACTATTTCTAATGACAGAGGGCCATAGGGAATACGGAAGTTGGAGATCCTGATAGACAGTCCCTGAAGAAGAACCTTCAGAAGGCCCTGGAGGTCCTGAGTTTGCCTCTCAGCCCGTGCAAAGGAAGTTCAAGTCGTTTAACCAGCTGGGATTCCCTCAGCATTGCAAAAGGCAGATCCCTCCAGGGAATCTTACTCACTCAAGGGCAAGAAATTGATCTGGAATCCCAGCTCCCGGAGGAGAAAAGCCAGAATCCTGAAACTGGTTAGGAAATCTTTCCAGAGGTACCTCAATCAGTCAGAGTAGCAAATATACCAGCTGAATTGAACTTGGCAAGAGAGGGAGGAAACCACGGAGATTGCTGCGGATTGCTGCCATTGGGTATGAACACTTTATTTAAACAGGAAGCAGAGATATTCCACCTTTCAGAAAGTGCCTTCTCTCTGTAGCCTACTCTCCCTGTCCAGTATGCCCAGGTGGTCTTGGTGTTAGTTCTCCAGGCAGCAGGCTCCTGAAGGACACTTAGAGAGAAGATGAGGGAGAGCAGGGTCAAGGCAACAGCAGGTCTCAGCCACAGTGGCACCTCAGACGGGCATTGAGATACAGAAGCGTTTCAGGCCAGCTATACCCCTGCTGGCTCAAGTTCTGAAATTTGCAAGAGTCACCCCTTTGTAAGTTTGACCTGAATCGATACTGTCAGCATAATAATAGCACACGCCCTCTTCTATGAGCTAAGTCTTGCGTTGTGTGAGAAAGAAAAGGGTGAAATTACTATTAAGAAATGGAAATAGCTCAGAACCCTGAAGGCATCCACTGGATGTGCGCTACATGTGGAGATAACTTGTGGCTTAGCCATAAAAGGGCTGAGGCTTCTGCTTTTGGGGAGTGCAGAGGAAAAGACCTCCCGACACCATAAGAATTGCCACATGGGGGAAAGGGGCAGCAGAGGCCTGGTCCACTCTGCTCGGCACTGAGTGACAGCACCTTCCCCCTATCTCTCCTTCTCCCAGACGTCTTCACTCCAACCACCTATACTGTGACTGCCACCTTGCCTGGCTCTCGGATTGGCTGCGCCAGCGGCGGACAATTGGCCAGTTCACACTCTGCATGGCTCCTGTACACCTGAGGGGCTTCAATGTGGCAGACGTGCAGAAAAAGGAGTACGTGTGTTCAGGTAAGCTCTCCCCTGCTAACTCCGGCCTTGAACCCCAGCCCAGAGCACAGCATGGAGGGAGCCCCATAGGTTGCTCCAGGTACACAGTAGTGACTTGAAGAGCTCTAGATTTCCTCAAAGGGTTCAAAGAAAGAAGCACTTGATACCTGGTGACAGAAAAAGCTGAAGGAGCTCAGGAGTCACTTTCTGTTAAGACCTGGAGTCTGGTGATACTAGGAAACCTAACATCTGGTAAGCCACATGTCATATGGGTGTGACATGGACATGGGTATGATGGAGGTGTTTTAGCATTTGCTGCACGCATTGCTGTCTTCCACATGCTTGCAGAAACTGAGAAACAGGAGAGTGCAGGCTGCAGAGTAACCCCGCCTGGCTGAAAATCCTAGCTCTGCCCTTTGCTAGTGTGTGACTTTGGCAAGTTACCATTTGTCTACAAAATGAAAATAATAATAGTATATAACTCAAAGGGTGGGTAGGAGGATTAAGTGAAATAATGCATATCAGGCACTTAGCGTAATGCGCAGCACTTGGTAAGAGTCCTATAAGTGGAGCTTAATTATGATAGTTTAGTGGGCCCACAAAATATGCTGAGCAAACAGAGGAGTTTGATCTGTGGGTAATAGAAGTGAAATAGGGGCATAGATTGCCACCGCAGCTCACAGGAGTGGACGTGCAGACACGTGACTGCGGTGGCTCAGATCTCTGAGGAAGGATGGCAGCTGAGTGACCTGAGATCTTCCCCAAGGATGCAGCTTTCAAACCGGGCCCTAAGTTTGCTTGTTTGCTTTTACTTTTTCTTGACATCCTCTGCTTCCACATTAACTTTTCCTTTTTCTGGTGGCAAAGAAGTAGAGCCAATCCTTTGGTTTTCTTTAAAGAAAAGAAGTAAAGAAAATATTCATGGAAGGGTTTTCCAAAGAGGTGTATGGATTTCCAGGAGCCAAGACCTAGAACTGGAGCCCAGGAGCCCCTAGAGGCTGAGCTCGGAAGCGGGTGTGCAGGAAGGAGCAAGGCCTGCAGGAAGCTGAGCTGCCATCCCTCCCCACCCTTCTGAACTCTTATTGAGCCTAGTACGGCCAGTGGTGCAGAAGGGCCTCCTGCCCTCCACTGCATTGGCACTGTGCAGGAATTCCCTTGATTCAACTTCCTCTTCCTCTGTGCTGCTTCCTTCTGTCACACTATTTCTCCATCATGTTATTTATTCTCCAAAACACTTGTCTCTGAGCAATACCTCAATAGCTTCCTATGGACGCCCACTTAGAAATCACTTCCCATGAAACACGTATAATAAAACCGTTTATCACACAGGCACCAAATTCAAATATAGTGACTGTAATTACAGTAATTATTAGGCAAAAGGTGCAATATTGGCATAAGTGCCAGTGAAAGAAATAATTATAGAGTGCAGGAGCCATCCAAGACTAGTGAGAAAAACTAATTAGAGAGAATGTTAAAACACATCATTACAGGTGGGTGCCGAGTTTCATGCAGCGCACGGCCTTGATGCCACTTCGTCACGAAAGCACCTTCTCGCCAAGAGGGGCAGGGCATTGCTTGCCCAATAACAGCCAGGATCCAGAACCTGTGGGAGTAAGGCACTCCCTCCTAGGTGCTGGAATTGCTAATGCCCCAAATGTCCCTACTCCAAGAGGGTTCAATCTAGCAGGTGGATCTCATTAGTTACATAGGCGCATCCCTACCACCTTTGTTGATAGTGGTCAAGTTCATCATTCATGATGGTCTCTGGAGCTTCTAACATGAAGCCAACTGCTTTTTGAGGACATAAGAACTTAGCCCAAAGACTTCGGACATCAAGGCACTATTACCCTCCACCTCTCACCTATAGCATGACTTCAGGGGACTCATATGCATGAAGGATTCATTAAACGCTTTATCAGGAACTCATGGGCAGAACACTAGAAGGCTTTAAGGGGTTACTTTTGAAAAGGTCAGAGTAGGTTGCAACAGCCTAGGGGAAGTGAAGAATGAAACCTCACCATCATTAATGAGGTGCAGGAGAATACCCCCAAAGTGCTGTCTCCTTCACACTTGCTGAAGGCGATTGTGAGACTGTGATGTAAGCCTCCATCTGTGGTGTGCAGCTAAACCCCATAGAGGAGGCCAGAGAGAAGGGCAGCAGCCATGTACTGACCACCCCAGCACACCTTCACCCCAGAGCCAGCAGCCAGCTGGGCATCTGAATGGAGTGCTTCTGTGTGGAATTGGTGTAGATGTTTTAAGATGCAAAATGCTCCCCATTCAAGCTACTCCCCTAATAACTCACCAGAGGGGGACTTAAGTCAAAATGAGGGGACAAGAATTTCTCTTTAAAAACAGAGGTCATCTGCGCAGGAGAAGGAGAGTCATAGGATCCAATTAAGCCATCCTGCATGTGGCTTCCTCTCAGCCATCTCCATCAAGCTGCAGCAGAAGAGCTCCCTAGGCCTTTAAGTGGTATTGGAAAATTCACCAAACGCTTGGCTCCAGGGACAGAAGGAGCTTTATCTCACTCAGCCTGGGAGGGCCCTGCCTGCCCAAGCCCCTCATATCTCCCTTGAATTAAATCCAGCCATCTCAGCCTGGGCTCTTCTCCCCAGAAGCCCTGGAAATGGGCTCCTTATCACTCCAGCTAATCCAGAAATTTGCCACAGCTCACTTGGGCAAAATTCATCTCCATCAGCCATTCCCTCCCAGAGATGTCCATTTTCTTCCTCTGGGGAGAGAGCTGGGCATTTTTCACCATGACTGAGGGATATAATTTTAGTTTATGTTTTATTAACATATTTTCTATATTATGCAATTTGACCACTTGTCTTCCTTCAGTCTCTGCTAAAAGAGCTTCTCTGCTAACCACTCTGGCTTTGAGGGGAAGGCTGGGCCCGGGGCTGGAAGAGTCCATGGACCATACCTCCTTCTTGTCATTCTCAGGCTGGACTTTTATCAAAGTTCATGATAAATAGACCAGAGCAAACATCATGATATGATAGTTGTGAGGTTTGGATTTGTTGGTTGATTGTTTTTTGTTTTTGTTTTTTTCTTTTTATTTTCCTTTTCATCTTGAGAGTTTATTTTGGGGTTTAAATTCTAGAATTGTTTCCTTAATTGATTCAGGAATTAGTTAAATATTTAACTAATGACTGTAAATTACAAATTATTACAGGTAGAAACTCTCTCAGATTATCTCTTCTCTTTGAATGTTTTCAAGCCCACCGATTCGTCTGCCCACTTCACATTCACCAGCCTGTGGCCTTGAATCTATGATACCTTGTCATAAGGACATTAGTCTTGTCTGTGGCAATAAGGATCCACATCTCATATTCTTTCAGGTGCCCCCGTGCCTAGAACAATGCTTGACCCCAGTGGCCTCTCCATAAACACTCTCCCATTTATTATTAATATGAAATACACTTACCTCCCTGCAAACTGGAAAATTTCTCCTTCTTCATCTTCTTTTCTTTTTTTTTTTTTTTTTTTTTTTGTATTTTAATTTGAGACTAGTTACTAAGTACAAAGATAATTAAGGTAAGCCATGACCAGCCACCCATCTCCTTAGGAGCTTTTAATTAAAACACCATAATTGAACATTGCAGGAATGAGATTATTAGGTTTATTTAGCCATTTCCAAAATTATCATGCCTCTGGTATTTAAATCACGTTCATTTCCATTCCCATCATGATTGCTCCAGCTGCAATGTCGTTGTAGTCTGGTGTTGGCTTTTGAAAGGCCAGAGGCCAGTAGGGAGGCTTAATTTGAATACTGGAATTAATTTATTTCTACATACTCACAAGGCCACTGGATTTTTTTTTTTTAACTCTGTGTTCTCTACTGGGTGATTTTTTTTTCTTCTAAAGACAGAAGAAAATAAATACAGAGTGTCCAAGCATCTGCTAGTGTAGCTTACCAGACCCAGGCTCGGCCCCTGAGCGTGCGCTTCCTCCCTCCCGAGACTCTGAGGCACTGAGGGTTTCAATTTCATGGTATTAAGAGAGGCATTTGCGGTATTTTTTTGGCAAAGAGGGCAGAAGAGCACTGGACCGAATGTTGGAACTTTGTTGTTCGGACTCTGTGATCTTGAGCAGCTGGCTTAACCTTCCTGTTCTTAGTCTCCTCATAACTGTGATGGGAGTGATCATTCTAGAACCTGGACACAGGTCATGGAGGATCAAGTGTAGGGCCTTTAGTGCCACATCTGGCATGCAGTGAACACTCCATCAACACAAGCCGCTATGAGAATGTGGTGGTTCTTGTTTGGCTAATATGGTGTCCTTGGCAAGTAATCCTCCGTCTCTGGCTCTGTTTCCTTGTGGTCTCCATGGACCTGTCTAGGTCTGAAGTTCAGTGACCTTTGTCCCATCATCTGGGCAGACAGGTAGAGCCTTGTGTTTTCAGTATGATGACCACTCTCAGTTTACCAATTAGGCAAAGAGCAAGAGGGAAGGCTGGGCGGAGGCAGCTCCTGGTCATAGATACCTCTTTCATCTCACTGAGAAGTCAGCAGGTTAGGAAAACTCTTGGTGCCCATGTGGGCAGCTTCGGGCATTTTCCCTAGAAGAGGCTTAGCTGCAGCTCATTCTTGCCCTCACAGACCCTAAGTGCCCTGAGCCTCCCAGGCCTTGCTGATGAGCATCAGCAGGGAAAGCCAGTGCCTCCATTTCCCCAAAGCTCTCAGGGTCCTCCCTCAAGACAGCAGGCCTGGTCCCAGAGTCTGAGGAGACATCCGAAGACTGGGCATCCTAGGTTCCACTTTGTTGAGCAGAGATGGCTATGGCTTTGGCTTGAGATTCCAGAACTATCGTGGTGATAAAGACGGGCCTAGGAGGGAGACATATACTCAGTCCATATCCCACCTCCCTCTTCTGGATGAGAACATCCTTCCACCTCTGTGGGACAGCATTTTGGTCCCACTGAAAGAGTCTGAGAACAGGTAGCTCAGGTACTTATTTAAAATGGAAGAAGTTAAGAGCAAGCCCGCAAGCACTTCTTAATGAGCAGTAGAACTTCTTAGAAAATGGATTACTGTGGTGTTATGGGCTGGTCCATTCATATGCTCTGATTGAAGGCTGCTTTCTCTGCCAGTGGACAGGTTCACTCAGGATGATGTGATTCCTGGGGTGCCCATAAGAACACATTTCATGTGCCGAGCCCCAGGTGCATGCAGGCAGGGCTTGTCTAAATACACCTCTATCCCAGAAGAAAAACTATCCCCATTCTTCTTCACATCCCAGCTTCTCATGACATAATTTGCTGGGTGGAAAGATGGGTGGGTGTTTCCTGACTTTGTCCTGCTTGGAAATGCTCTGCTGCTGGCTCCCCCAACATGTGCGGACAGCAAGGGTTTGGTGACATTGCACAGCAGAATGCCTGGTATACCTAGACCCTACCATGGGAGAGGCCCACTGGGAGCCCCAGGTGACTTTGCCAGCTCTGAGAGTGGTGGTGGGAGGCGCAAACTTCAGTGCAAGTTTCCATCCGCTGTGGCCACTCCATCTCCCCACGCCATGGCCCATCCTTTCTTACGGAGCCAAGGCACCAGGACTCAGGGCGCCTCTCTTCAGAGCCCTGAAGGAGCATTTACCTCTGTACCTTGGTGACCTTCTGCAGGGTAGTCACCTCTGCGGGGCTTCATGCATTCACCCTCTCATTCATCCATGTGGTGTTAACTGAGAACGTGTTCTGGGTCCAGCCCTGTTTTAGGCACCAAAAATACAACAATGATCAAGACAAAAACAGTCACCCTCCTTATAGAATTTGCATTCCAGTCTCAGTCTATGCAGAGACGGAAAGCTGGGGGAGGGACATGGGCCTACAGGGACATAGCAAAATGCTTCCAGAGAAAGCGACCCTGTCTTTCACCCTCATTTGAAACCTGAAGTGTGTTATTTAAATAAGAAGGTCCCGTCCTCACCTGCGGGAATGCCTGCCTGCTTGGGGTGCTGCCAGCCCAGGGTGCTGACAAGGCTATGATTACCGTTGTTTCTCACTGTGTAATTAAAGGTGTTGTTAGTGACCTGGTTAAGGAATCTTTCTCAAAGGCTTTTTTTGCTGCGACAACATACCTTGAAATGAAGTGCACACTGCAAGAGGATCAGAGCCACCCTCGCAAAGACCCACTACTCCCGGGGACTGGGGTGCAACCTGGTCTGGTTGAGAACAGGATTAGTTTCTACATAGAAATCAGGGAGGAGGGGCTTTGAAAATCACTCCAAGCTACAACTTCCTGTTGCCAGTAGGAGCCCTTGAATACAGTTCTTCTCCTTCTCCAACACACACCATCCATCCAAGTAATATTTTGATAGATCCAAAGAGTGAATGCCATCCAGTCCCTCTGCCTGAATAGATGGAAGTGCAAGGGCTCAGAATCCAGTCCCTGACATTTCCCATCAGGAAGGCATGCCAGGTGTGGCAGTCCTTCCTGGAGGGGCCAGGCACATTTTCCCCCTTGCTGTGGAAGGGAAGGCGCAGCAGCTCTCTTTGGGGTGTACCATCTGTACCTCAGAAGCCCCGTGATCTGAAGCCACCTGCCCCCAGCCTCCCTCACCCATAGCTGAAGGGATGGGAGGCTTCTCTGTGTGGCTTCTCTGTGTGCCTGCAGGGAGGAACAGAGGGCAGACACTGCCTGAGTTCCCATTCTTCCAGAGAACAAGAGCAGTCCATCTAAGACCCAGGAAGGAGTGTCAAAACTGTGCCACCCAAACTCCATACTCACTGAGATGGCAACAAAAGCACTCAAAGAGGTCTTCAGACAATTAGTGGCAGAGTGATACTCACTAGTAATAACAACAATAGCTGACATTACTAAGCTCTTAACTCTGTGCCGATCATTCTTCTAAAGACTATGTGTCGACTTCCTTTGCCTTCAGAACAAAACCATGCTATGAAATAAGTATTGTGATTTCCCCCTTTTACAGATGGGGTAAACTGAGGCACTGGGAAGAATCAAGGGATAGAACCAAGATTCAAGCCAAGGCTGTGGGAATCCAAAGCCCCCATGCTCAGCCAGGATATTCTTGTTTCTTGTTTGAGGCTCCTATGGGCTGGTTCTCTCTGCTGCCTCATTCTCAGATCTGTCAGAGCTCCCCAGGTTGGAACAAAGCCAGCATACCCCTGTCTCTGGGAGAATGTTCCAGTGGGGGTGTTAGCGTAAGCCACCAGCCCTCGGGCACTTTCCTGGTCTTCATTAGATCCTCTCTTGTGGCACTAGTGACTTTGAAGTCCTTGTCTACTGGACAAGAATCAGGAATATTCTCTCTAACATCCCAGCTGAGAGACTGTTTTTAAGTATTTTGTGTGTGCTTATGAGGTGAAGGCAGTAAGAATCTCTGGCCATTGGGTTGACACTTTCTGGGGACAGAAGCATTTCAAATCAAGCTCGAGGCCTCAACTTAAGCTCCAACAGAAAGATCAGCCTTTGGGGTGGTGGGCACTGTTGAACATGGAGAGTGGGACCCTCCAAGTGGAGCCTTAGCATCCAGATGAGGACTTGCCCAGGGCTCAGTGATTCATCTGATTCCACCACTGTGGACGTCTCGCTCTGGCTTTCATTTCTCCTCTGAACGGGGGCCAAACCAAAAATCATTTTCTGTTGTTCATGTTTAATCTGCATCAAGAGCCCCAGCCAGAGGTTCCACATTCCAGCAGTGAGGAGACTGACCAGCAGAGTTGTTCTGAGCTTGGTAGAGCAAGGGGCTCTTTGCTCAGAGAGAGGTCTGGAAAGACACTGAGATGACCACTGCTGGCTATATCCAAAAGGCATGGGATGAGGTCCTGGGAGGGACAATGCATTGGGTTTTCCTTTTGGACCATAACATCTGCATTTGGAAAATGCACCATGTGTGTGAGATTCTGACCTCACTGTGAGGTAGCAACCAAAGCATGGGAATGTTTATAACGTCTTTAAAATATTCAAATTTGTTTCTTGTATTTAACATCTTTAAAATATTCAAATTTATTTCTTGTATTTGGGATTCTATGTGAATACCAGAGAATGTCATTAAAATTCTCAGTGACTCTCTGAATCCTCGGTTAGGTCAGTAATGGGTTTGCATGACCGTTTGGCTTTCTAAATAAGTGTCATTTCTAAATAAGTGCCTGGGGTGCCATTTGCTGGGGTTTTCATCACTCAGCTTTAAATTCACTCTGGTTCTCATCTCATACAAAATGAAGGACTAACTTCAAAATATGTAGCAATTTATTTGCCTCTTTTCTAGGGAGGTAAGTTTTATTTGCATGTTCCCTGGACATAAAAGCCATTGATACTTTAACAACATCATTGCCCCCCAAATGAGGAGATTCTGCCACCTTGTTCCTCCCACTTGGTTTTGACACCTCTGGTGGCTTCCAGCCACTAGAAAAGGACTAAAGTTTTGCCTACACTCAGCATTCAATCATCAGCTACAAGCCAAAACCATTCAGAGGTTGGGCACCCTGTGAAAGTGGTCCCAGCGGATGCCTTTGGATAGTGCATATCTTCAGGAGTGACTGACTCTAGGGCTTGGCCTCTCCTGCCAAGAGAGACCAGCGTGGTGGAATAAGAGAGCAGAGGGAACAACCAAAAACAGTGAGGTCAAGCCCAGACTCTCTCCTGGGCCTCCCGTGTCAGTGGCGATGATCTGTCACCTTTTCAGGAGAGGCCACATCCTTGGGAAGCTGGTGAAGGGACCTGGATGCCCAGACCGCTCCTGACAGAACAGGAGTTGACCATTGTGTTCCTGCCCAACAGGTCCTCACTCAGAGGCCCCATCCTGCAATGCCAACTCCCTTTCCTGCCCTTCCGCCTGTACCTGCAGCAACAACATCGTAGACTGCCGAGGAAAAGGCTTGACGGAGATCCCTGCCAACTTGCCGGAGGGCATCATGGAAATGTAAGTGCCTCTGTCCCAGTCAGTCCCTCTCGAGGTCTCCAGTATCTTGCTGTGAGAGCTGACTATTAAAAGCCCTCAGGAATCTCTTCACTATCCTCCCAGGCCTTCCCAGGCATGGCAGCTCAGTGGTTAAGGACAGACTTCAGAACCTGTGGGCCAAGCACATCTACCACCTATTATTGCAAATAATGTTTTATTGGAACACATCCACGCCCATTTGTTTATGTACTGTCCGTGGCTGCTCTCATATGGCAGTATTTTGACAGAGGGCCCATATGGCCCACAAAGCCTGAAGTATATTCTATCTGGTCCTTTGCATTCAGTCATCCATCTCTGCCCCCGAATCATGCTGTTTATGTCCCAGCTTTCCCATTTACAATCTGTATGACTTAAGGTAAAACAATTGCCCTTCCATCTTTAGTTTTCTCACCTATAATAATGTGATAATTACAGTATTCAACCCCAATGGGTCATTGTGAAAATGAAATGAAATTCTGCATGTGATGCACTTAATACACGGGCCACTGCTTTATATCCTAGTGGGTGACGGAGGAAGGTACGCCACAAGCTGACTTCCCAGCACACTAAGAGGGGCACTGGCTCTTAATCACTTCTAGTCAGGTTTTTGTCCCTTGGATTAGATCTTCCTGTAAAGAGACAAGACTTGGCACATGTGTGTGTAGGTACAGATGTCAAAAATTTCAGGAGAATTTGTCCACGCAGCACAGATTTGTCCCCTTGCAGTTAGGAGGCAGCCCGCAACGCATTCTGGGATGAGTGGAGTGTCAGTCAACATTGACCTCAAGATCGCTCTTTAAATGACCACGGTTGTTTTCATTTTCTGTCTTCACCTTTAGGTGGCTTTATTGAAAACATCATTACATGGACCCTTTCTGCTGAAAACTCATTAGATAAAATCCCTCCAAATAAGAGATGTGCTTCCCGCACCTCACTACCCCTTTATCACCTCCTCCTTTCTCACTCCCCTCCTCCTCCTCTTCCCCCTCACCCCATGCCTTTCCTTCCGCTCCAGCTCCTTCATTCATGTGTTCACTCAGCAAATACCTGTTGTGAGCCCACTCTGTTACAGTCGCTGTTCTGTGCCTGGAGACAGCAATGAACAAAGTAGACAAAATTTCTGCCTTAATGATGCTTGCATGGAGTTGGGGAGGATAAACAAGAAACAAAGCAAAGTAAATGATAACAATATGTTAGAAGGAGGTTGGCCCTATGGAGAAAACGAAGCAAAGAAAAGACTTCAAGTAAGTGAAAGAAAAAAACAAGTAGATTTCTGGAGGAAGAGTATAATCAGGTAGAGGGGATAGCATGTGCAAAGGTCCTGAGGCAAGCCAGAGGCAAGTTGGCAGGGGATGTGTTCAGAGAGGTGATGAAGGGCCAGATCCTAGGGAATTTTAAGGACTTTGGTTTTACCCTGAATGAGAGGGGAAGAAACATAGGGCCTACAACAGTGGAGTCCTCTTCCTCTTCCTTTATCTTCACCAGCTCTTTCTGGCTCCCTTCAAAGTGGTCTTCCCTAGCCACAGTGGTCACAATCATGGCTCTTCACCCTTCCTGCTGGCAGCAGCCTGTGGGCGAGGAGTTCTTTGGGCCTGCCGCAAGCTGCTGTGTCCTTCACCGTCTTCTCTAGCCTTCAGTCTTCCTTTCCCAGCACCAGTGACCGCTTCCCTCAGTGTGCACTGGGACTCCCCTCGGTCCTCGCGTGGCGCTGGCTCGGGAGCGCCCTCTCCTGCTGCTCCTCTGCTGCCTGCTTCCATCATTTCTCCTACTTCCGGTTCCTTCCATCTTCTCTTCCGGCACCATCTCGCCTTCACCGTCTTCTGCCTCCTTTGATCCGCTTTCCCTTTTCTCTACTGTCCAGTTTACCATCTTTCTACTTCTGCCCGGTCTCTGCGCTTGGCCCAGCGGTCCCCTTCCAGGACCCCTCCCCTTTTCCTCTTCATCCACGCCAGCTGGGACCCTGGCTTCCCTGGCTGTTCAAGACAGAATTCCTGCCAGCCCCCTCCCACTCAGGATTCCCATGGGTGGTCCCCCTTCTCTCCCTACCTTGTTCCTTTCTGTCACCAGGTTTTCTCTTTTGTCTTTGGCTGTCCCGGACTTTCCCTTGGCCAGTTCTAAAACCACAGTCTGACTAAAGAGGCCAGTCTAGGTCACCAGGCTGTTGCCAGTGACACCCAGCCCAGCCCTGGGCATACTGCCCTTCTCTCCTGTCCCACATCTCTGTGCCCACAGTGCCCACAGAACACAGCTCAGGTCCCAGGAGAGAGAATCTGCAGATATCCACCTTAGAAGTGCAGGTCAGACCGTACCTGCCTGGTTGGCTCATGTGTGGGTGTTGAATTTTAATAGACATTGACAAGCTTGAGTAGTAATTGCCAAAAAGGCTGCTTGATTATTACTGAGTTTTTCCCAGCCTGAGGTAAAGTGAGAAAGTAACAAGCAATGTGATGTTTTTCCATTGATGAAAAGTACTCAGTTTGAAGGGGTCGTTATTTAAATTCCTGGACTTCCATTCTACTATCATTGCTATTAAAAATGTACTTTATTTTACAAAATGATTACTCCTGAAAGCAGACAACATGTGTATATAATCATGATATAATTATGAATATATGTATATTATATAAATATGTATTATATTATACAGAGAGAGAGAGAGAGAACCTTAACTGGCCAAATAAAAGATCTGTGAGCACTAGCCCATGAAATGCAGGAGTCTGGACCTCAGCAACCTAGCTGGAGTGTTTCTGAGGATAAAGCAACAACCTGGTGGTCAGGAGTGCAGACCTTGGGCTTGCGCAGACCTGCCTTCCAGCTCTGGCCCTGTCTTGTCGCCAGGGCCAAGTAACTTCCGAGCCTTGGTTTCCTCACCTGAAGAATGCCAAGGCCAATGGCACCTCTTCGTGTTCCTATGAGGGCTAAATAAACACGTGCTGACAAAGGCTCGGCATTGTGTCCTGCCTGGAGTGCCCTCTGACTTAATCACTTAAAATGATTGTAAGTCATTTTAAGACCATATCTACTCCCACAAGTGCCACCACTTTTACAGGGGTGGTGATGGCTTAGAAGCCATACCCTAGGAGCTGGAGCTGCCTACACAGGGTCAGGGAGGGGGATCCCCCAAAAAGCAGGTCAGATCTCTAAAGGTGTGGTTGAAAGGCCAGGTTCTAGACAGAGGCCAGCCACACACATGTGACCTGGGAGGAGCACATCTTCATGCAAGAGGCACACAGACGTGGCCATGAAGCTGTCCCCACTGGTCAGCACCCCCAGTCCACCAGAGAGATTGCAGGGCTCCCCTTGCAGTGCCTGCCTCACCCTCCTCTATGATGGATGAAGCTGAGAAATTCAAGCAGATGAGGACCCTCTCTATGGCAGGGGAGGGTACTTGAAGTGGTGACACCTGAGAGAGAACTTGAAGGAAGGAAGGGACCTGCCTACTCCTAAGGCAACAGAGCCTGGGCCTGGGGACTCTGCGTCAGCCTGAGTCCATATGCTCATATGCATCCTCTTAGCAGTGAGAGACCAGCAGGTGGATGGAGAGATGAGAGAGAAGGAAACAGAGACAGTAGAGTTGCAGCCCAGGAGGGACAGGAAGTGTCGGTTTATCATCCCCAACCCAAACACATCCGAACTGGACCTTTCTGTTTAATATCAAAAACTGCACCTCTTGCCCATGCCCATCTGTATGATCCAGATGTGTGCTGCCCTTCAGGAGGGCTTGGCAACATCGCAGGCTCTCCTCTCCCTCTTCTCAATCCTTAACTACTCAAGATTCTTTTAAACTCCCTTCACCTTGGAGAAGTCCTGCTCTATGTGACTTTGAAAGGGGCATCTCTCAGGCAAAGCAACCTGGCAGAATCTCTTTGATTTTTTCCAAAGCCAAAGCAGCTCAGAGGAGCGTGTGCTGGTGTCCTCGCATACCAGAGCCAATTCCTCTAAAAATAGCTTTCTTCCAGAGAACCCACAGCGAGATGCTTCACTGCAGATTTTCCTCGAAAACTCAACTCCCACCAAGGGTGCCTTCCGCACTGCTGCTGATGTTTCTCTGAACTGGCTCCAGCCTCCAGCCAGGAGCAATTCCCAGAAGAGCCAGAGACCACAGGCACTTGCATCCTGTGGTCTTCGGACACCCTCTGAGGCCTTAAAAAGCTCAGAGGGCCCGTCTGTACTTAAAGCCCCATCCTAATCTCTGCTGCATCTTCTTCCATGTCTGCTCTGAATCGCCCCATGGTATCCTCCAGGGTCATGTCTTCTGCTATGGAAGGTAAATTTACTTGATGGAGGCAGGCTGTAGATAGGTTTCAGTGTTAAGTTGCAAGGGAAGCA
Source organism: Xerus rutilus (assembly GCA_028644305.1). NCBI lineage: Eukaryota > Metazoa > Chordata > Mammalia > Rodentia > Sciuridae > Xerus > Xerus rutilus. The sequence continues at coordinate 134,445,325 of CM053405.1, read as the reverse complement.
GCTAGGAAGGGGAAAGCCGTGTCTCCACTCCCCCTTGCTCCCACTGTTAATTTGCAGATGAGGAGACAGCTGCTTAGCAATAGAAAAATCCCCCCATTACACTGGTCACCAGAGGTGCTGAGAGAAGACAGAACAAAAAACAAAATATACCCAACAGAACCAGAGCTGGCGAGCTCTAGAAGCCACAGACCTCTATGACTCAAGCGTCGGGAGAGTGCCAGGTGTCCTTGTGGATGCCCAGGGAAGGCGAGGAGGCAGGGGCCTGGGTGCAGGTGCTGAAAAGGAGGAGCCAGTCCTCTGCAGAATGGTTCCCAGCAGAGCACTGGGGCCCAAAGTCCTATGTTCAAATCCTGGTGCTGCATCTGATTTCAGACATATTTCTTAGCATCTTCTGCTTCACTTAGTTTTCCCCTTTGCAAAATAGGGGTCATCACACCTACCTAGAGATTTTTTCACAGGGTTTAAATAGCACCATATATGGAAAATTAGCATAATGTCTGGAAGCTACTGAAAAATGGAATCGAAAAAGCAAGAACTATTCATGTGTGTGCACATGAGACATAATAGAATGATTTAGTCTCCACTTCCTGTACTTTCACTTTTTGCTAAGATAAAATTTATTTTTTCAGAGTTGGGAATTTAGCTCTGGGATGGAGTTGCTCGCCTAGCATGTGTGAGGCCCTGGGTTCCATCCCTAGAAACTCACACACAGACACACAAAAAATTTCTCTGCAGATATCTGGATGCCTGCACATGATAAGGAGGGCAAGTCTGGTTCTTTCTGCACCTGTTTTCTGTAGGTGATGCCAGGTGTCCTGCAGGCAGCAGTCGGGGGATGGCTTATGCCAGATTTGCCCTCAACCCTCATCTTTGCTGTGGAGCAAACAGACGCTCAGTGGGGGAGTCTAGGGCTCGCTACAGGAAGCAATAGTGAAAAAAGGGCGAGGCCAGGAAGAGCTGCAGAAATGGAGCAGAGAACAACCTTGAAAGGGACCTTCTCCCTCACCTCTGTTCCAGGCCTAGTGAAGCAGCAGGAACTGGTCCTGTGGGCTCTGAGCTGTTCATCTCGTCTCCAGCCATGTGGCCCAAGAGGACTCGGTGGGAGGATAACATAGATTTCCCTCCTTCAGCAGAAGCTAACATGAGCTCCCAAGTTGAGAGAAAACTAGGAGAAATGCGAAAGATGTAAGAAACCAGTACAGCCTAGGGGTTGAGAGCCAGGCACTCGAGTCAGACCAGCCTGGGTTCAAGTCCAGGCTGAGCCCTGCACTAGCTGACCTTGGGCATATTGACCTGGTCATCCATAAAATGGGCATATAACCACTACGATTTGCTTTATACTACTGTTCAAAGGAACAACATGAGCCAGCGTGTGACATATAAAAAGCCCTCATTAATGGTAGACGTGCATCGCATCCTGGGCCCTGCCAGCACCACTGCCATCTCAACACAGCTCCTCTTTATCAGGTGATTTGCAGACATGCCCCATGCTAGCAGTGCCCCTGCCAGTCTCTCTGGCACCATGTTGACACGGATTGTGAGAAATACACGGTGTTCTGTGGCATGCCTGCAAATGACAGATCATTAAGGAAGCACCCGAGGAATTAGGCCAAATCCACACAGAGCGCCAATGGCTGAGGTCCCCGTCAGATGTTCCTGTTGTTTTTGCTGGTGCAGGAAATGCTCAGATGTTTGATGTGTGTGTTTGTTTTTATGCTGGTTCTATTAAATCAGTTTGCAGCCTGAAGAATGTTCACCAAACAAAGACAGACACATGTGCCAGTTAAGAGAGGCCTCAAACAGCTGTTGGCTTCAGACACATCCCAAGATGTGACAGTTTTTGCTAATGCTATTAGTTCTTTTTGAAGCTTTTTCACTGGGGGTCTAGATCGCTGCCTCCTTGTTCTGGGCTGCAGAACTGGGTGTGTGTGGATCCTGCCAGAGGCTCTCAGCAGCAAAGGGCTGGAGTACGCTCAGGCCTTGCTTCCTTGGCAGAGGGGCCCTTTTCCCCGCAGATGAGCTGGCAAGGAGCAAAACAGTGATGGAGAAAAGAGATGATCAGAAAAGAGATGGGCTTTGGAAATGGAAGAACTTGGGTTAGAGTCCTAGCACTAGCTCTTCCTGGCTTTGTGAAGCTAGACAAGTGACTTCACCTCTCTGAGCCTCAGTTTTCTCATATGTAACATGGAGGTAACAATAACTAAAAATATCTGCCTCACTGGGTGTAAATATTAAATCAGGCATGCCATGGCGAACTCTGCCCAGTGAGCTGCCCAGTCCCTGCACCTCAGCACCTCATGCTTGCTCGCTCTTGAGATTGCTGTGCCCCTCTGTCTTTATGTGTAAGGTGCCCAGACCATTCACAACTAATCCACCCAGACCAGCCCCCATACCACCCGGGGCAAAGTTAATCCACATCATGCCTTGGCAATCTGTAAATGGCCCAATGTTCAGCCAGTACCCAAAGCAGCTTGAGAAGCTGGGAGACCAGACCAAACCCACCCCTGGAGGAAGTCTGAAGTATGAAGGATGCAGGGCCATATCTTTGTTGAGGTAAAAAGAATAGGTTTAACTATGCTTAGTGAAGTAAGCCAATCCCAAAAAACTAAATGCCGAATGTTCTCTCTGATTAGTGGATAAGAATACATAAGGGGGGGTGGGAACGGGAAACATAGGAGAAATGCAGGAACTCTAAACATGGTTGGGGGAGGGGGGAGGAAGGAAAGGGAAATGGGCATAGTAATGATGGTTATTTGAGATGGTCATTACTACCCCTGGCACATCTATGAAGACTCTAATGGGGTGACTTTATTTGGTTTGCAATCAGAGAAATGGAAAAACAGAGATCTGGTTATATACTATGACTTGAAATGCATTTAAATAAAAAAAAAAAAAGAATAGGTTTAGCATTCATTTTTTTTTTTTTTGTCCAGAACCACAGTTTTGTACTGCATGTGCTTATTTCATATAAATAGGTGTCCCTCTGTGTCCATAGGGGATTGCTTCCAGGACCTCCTGGAATACCCAAATCCTCACATGCTCAAGTCCCTTATACAAAGTGGCATAGTATTTGCATAAAACCTTGTGTGTACATCTTCCCATATACTTCAAATCATCTCTAGGTGACTTACAATATCTCAGGCAGTATAAATGCCATGTAAATAGTTGTAAGACTCTATCATTCAGGAAGTTATGACAAGGGGAAAGTCTGTTCGTGTTCAGTACAAATGCAATTTTTTCTGAGTATCTTTGGACTGTGGTTGGTTGCATTGCTGACAGGGAGCCGGTGCAGAAGGTAGAGGCGCTCTCAGCCGCATTGCCTTTCCTTGAGCTTCTCCGGCCTTTTCGCTGGGTGCCTACTTCTGCAACGTGAGCACTGGGGTCTTAACTCCCTGCCCTTGTCTGTGACTGAGAAAGCCCCTTTAGTCTCAGTTTCCCCATTTTCACAAATATAAACAGGCACCGAGTCCAATGGATGCAAAAAGAAAGACATTGATTCTAGCTCTGTCACTTTGGACAAATGACGTGACTTCTCTAAGTTTCCTTTTCCTCATCTGCAAAATGGGGCCAATACTGCTGGTCTCATACTTGTGCAGATTAAAACAAATAATAAAGCTAAATCAACTAGACTCCATAAACAATACCCCTTACTATTTGCCATGGTAACAATAAAATTTGGTTCTGCGGAGGGCCATGATGGGCTGGTCTCCATCCGCAGGTGACTAAGTGCCTTGGGGCCAGTATCATATCCTGCTCCTTCCTTCCTTCCTTCCTTCCCTTAGTGTTTCCCGTCACTGAAATGGAGAGAAGTGGGGAACCACAGGGACACCCAGCAGCCCTCATGCCCACCCTGTGCTCACCCCAGGGAGCAGTTGATCCTTCTGCAAGAGCAGAGCGGTTAGCATCATTACCCGGGGCACTTCTCTCCAGAGGCACCATCCCTCTGAAAGCCCTTGCCAAAGTGGCAAGTGAATCCTAGGTCTCCTGGAGGGGACGCACCACCTGACTGGCAGCCCCTGAGATCCTTGGAGTTGCTGCTTTTACTGAGAATCCCTGCTGAACCCTTGGCTCAGCTGGAAACCAGAATGTTCTTAGCACTTCCATCAAGGTAGTAGCCATAGTCCATGTTCCCTGAGGCCCTGTGGCCAACCTTGGTGGCTCCCCATGAGGCATTCAGCCTGTCAGGCCCCTGTCCACCTGCCTGTGACTGCATTCCCAGCAAGCACTGCCCCGCCCCCTCCAGCAGGGCACAAAGGCATGTTGACAGAGCGTGGCAGTCTCATTTGTAGACTCTATTCATCCGGCAGCCAAGAATGATCTGTCCTGATGCTCGCACTCTCCGCTCGCCCGCCCTTCACTTTCTGCCTCCACCCTGTCCCCCTTCCCTTTGCCTGGAGAGTGATTTGTCTGTGTTATGGGTTGGCCTGACAAACATTCCACATTAGCAGCTGAGATGTTGTTTGAAATGGGAAAATTGCTGGCAAACTGCTCCATTAGCGGTTCCAGTAACAAATACTTTGTTCCCCCAATGAAGATGAGATCGCGGAGGCACAAATTAATACGACTGTCTCCCTACTCTGCAGCACGGATTACTCTTCAAGATGAATGGGTCCAGCCCAGCCAGAAATGTGCATCCACTCGATGTAGCCTCTAAGGCAGCTGGTTCCTCCCTCACTCCCTCTGGCTCCCTCCCGCCGCGTCCCCTCCACACACACCTTCTTTTGTGTCTTCCCAGCTGAGGGCTTAGGGAGCATCCATGCTAAATTAGGAGGTGATGAAAAGATCTGAACCTTGGGGAGAAGGGAGATGGATGGGGATGAGATACTGACTCCTCAGCCTGGGCCAGGCTGTCATTCATCATCTGTAATAGAGGGCCCCGCCTCCTGCTCAGGACTGTTTCCCACCACACCTGTTCTTGGTGATGGAAATTCAGTTGAGAAATGAAAGACTAAAGAATGGGAAGGCTTACCTGCTCCCTATGGCCCCTTCTCTTCCCAGGAAGTTCAGGGCATGGGCCTGCACCATCTCATTTTTTCTAGAGTAACAGGAGTAGAAGCATTTCAGGAAGTCCACATAGATTCCAGCAGCAGCCCAGAGGAGAGGTCCAGTCTGGGCCTCTGAAACCTCCAGGACGTCCGAAAGCCACGCTGGCCCATGCTCCGTCTCCTTTTGTCTTCCCTCTCTCCCTGTGACTTTCTCAGCACTCTGCTTGGTTACTTCCTCCAGCTTCTCTGAAGACAGTTGCCCCCTCACAGTCAAAACTCCTCAAGGAAAGTCACCCTCTCTAGCTTCCCGAAGTCCCTTAGGCCCTGAATGATGCTCCATCTACCAGACACAGCTCTCTGCCCATCAAAATGTTTACCCTGTCTCCCACAACCAGCCTGTGATGAGAGATGCCACCCTGTCCTTGAGGCCAGAGAATATGGTGACCCTCGGGGACAATTTGCTGGCAAGAACATGGTTAATGGACTCCTCTGCTCTTTTTTCCAGACGTCTGGAACAGAATTCCATCAGATTCATCCCTGCAGGAGCCTTCACCCAGTATAAGAAGCTGAAGCGAATGTGAGTGCCCCTGGGGAGCATGGGACCAATGTCCGGGCAGGGGGTGATTTGCAATGTGTAGAAGGCAGCCTGCCCAGAACAGGTCACACCCACCCCTGCTGGGCAGTCAACTTCACACCTGAGCTTCTCTCCTAAGATAGAAGGTGAGATTGGGAAGTGCCACGTGCAGTTCAGGAGGCACAGGAGCTTTGACAATTAGCTCAGGTCTCTCCAACCAGAACAAAGTAGAATTATCTGTGTGGGAGGAAATGGGTCCCCTAAAATCCATACTGCCATTTTTAATGTTCTTGGCTTGGTGATGTGAAACCCAGGGCTTCAAGCTTGCTAAGCAAGCATTCCACCAGCTCTTAAAGTAGAAGTTTCAACGAGACATGAGAGTGGCCTGCAGCTGCCTGTCCCATGGTCACCAACATCCCTGAACACATGCATTCACATAACCAGTACTTGAGGATGTCTCCTGCACTCCGGGCCTGGAGAGACCCGTGAGCAGAAGCTAAGTCTGTGCACGTACCTGGAGCCTCCACTTGAGTGGAGAGCACAGAAAATAGACAAACAGCAGGAAAGGGAGGTAGTCAAAGTGAAAAAGGGGAAATGGACAGAGAGCAAGGACGATAGCGGTGGTCTCTGTGGATGTGAGCAGGGGCTCTCAGGGAGGACCCTCCGGGGACCATGGTGGAGCAGCAGGTTAGGGCTACATCGCGAGCCCAGCAGGCCACAGATGGGACTTTCTAAAAGAAATCAGAAGCCTGGGGTGTGGCCAGTGTACGGCCATGACTTGACTGAAATCAACCCAACACCCACAACACTGTGGCCAACCTCACCTCCCTGCCTCACATCAGCCCCAGAGACCCCAGCACGGCTGTGCCTTCCTCACCACAGCAGCTTGGCAGCAGCAATGTACCCCCGTCCTTGTCCCTACCACAGTGACAATGCTATCATCCTTCCCCCTCACATGCCAACCTGAACACTGCTCTGTGAGTCACTCAGCACTGGATGCTCTGAAGGGAGGCAGCAGGATTCCGAATCGGCCACCCATTGCCGTCATAGATACCAAGACTCTGGAGGGAGACCCCTTCCCTTTGGCAAGCTGAGAAGCCATTCGTCCAGCACAGTCACGGGCAGCTTTCCATTTCCACTTCCCTGCTCTCTCGGCCCTGCCCCACCCACACAGGAAGGAGAGAGGGCAGGGAGATACACATGCCAACTCCAACCCTTTTCCTTCCATGTCAGACTAACTCGCTGGTTTCCTGGAGTAGGAGTGTATACACTAAGGATCTCTGCTGATTCCTTTTACGTTAAAAATAAACATCCCTGTGAAACAGTGGCATTCATAGCTTTACCCCCAGATCTCAGGAAGCCAACTTCCCATCTCCCTGGAAATCCAAAGCAAACAAGATTTTTCCCCTGGTTCGACTCCAGGCATGGAATGAGCCAGGCAGAATGAGCCACCTCTGAGGACAGCGTCTCCCTCCCAGTGGTAGCCTTCCTGCCGGAAGAGCTGGATAAATAGCAGCCTTAATATTTAAAACCTGTGGCCATTAATCTCCTGGTGTCCCTGCGCCCTGCACACTCTCCACGCACCCCCCAATCCATTTTTAAAGCCCAGCTTGATTATGCAGCCAGATAGTAATTTCAGTGAAAAATGACAAGTTCATCACTGCCCCAACCTATATCTCTTTGCATGATTTAAGTCACTGGTCTAATTTTTTGTGAAGTCCAGGTAATTTAGAGCTTAGCTGTGCTTTACCGTCCTTTCTCTGTCCTATCGGAGTTGCCAGAATCAGTGCATTCAAAATTCATGAGACCTTCTCAGTCATGACCTAGAAAGTGATTTTAATTTTTGATCACTTCTGGTACTGCTGATATTTATTATGATGCCCTCCCTACCCCCCAAGGGAATGGCAGTTGGGAAAGAGCCCACTAAAACATTTTTGACTAATAGAACTTCGGAAATCCCGACTGAAGTTTAATGGCTTAGGAGAAGCCAGGTCTCAGGTGAGGATGAATTTCAAGTTCCTAAGTATGGATTCTTTCTAGCTGTCCTCAACCAATTTATCCTCAGTATTTACCAGAAGGAAGTTTTCTTCTCAACTTTCAATGAACCTCATTCTTCTCTTATCTGTAGCCTAAAACATGACCTGGGGACCACTGGCACAGCAGTCTGCTAGAGATTTGTTGAATATGCAAATTTCTACCCCCAAACCTCAGCCTACCACATCAGACTCTCTGTAGGTGCATCTAACTAACCACCCTGTTGAGGTTTGAGAACCACTGGGCGAGAGTGACCACAGTGCACAGTCAGTTCGAAGGCACCTCGCTGTGGACTGCGAGAGGCCCAAGCCTGGAGGTCAGTGGACAGCTGGGGCTTTCTCCAGTCTGCCTTCCTGTCCCAGACCATGCATTCTGCATCCATCATAGTGAATTATCAGGAAGGGCCTCGACCTGGGGGTCAGGAAACGAGACACTCACTCTGTACCCTAATGACTGTCAAGTCACTTGTGGCTCTAGGCCCTTGACCTCTCAGGGCTGCTGTTGTCTTCCTGCAGAATTAAGATGGTGTGCAGCACAGGTGCACTGATACATGGAATCTTGAATCCAACTCACAGAACCAGAGAGTAGGATGGTGGGTAGAGGCTTATGAGAGAGATAGGGGTGGGGGTGCTGGGGAAATATTGTTCAAAGGATGCAAAATTTCAGTGAGATAGGAGGAGAAGTTCAAGAGATCTGTTGTACAACATGGAGACAATGGTTAATGACCATGTACTTGAGAATTGCTGCGAGTAGATTTTATCACATGTAAGAGGTGCACAAGGGGATGGAGAGTTCAGGAGCTCGATGTAGCAATGCCACAGTGAGCACATCTTTCAAAACATGTTGTGCACATTAACAATGTACATTTTTTAAAATTTTTTAAGTTGGCAGGGGGAAGGACAAAGTGACCAGTAGAGTCAATTCCCAACTAAACTGTGTCCTTTTTCCATTCTTCAACATCTCCATGGGGCGTCTTACCCCTGCTGCAGCAAGAATTGAGGCCAAAAGTCTAATCGCGGGCTGAAAAAGATTTGCCATCTCAGAGCTAAAGCAGAGGGCTCCCCACCAGCCACAGGACTTCCTCTTGCCTGTGAGAGGTCTGAGTGCCTTGAAGGGACATTCTATGGTCAAGAAAAGAGTCAAAACAGGCCCTGTTCCTAGTCTGGTGCAAGCAGACCCTGCTTGTTTGCCTGAAATGCTTTGCTAGGCAGCCACGCTGAGGGTGAGCAAGATTAGGATAATCCGGGGAATTTGCTTAAGACCCTTATACAAAAATGGAGCGCTGAAGAAAAGCCCCGTGTAAGCTGAGGCGTCTGGGCGCGCTCTGCGGATTTGTTAGAGGCAATCTCCCAGCTAAAGGGATAAACTAGGCGGCTGTGCCAGAGAGCCGTAGCCTGTGAAGTGCGTTTCAACGTGCAGCTTTGGGAACTGCAGGAGGAAGGGAGCAGAGGTCTAGGCAAAGGTGCCCTGCCGCCCTTTCTAAGGCTATTAGACAAAAAAAGGGAGACAGCTCCAGGAAGCTCCCCTGCGTGTGCTTCAGAGGCCAGGAGGTTGGCCTCGCCGAGGGCAATTGCTTAGAATCTACCCCCATGTGCTTTTTTCTCTGTATCCACTTGTCTCCTCCTTGTTGACCTGCCAAGACCCCAGCTCTCCCTCTCCTGCACAAAAGCAAGGCACCATTGATTTATTTTGTTAAAGAAAAAGAACCAGAGGTTTGTTGTCGCAGGAAATTGGAGCATCTCTCCTTCCAGTGACAGGAGCCCAAAGGCCAGCCCTAAGCTAATGACTCTGAGGGAGAGAATTCCCCTCGGTGAAGGGCCATTAGCAAGGACCAGTGACGAGGAGCTCAGAAGTCCCTAGGCTGCTTAAAGCAGGCAGCTTGAGGACATCTGAGAAGGAGATGGGGGAAGGAGGAGGGCAGGGAGGTCCCTTTGCACCTGAGAGGCCAATGTAACCTTCTGGTGGCCCAATGTTTAGAGAACCCTTCCAACGTAGCCACCCACCCGCTCTGGATTAGATCACCTCCCTGGGCTTTCTCCCACGGGATGAGCTCTGCCAGCCAGCAACTCACGCCGTCTCAAAGGCATCCACTGAGGACCCCACCCTGTGCTTACATCACAGGGCCTAGAGGATATGTGGAACCCGGCAGAGGCTTAGATCCCTCCTTAAAGTCGCCTCTCAGTTGGGGAGGAAAAGTCAGTAGGCAACAAAATGTCCTTCTGGGAGATGAGCGAGCACATGCCCAGGTGTGAGGCAGCAAGGTGATGCCCATGGTTGGGTGTGGCCACTTCCTGTTTCATTTGTCATTAATGCTTGATAATAAGACCTAAGCCAAAGTTGCTAGATGCGGCTTCGCACCAACAAAGGGAGGCCGCACCATGCCCAGCCGCAGGTTGCAGCAGAGATGCCCGAGGCAAGCATTCTTGGACAAGGGAGAGTGGCACAGGGCAGTGCCCTCCTCAAGGCAGGGGAGCAAATGTTCTCAAGGCGGCTTCTCCTGCATTGTGAATAAGTGCATCGCTCGATTCCTTGCCTTTTGGATGCCGGAGCTGCTCGGTCCACATTTGGGGCGGCAGTTCTCACACCTTCAAGCTGTGTTCTCAGACTTTCCCATTAACATTTTCAGAGACATCAGCAAGAATCAGATATCGGACATAGCTCCAGACGCCTTCCAGGGCCTGAAGTCACTCACATCTCTGTAAGTGGGGCTGGATTCTGGGGGCAGGGGGGAGGGGGAGAGGTGAGGGGGCAGTCGTATTTTCCAGAAGGTGTTTACCAAGCTTGATGCTCCCCTACACACTTGCGGCAGCCTGGCAAGACAAACAAATATTTCTTTGAGAGAAATTGATCTTGAGGAATATTTCTACAACTCAAATGCATTATGTTTATTGATTAAGTGCCCAGCATCTTTCCCGGTTATTGGCTTCTAATTCCAATGCATCTTCGCCCCTGTCTTTGCTCCCCCAGCCACCCGACATGCTGCAGCAGGGCTGCCTCTGGGGAGCACAGGAGAGGATGGTGATGGTATCTGTTACTAACAGCCCCTTGCCTCCGCCGCCCCCCCTCATGTGGCCCTGCTGAAGGACAGACTCATCTCCTTCTGCTAATTTGGGGCTTTTTCTCTGAACCAACCTGGTGGCCACTGCTCTGAGCCAATGTCCACACCACCCTATCGCCCTTGCTTTCTCTGATTTTGGAACCAAAGTCCCACCAGCAGGGGCCATGAGACCCACAGGTGCAGGAAGGTGATTCCCTCAGTGACTCTCCCACCACATGGCATAGGCACAGCACTGGAGCTGCACATGTCCCCACAGGTGGATGGGAACAGTGAAACCTTCCCCACCTAACACATTCCACGATGATCTTGCCTACAGTCAGAGCAGGAGTTGGCAGCTTTTCTTGAGTGATAACCGCGTACCAGGTGCTGTCCAGGAGTCTGTGGCTCAATCCTCATGGCAGTGTGAAGTGTAGGCCCCACTGTCCTCTCCCAGGGCTGGTTAAGGAAGTGGACTAACTCAGCTCTTTGTCTACTGCTTGTGGGTTGTTTCCTGGCACCTCAGACTGTACCTGGCTCATACTTAATCATCATCATCATCATTTTGTGGAATAAATGATTGTAATTTCTCTAAAGTCCATGGTAACAAGTAGGAGAGGTGGGGCCTGGAGCCAGGCTGTCTTGATGTCCATGTTGTGGAGACCCTGGACATAAGGGGGACAGTTTAGCATGATAGGACAGTAGCTTCCTAAGTAGACGCTGTTTATATCATCTGGTGGCCTGTTCTCCTGCCTCCCCAGCCCAGGGCCACAAGGAGGACCCTCAGAAAGTAAGGCAGCCATGTTCTGCCTCTCCATGCAGCTGTTTGTTTGATTCACAAGTGAGCAGGTGACCAGCTCACACTTCCCCCATCCTGTTGTGTGGGGCTGAGGACAGGGTCGTCGCTGGTGTGGCTGTTGCTGCCTGCAAAGTAAATTAGCTTCAAAATAGAACATCTGTCTGGGGTTTCAAAGCAGGACCATGTGTGGGAATAGTGCTTGCTTGTCATGCTGAAGATCACGGAGGAGAAGGGAAAGAGGTGCCTGCCACCAGGGTCCTATTTCTACCCCCACCTTCCCATTCTCCTTGTCTGGTTCCCTCAGCAAGGATTTGGGAACCATCTGAAACAGAGATGTTGCCTGTCTTGCAGGAAAAACAAATTCAAAATCTGGTTGTCCGACATGAAATGGCCTACCACTAAGACCATGTGACAATATGTCCTGGGCATGGTTTACACCAAGTGGCTCTCACCTCCAATTTATTCATTTATCCAGCCAGCATGCCCGCCATGTACTGAGCAGTGACACAGGACTGAGTCTGTGGCACTGAACTGGAAAGTTGAGACCTTGGCCTCATCACTTTGGCTGATAGTTGAACATAAACATTTCCACGCCCAGCTCAGGAGTGGCCACAGCAAAGGGCCAGAGGGCCTCTACCCACCCTGCTCATTCTTCCTTCAGCAGGCATTCATTAGGCCACACCCTGTCCTAGTCTCAACCAGAGGGACGCAGCCATGAGCAAGCCCTGTAATAGCACTACACCCCTGAAGCTTAAGTTCACAGGAGATAGTTGGGGGGAGGTAAAAAAATAAAATAAAAATAGATAGGTAAATAACATAACATGGCTTAAAGATAAATGCTGTGAAGAAATAAAATAGGGCAACAGGTTATAAAAAAAGAACATGAAATATTTAGAAGCTCCCTGAGAGATGTTGGAGTTCAGACCTGGGAAGCCAGACAGATGTACACACAGGTGCCCCTGAGGTGGGCACACAAGCTGGCCAGGTGTTCCATCCTGAGGCACAAGGGGCAGCAGGAGACCCCCACGCCCAGCCCGCCACCCACCAGCTTCTGCTCCATTAGAAGTTCTGACATCCGCCGAGACGAGCAGACAGTGACATTACTACATTTGGCACAGTGAGCGGTGGGACATGAATATGAATTACAAATGTGAGTCTGAGCCATCATGCTGGCTTCTATTTAGTCATTAATTTGTTGAAACATTAATGAAACACACCCGCAGGCTGCGGGGACGCTCACTCTTCATCCCGGTGGCATCTGGAAATGGGGGGTTTGCTTTATCGCTTCCATTTACCATTTTCTCACCCTAATATTTTGCCTCCTCAAATGAGTAGTACAGCCTGGATTTGTGATCAAAGTGGGAATCAAACGTTTCCTTCATTCTGTGCACTTTGAGGCCCCAGAGGGGGCTTTTTTAAAAGCAAACAAACCAAGCCTTCCTCGGCTCAGTTGCTTGGAGAGTGACAGAGAGAAGTCTGGACCAGGAGACCTCCAAGTCTGCAGTGAGGGAGGTGGAGAAGCCAGGAGGGTCTCCTGGGCACCTGTGCTGAGGGGTGACATGATCCAGGACCAGAGACCCACTGGGTGAGGCACAGGCCTCATAAGACACCAGCAATGGGGCCTGTGAAGAGGAACAGCAGCGTGAAACACTGTGGGCCTGACAGAGAAGCAAAAGGTTCTGAGTTCCCAGCTTCCTGGATCTCAGGACTAGGTTGGGAGTGGAGAGCAGAAGCTGCCATCTCTCTGAAACAAACTTCCTCAGCTTTTCCAACTGGCCAGTCTTGGGCCCAGAAGTCCCTGTGCCATCTGGAGATGCCCCCCAGATTCCCAAAGCCCTGTCTAGAAGGACAAGGAGAAGATTGTGCTCAGGAATTCCTAGGATGCAGGGGGATCCAGAGGAAGCAGTCTGTAGGCTGGGCTCAGCCTGCCCGGCACCCCTAGAGGCAGGTCTGGCCAGCCTCCGCCACTGCTTGTCTACCAGTGGGAGTCATGTCCGCAGCTCAGGGCACCACCAACGGCTGCTTCTCCTATTGTGAATGATTTATGGGGCCAGGCTGCCCAAGAGTGACGTAGGGTGGGTCCCATCTCTCCTGGCCTCCAGGACAGCCTGCCCCTGGGCTGCACTTGTCTGCTCCTGTCCAGCTGATGCCGAGAAGAGATGAGGAAGGTCAGGGAAGGGGGTGACCTGAGATATTGTGCCAGAATTGGCCCCTCCAATGATGTCTCATAAGAGTAGGTTCTGGGGGCCTCACATCATGGTGACAGCTGCCATCTGCTCTCTTCCAGGGTACTCTATGGGAACAAGATCACTGAGATTGCCAAAGGACTGTTTGATGGACTGGTGTCCCTACAGCTGCTGTGAGTAGGAACCTTGCCATTGCTTACATCTCTGTTTGTAGGACTTGGCCTGAAAATGGTGAGCTGTGCTCCGAGGAGTTTTTTGCCTTTGTGCACCATAAGGGAAAAGCTCCTGAGTTGCCGTCCCCACCTCCAGTGCCTCCCTTTGTTGAATGGAGACCCAGGGAGTTGACAGAGGGATACCAAGGTCAATGTATACAAGACTGGCCCAGGCACAAGTCCCTAACCATAAGTTTGGGGCTAGAAAGTAAAAAAGAACTGGATCCTACCAGAGGAGGTATCTCACAGAGGCATGCTAAGAATTTAGGGAACTAAAACATTCACGTGCCAAATTCTAATATGGAAGCCAAAGCAGAGCTGCTGTAGACACGTGGCCTTGGAGAAGGGTGGGTGTGGGCTGGAATAATTAGAGAAGAGCATAATCAGTCACTGGTGTGGCTGTCTGGGTAAGCTATGGCTGAGGGGGGAAGTGTTTGTTTAATTTAAAGGAAGATTTGTTGCCTTGAATGTTAAGCTCTGGATTATTTATTTGCATTTATTTCATGCTGGTCATCTGAGCTTAAGTGTTTGAAGAAGATAATTGAATGCAGACATGGAGAAGGAAGGAAAGGAATTCAGCTTATATTTTAAGATTTTATGATGAGGGAAATAGTCTCTGGCTTGTAATTAGGTACCTTTGCATCTGCATGTGGTACTGTGAGTGTGGGACTGTATGGGGTGTGAATAGATGCATGTGTCTGCTCTGTGACCGTCTTAATTCCTACTGGTGTTGGGAACCGATCTCAAGTATCCTGTGAGCAATGAACAATACCAACTCTCAGAGAGGTAAATGGCTCACCTTCAGTCACACAGCAAAATAGATGTAGAAAAGTAGAAGAGAATCTGACATGGCTGTGTCGCTCAGAAGTTCCCAGCCCTCCTAATATGTTTGCAGGGGGTGCAGATAATTAAGTGTGTGTGGATATGTCTTCCTTTTTATAATCACCTCCATCCAAGTCATAGGCGGTGAGGAAGAGGTCTGAGCCTTCTCTGCCTCCCATGTGCAATTAAGAGGGGCTGCTACTTGGGTTCACAGGCCAGGAGTCAAGCTGGATCTCCAGATGGGCGGGAGGCAAAGGAGCAAAGACCGAGAGGGAGGTAGGCACTCAGCCTATGTGGTTTCTCCTCTAGAAAGAGGAGATGAGGCTTTTCCTCCAGCCTTCCCCATCTTGTACTTTACTGCTTACCCTTCCCACGTCCTTCAAGGTTCGGCCCTGGACAGATTCTCTTAGGAAAACACAGTGATGTGGATCATGTTGGGATGAGACGCTCCGCCAGTCTGTGGAAAGCAGATCCATCAGAGCAGCAGTCAGGCTTATTGAGCAAAGCTGAAGACCAGAGAGGAAAGTCTCCTGCCCTCTCTCTGCATCTCCTCTCATTCCCTGTGTCTCTGTGTCTCCAAGGTCCCAGCCTTCAAGGCTATTTTTTAGAATGGCAGGCTGGGGCTCCGCGGGGGGCTGGGTGCTCCACAGATGGTGTTCTATGCTCATGGCAAAGAAACTGTGAGTTATAACTGGTACCACGGTAGGCTAGCTACCTGCAGCTACCAACGCCCCAGAAGAATAGTAACAATAGCATCTGCCTTGGGGTGAATTTGGGGGTGTTATACCCTCAGGGCTGATGTGATGCCCTTTTATCAGTCATGTGTTTATGTGCAGAAGGAAATTGCCCTGGCACCCACTAGGAGGCATGAGATGGGCATTGACGCCCAGCACAGTGAATGGCATGAGTCATAGATTCCATAAAGGCATATTTCAAAGGAAAATGAATGTGTCTCAGCTCCGAGCTAACACGTCAGTAGGTGTCTAGAACCAACAGGACTTTGCTGGGCTGAGCAGTTGGCTCCAGTTGCGTGGCACCATTTTGAGCAGATAGAATTGCCTAGCTGAGGTTAAGAACAAAGCAGTCCCCTCCAAGGAGACCAAGAGTTGACACAACTCAAGTGGGCTTGCTTTCCAGAAAGAACCAGCAGCCATTAGTTTTGACCTGCTGTTGAGCAGCTAGAGAGCAGGTCCTGATTAGATCTAACTTAGTGCTCAGCCAGCATGATTGAATCTGTCCCTGATAGAACAGAGATGCTCTGATAAGGCTTGATAATTCCCTCTCCTTTGACTTGAAGATTTTTGGTCAGAGGCTTGTCCTTTTTCTTCCCTCTTTACCTCTCAAATGATTTGTGCATCACAAATAGCTGTCTCTGCCACAGACGTGGTCCTCAACCTATCTCATCATTCATTGTGATGCTAACAGTAACAAGTATAGGCACTGGAACTGATGTCCTTCCCCTCCTTCCTTCCCAGCTTTTCTGGACTTTTCAGCCATTCCTCCAAACATGCCCAGTCCATTATGTACCCAGCCAGCCCCCTTGGGTGGTTTTCTTGGCCTGTTCCCACGTGCAAGTGGCCAAGATTAACAGTAGAATATCCCAGAGTTTCTCAGCAGCTGCAGCAAAGGCATTTGTACAGATGAGCTTCTGCCATCCCAGAGATCCGGGAGACTCACAGGGTTGCCTCCTTCAGTTTAGTCCCAAGGTCTTAGAGCTCAAAGCCACTTCAAGACTCCAAGCACAGCCTCCCAACAGGCTGGTACAGAGTCCTTCCCATGCCTTCTCTGACAAATCCTCCTGTCACTCCTTTGCAGATGGTTTCTGTGATAAGTGCTCACTGCATATTAGACAGGGCTTTCTTACATTAAACCTTTGTCCTAGCTTCTGGGAAACTCAGAAAAGTGTCTCATCATTGGCTTCAGATGTTTTGAAATAGCTACAATGTCTCCCTGTAATTAATGAATCCTAAACATGCTGGGTTCTTGCAGCCATCCATGGTATAAACATGTATCTGTTGTGTATTACTAGCAACATGTATTGACTGTGGGGGATGCAAGATAATCTATCCTCTTCTCCCCTTAAAATAAGCTACTAGGAAGTGAGTTGAGGGCCCATCTGGACAATATAAAGGACGTTTAGAACCGAAAGATCCACGTAAGATCCACGTGGATACATTCTAACCCCCACTTTAGAGCAGAATAGCTCACCAGGCAGTTGCTCCCAGCCCCAGCCCCTTCCTTTCCTTCCCACCCAGGCTCCTGGGCTCCTGGGACATCTGTGGAGATGGTGACCTTAAGTGGGCAGCAAGCTGGCATGCCCTCAGGTCCCTCACCTCACAGCTCAGAAGCTCAAACCAGACCCAAAGCAGGGAAAGTGGTCAGTGTGTCACTGAGCTGTCATTTCCTCCCCTGATGGACAACTGCAAGCTGTGCTGTCACAGCTCCCCCCAAGGAATACAGAGCGTTCATTTAGTGCTCACTGATTGCATGGCATGCACAGGAGAGTCACCGAGTGGGGAGGGTGGCCACTGAGGTGGAAGCTTTTCCTCCTTCTCCAGGAGGTTTTAAACAGAACCAGGCTGTCTTTAAGCTGAAATAAGTTAAGGCAACTAGGCACCTGTTGTTCAGTTTTCTTGGAAGGCAGACAAACCATTTGAGTCTCTTGGAGTTGGCCAAGCAACATGCCAATTCCAGAGCAGTGAACAAAAGTCCACTCCATATAGCTCACTTTCCCTCCTCAGCTGTTTCACAAGAACTACTCACTCCTGCTCCCGATCATAGGAGCTAGCAATTACTGGATTCCTGATATACTCCAGGACCTGTGCTGAACAATTTCATGCCCATTATCTATTTAATCTTTACAACACTGCTAAGAGGAAGGCACTAACAAAACCCCATTTTGCAGACAGGGAAACTAAGGGTTCCGTAACCTGTCACGGTCACTCAGCACATGAGGGAGCCAGGATTGGAACCTGGGCAGTCTGGCTCTGGAGTCCATGCCCTGACCTACAAAACTTCCTTCCAGAGACCTCTCCCGACCCGGCCACAGGCAAGTCTGCAGAGCCAGTTTTGCCATATGCAGGAAGCCTTCCTGGCTCGAGCCTGGGAGAAGCCGCTGCTGGACTATTGGTCAGCTCCTCATGTTGTGCCTCTGTCCACACCCTGGGCTGGGGATGTGTGCCCTGAGCCCCATGGGAGGCAATTGGGGAGCCCTTGTTCATGGCGACGGCTGGCGTGGATGAGAGAATCCCTCTGCAGTGGACACAGACCCACTTGGTGGTACAGCCCTAAGAGAGGGCCTTGTCCCTCTCATGAGCCTGCTGTTTTTCAAGGGAAGCCCTGGAGAGACCTACCTTCTGTTATGGTTCCATGCTTGGTCATTGAGTGAATGGTTTGCCCCTCTTAAAGGACTCATTAGGAATCTAGTGGCAATCAGACAGGGAGGTGACCACCCTGATGGCTGTTGTGGGGTGAGGGGGACTAACCCAGCCACAATAGCAAGGTCACTGGGGCTCCAGATGGCCAGGTGGCAGCTCTCCCTCTCTGAGCTCTTGGAATCCCAGCCTTCCTCAGATTCTCTCAGGAAAACGCCATTGCCGAGTCCTTGCTCCTGGTGCCCTCCTATGCCCTGGAGTAGAAGGAGGTCCTGTTCTTCAGACAGGCCACCCAGAGGCCTCGCTGTCTCTTTCCCATCAGAAATCACCATAACAACCGCAGCCCATAACAACAGTGCAGCCATCATCAAGACAGAAGGGAGGAGTCATCTCCACCCTAACTGGGACTTGGAGAGCTCCTCCTGTCTCCTCTCCTGAGTGGCATGATGTGGCCCAGAGCAGCAAGAGAAGGTTCTAGTCAGGGTCAGAATCATAGACCCTATAACTCCAGGCATCTCTGACTTCCTCCTCATGCCCAGCAAGTCACTAAAGATGGAAACAAATCCCCCCATTCAGCAGAAGGATGATAACAATATTCTACGGTCAGAGAGCGGTCCTTAGTACATTTAATGGATAAGGAAATGCGGAGGTGGTAGTGGGCTAGTTCTAGAGACGCAAACGAGGGACGGCACATTAATAGTGGAGGGCTAACTCCACCCCCTGCCATGTGGTCAGGAGGCTGGAGGAGCTGGACTGCACCAATTCTTTATGCCCATGTGAGATGGTGTAAGAGACACCTGGAGAACGTTTATCCTAATAACAAAGAGACTTTATAACCTATTCTTTAAACATTATTCTCTCACCGGAGGAGCCAGAGAAAGGGGGTGCCAGAAGGCCAGGAGCTTCATTTTCTCCACGTACCTGCACGCAGTTTATGAAACAGAATCTGACTCCAGCCTCGTTTTAGGACAAGGAGGTCCACAAAGCTTTCCCTGGGCAGGAGCCTGGGCCTCTCTTCCAAGACCTTTCCTGAAATAGGTTTGCCCCTACTCCTGAAAAGGGCCTCTACTCTCTTTCTTGGCACCGATTTCCTAAGAAGACCTTGCACTGCGGAGTTTGGAATAAGCTCTTGGCATTTTCAGACAAACACTATATAAAGAGGGAAAGTAACATCAGCAGTGAGTTCCACAGACCCACGGCAGGTGTGGAGAATATAAATACCACCCAGAATGATAGCTGTGGGCCACCAACTCCACATGTGGATGGCTGTAGCTGCCAGGGTGATCTTAATGCAATTCATCATTAAACCTGACTCCAGATGTTGGTGCTTTTCAAACCCTGCAGCACAGCCCCATGAGCTCCAGAGGCGTCTTCACCGATGGGCTATGAGCAAGCCATCTTCTGCCCCTCCGCCTTTGTGAAGAGGCTGGTCCCAGTGGGCACTTTTTACAGATCTGAATGGACTCATTTCTCCCCATGGTCCATCTCTCCCTGAACCCCAAATGAGAAGCTGAAAGCTGCTGCTAGTAGTCACCTTTTTCTGACCAGCTCAGTCCACTCCCCTGGCAGGACTTGAGTGGCGAAAGCCCTTCCTGGCCCAGACTCCAGCTATCTCCTTTCCCTCTTCTTCTCCCGCTTTGTGACTCCACGGCTGCCCTGCCCTGCTCTTCCTGCAGCACAGTTGAGTTGGTGGGTCAAAGGGCTGCATGCTAACACCTCTTGACGTGGACCATATGTGGAAGCTGGACGTGCTCTGAGAAAAGGGGGTGGCCCGTGCCTCAGAGCAATCCCAGATGTACATGCAGAAGGAGGCATTACAGTCCCCTCAACAGCGCTGTCTTTCACTTCCTGTTGGGAGCACGGCCCTTCTTGTTCTGTAAGTTGATGGAAGGAGCCACAAAGGCATTGCCTCCACCTCCACTCATAACCTTAGGGGGCTCCGTCATGAAGGGAGGGGGCTAGGGATAGGGTAGCATAATGATTGGCATGAAATAGCATGAGTGTCAACTCACCACTTACAGATATGGGACTCTGCACAGTTATTTAGGCTCTCTGAGTCCTAGAAGTGTCCTCTGTCAAATGGAGATGGCATTCAGCACCTAGGGCTGTGAATTTATACAGGGCAGTACCTGACCTTCCAAGCGCTTGGCTTGCATCATCTGTCAGCTCAGGTGCCTCTGCTGTTCACCCAGGCTGATCATCTCAGCCTCTCCCTGTTTTTATTTATATGACCTCTGAGGTTCCTTTGGGAGATAGGTCTGGGAACAGATGGCCCCAAAGACAGTTAACTCTGCTTCTAGAGAGATATCTGTGAGCACAGCACACCCGCACTGACTCATTGGACTCCGGCAGATCAGGCTGATACCTCCTAGGTGTCAACATTTCCCATTTAAATGCCAAGCAGCCTCTGGGACAAGGCAAGCTGGACCTCTTGGGTGAAGGATGCTGCTGTCTCTGCCTCATTCTGGTCTCTTGGCCTGCCCAGAGCACAGCAAAAATCCAGGGTATGGGTGTGTGAAACAGAGCCAAGCAGACATGCTCCGCCTCTAGCATTTAGCAATCCCTGAAAGTGGAAAACCTGCCTCACGAATGTAAGACACTCAACACAGAGCCTGCTGCCTGTGTCAGTGGCAGCTTGGTGACCACCCCAAGCTGAGACTCCTTCCTGAGGGCCAGCCAGACTTCGGATGCCTGCGTACTCCCAAGAAGCAAGCAAAGTCTTCCAGACACACCTCGTCCACCTGAATCCTGCCAGGTGCATCCTAAGGCCAGCAAAGCACGCCCCCAGGGACAGGGAACATGGGAAGGAGAACGCGTGGACATCAGGCAGTGGATGAGACATGAGCCTCCACATCTACCAGGCTGGAGCTTCGCTTACTGTGGAGTGACCTTGATCAAGTCCGTCACCCCTCTGACCCCCAGCATCCTCATCAGAAAAATGAAGATAATCATAGTGCTGTCATGAGGCCTAAATAAAATGGTTCATGGAGAGAGCTTTGGAAAACGCAGGGCTGCGCACAGCCATGTGGACTCCAGAGATTACTCTGTGTCATTATCATCGTTTCACACACAAGTCCCAGCTCTGCTCCTCACAGGGAAGAGCCAGGACAGATGGAGCATCCCAGGGGATCCTAAGTGTCCCAGACATCCTACTCCAAAGAAGACTCCATCCCCCAGTCCAAGAGGGAGGCCCGTATTGAAGGCCTGAAAAACTGCGGGATGGTTCAAGGTTTCCTGGCAAGATGACACACCTTTCAAATACAGATTGAGCATCCTCAGTTCCAAAAGCCAAAATGCTCCAAAATCAGAACCTTTGTGATCACTGACATGATACCACAAGTGGAAAATTCCACACCTGACCTCAAGTGACAGGTCACAGTCAATACAGAACAGCACTGAAAATACTACGCAAAGTGACCTTCAGGCTCTGTGCAAGGGGTCCACGTGAAACCTAAGTGAGTTTCGTGCTCAGACTTTAGACCCCAAGACTTCTCTTATTATTCATGTAAATATTTCAAAATCTGGAAAACAATATCTAAGACCCTGAACACTTCTGGTTCAGGCATTTTGGACAAGGGCTGCACAATCAGTGGTTGTTGTCTTTGCTCCTTAGCACGGCGCGTCACAATCCCCTCCAGCTCTCATCCATGTATCAGATAGCTCAGCGTTCATGGAAGCCACTGGAGTTGAGTGGCTGCCAGCTCCCTCACACGAGAGAGGGCAGAGGGACAGGCTGTTAGATCTTGCTGATGCTGGGGATCAGCAAGGCTGTCCTCAGCATCTAATTCTCGATAAGCAGCTTAATTTTATCTCTGCCTACACCTACGCGTCTCACCCGAGGGAGCCAGGCAGCCTGGGAGAGAAGGAGTGACCGGGAGACTGTGCCCTTTTCTGCTTTCTTTTGCTCCCTGCATTGTGAGCTCTGCACCTTGTCCTTTGCCTAGAAATTCTGCCAGCCCGGGTTCTTTTGATGTCTTGCATCTTTGAAATAACATCCGGGAGATCTAGGAGCCGTAAGGAAGAAGAGAGGGATGAGAACAGGAAGCCTGGATACGCCTGAGGGCGAGGAGGTTGCTAGGGCAGAATTCAGCTTGGACGACATCCAGGGCAGGTCGGAGCTGTCACTCCTCTGTCCCTGTGGCCCTTCTCCTTGTCGGGGGTCTAACACTCCCCGGGACCAGGTTCCACAGTGGGCTCATGAATCTGCACTGAGGTCTCCAATCTTAACACCTACTCAGGCAGGAAGGTGAAGTGGGGGCAGCCAGGCACAGCTGCCTCCAGCACACTCATTGCCGGAGCTTCTGGAAAATTTTTTCAAGAGAAAATAGAAATATAGGGTGTGTGTCTGTGAGTGTGTTTTGCATGAAATTTCCCAACTTTTAAAACACAGGAAAGGCCAGGTTTGAAATAGACTTGCTTGTGGCATGTTGCATATGGTGCAAGGAGGGCTCTCCCAGGCCATCGGAGGAGCTGGCCGGGTCTCTCCACAGAGTGGTTCAACACCTCCTGGCGAGGTGATGCACGCCGAAGATGCTTAGTGTTAAGATTTGGAACAAATGACTTACCACTTTTTTTTTTCTTAAAAAACAAAACATATAATTGTGTGTGTGAAGGCTACGTTCCTGATGGGTGCTTGGTCCTATTGGGTCTTCTGGCTCTTCTCTCTGTTTCTCTGCTCCCACAGCATCCTCCTTCAAATGCCCCCATCTACTGACCTTGACTACAATCCAATACACAAAGCACGGGAAATTCTTGGGGAAGATGCTGTAAAAGGGGAGACAGATGGGCTGAGTGGATGAGGCATTGTAAGAAAAAGAGAGAACCCCCTGGAGACCTGTTCTCATGACAACGGCCAGCAGGCTGCCCGAAACACCTGTGACCTTGAAAAACCCTGGCAACCTCTCAGCTCCAGTTTCCTCACCTGGAACTTGCCAGGGTAGCGCTGCCCATCTGCCCAGGTTACTGGGAGAACACTAGGGTGTGGGGAGGACAGAGACTATTCTGGAAATATGAGCTTTTTTCCAATGCACGGCAGGAGGACATCTGTGCGGACCCCAGGGACTTTGCCCATTATTAGCCAGATTAAACAGGCAGTTCTTCCACTTGTCAGTGTGGCAGCTGTCTGCTTCCTGCACGGAGGCCCCGGGGAGAGGTGGCACGGATGGCTTAGCCCCTCTGGGGCAGCCCCACCATTGCTGAGGCATGTCTTCCTGGGTTCTGGTGTCAAGGGACTCCTGAGGTAAGCCAGCCCATTGGGAGTCTCAGGGTCATTCCCCACCAGGGAGGCTCTAAGCCAACCTTGAAAATTGAAATTTTTAAAATTTACCATTATTTTCCTCTTGGGTCACGTTCCTCCTCCCTCCCCAGCACTGTCATTCAAGAGGGACTGAGAGACCATTTTACACTGGCTTCAAGGGCACAACTGGTCAGTCTAGGATCAAGAAGGAAATTCTTAGCACTCTGATTTGTTTGGCTTGCCAGGTACATCTGGAACTCTCCTGTCACATCTGCTGCACCAGCGTCTCACCCAGGAGGCAGCTTCCCATGAGGCTTTGGGGAGAGGAGGATCTGGAGAGCTAAAAGCAGCACAGTGGGTCCCCAGTGTAGGGAAAGCTGATCCCAGGGGAACCAGTGTCACCGTAGAGGAGGGATACCCCCCAAAGTTGCTTCTGGAGTTGAGTGTGTTTCTTTCTTTCTTTTTTTTTTTTTTTTTGGTACTGGGGATTGAACTCAGGGACACTCGACCACTGAGTCACATCCCCAGCCCTATTTTGTGTTTTATGTAGAGACAGGGTCTCACTGAGTTGCTTAGCGCCTCCCCATTGCTGAGGCTGGCTTTGAACTCGCGATTCTCCTGTCTCAGCCTCCCTAAGTGCTGGGATTACAGGCGTGCACCACCATGCTCGGCTTGGGTGTGTTTCTTAATAAAGAAAAAAACACTAAGAATAAAGGGAGAAATACAATAAATGTTCACTGCCATGGCAGAGCGGACGGTCTCGTGCTGGAGGCAAATGATAAGAAAACAAATTGTCCTAAAATCACAAGTCAAGATGAGTGCCCAGAGGCAGTACCCAGGTCCCGGGGCCTGCCAAGGCTGAGGTGGTCAGGCCAGCCTCTCTGAGGAGATGACATTTGAGCTGAGAGGAAGAGGAGGAGAAGCCAGGCTTGCTGAAAGAGGGTCGCAGGACCTGACCGAGAGGCCCCTGGTGTCTGAGGAGCAGGGAGGACTCAGGCAGCCATTGGCACTGAAGGGCGGTGACGGGGGTGGTGTGCAGCGAGGGCGAGAGTGGGAGAGGCAGGGGTCAGGCCACACAGGGCTGCATCGTCTGTCCTCTGTGTGTGTGAGAGGCCATGTGTGCCCACAGCTGCATGTGGCTGCAGTTTTTCTGGTAGGATGACCTGTGACTCTCATCGGATTTCCAGTGGGATCAATGATCCAAAAGAAATCTAAGGCGTTCTCTGGCAACTAAAGCTCTCAAACAATTCACCAGATGATATTTTTTCTTTTCAATTCCTGGAAGCTCTGAATTCTAAAACAGAAAGTTCAAGGCACGGGTGCGTCTCAGATCCCCCCGCAACCCTGCAGCAAGGGGAACGTGCCAGGTGGCAGCAGTGCGTGACAGGGTCCATGGGGACACTGTGCAAGTCCTAGGCGCGTCCAGCCCTGGTGGTCAGGGACGCAGCCCCTCCCCCTGTCCCCCTGTGCCGCACAGGAGCTCACAGCTGCAGGGATGAGCGATGGCCACTCTGCAGCCTGTCCCCTGCAGGCACAGCCTGTGCTCTGCTGATAGTGACCCGGGTTGGCGAGTCACCGGCCTGTTCTGCTTACAGCCTCCTCAATGCTAACAAGATCAACTGCCTGCGGGTGAACACCTTCCAGGACCTGCAGAACCTGAACCTGCTCTCCCTGTATGACAACAAGCTGCAGACCATCAGCAAGGGGCTCTTCGCTCCTCTGCAGTCCATCCAGACGCTGTGAGTATGCTGCCCAGGCAGCGGCGACCCCAGCACCCAGTGGCAGAGAACACCCAAATTAAGGCACGCACACATGCGGGAGGAGTGGCCAAGCCTTCCAGTGAGAGTGAAATAATGAGAACAAGGAGCTGACCCGTGCTGAGCACTCAGGCAGAGCTCGTCACCACGCTGAGCACTTGCCCTGATGAAAGACAGTCACACCTCACACCAACCCCAGGGTGTAGATGCAGCTATTATCCTCAGTTTACATGTGAGGTAACAAAGGCACAGAGAGGTTAAGTGATTTACTGAAGGTCACACAGCTAGTTAAGAGGCAGGATTTGAATCCAGGCAGAGAAGCTCCTGAGCGCAGCTGCTGTGTTCTGAGCAGGTGTCATCCCTGCTGATGACTCATTTCTGCCCACCCACAGAAATCTGCAAAACCAAGCGTCTCATAGAGACTCTGGGAACACTTCTCCCTTACTGGGAAGTGCGTCCTCATTCCTAAGCACCAGAGATGTGTACAAATATTGCAAGTGAGCAGATCACATCTGAGTCCAGATCTCAGCTCATGTTTTTAATGGCTCCAGCTTCAGGCTCAGACCCCAGCTCCAGGCCTGCAATGAGCCTGGGGCTCCTGAAGACCCTGTGAGTCACCTGGCACCTATTGCCCTGTAGTCAGAGACAGAAACCCATCCAGGGCAAGGGCAGCTGCTGTCTGCTGAATACCGACCAGGTGCCAAGCTCTGTGTCCGGTGCTCTGCAGAGTTTCTCTCGCTGAGCCAGGGGAGGCAAGGCCCTGGCACTCTCATGGTGATAAGGATGATAACAATACCGGCTGCTATATCTGGAACACCCACCATATGCCAGTCGCCATGCCAGCTGCTTTACGAGCCTGGTATCACCAAGCTTGGAGAAGTAAAATGCATTCTGCCTGGGTGTAAAGTCTAAAGCTTGTGACTTGCTTGCCCGCCTGAATTGGCATGAGAGAGAGTAGAGCTACGTGGTGGAAGGTCCTGCCCCCAAGCAGGGAGAGCTGGGGGTGGATTCCCTAGACCAGATGCTAGCTGCATCTGTGCCTGTCTCTGGCAGACAGCAGGCCTCAGGCCCCTTCTTTGAGTCCTGTCAAAGCAGCACCCCCAGGCCTCCTGGGGCCAAGAGGGATGGGGCCCCGCGTGGACTGCCAGGACCCAGCGCCGGCAGGGTGGTGGTGCAGCGAGGCGCCACAGGTCACTCCTGATTAACAGCCCCATCCCTCCTGCAGCCACTTAGCTCAAAACCCATTTGTGTGCGACTGCCATTTGAAGTGGCTGGCTGACTACCTCCAGGACAACCCCATCGAGACAAGTGGGGCCCGCTGCAGCAGCCCGCGCCGGCTGGCCAACAAGCGCATCAGCCAGATCAAGAGCAAGAAGTTCCGCTGCTCAGGTAATCAGGTTACGGGGCTGGGCCCCACTTTCTGACTCAGAATACAGCAGCCCCTGAGAGGCCAGTAATCCAATCTGGAGGACAGCGAGTGCTGTAATGGCTCCTGGGGAGCATCTTTGCAAATTAAATTGGGGAAATTCAGTTAGCCTGCAGAAAACCAATTACCTTATGGATTTAAAATAAAACATACACACACAATCAAAGCACGAGGGAGGGGAAGGCAGCTTCAGGGGAGACAGAACCCAGGCGGCCTCGGAGCCCCAGAGCTAGGTAAAGCCAGGGGACAGGACAGCCTCTGCACATGTGTCCTTGAAAGGAGGGTAACATTGGATCTTCAGCTTCCAAAACGTGCTTCCCAAATGGCAGATGGAGAAATAAATGTAGCGCAGGCCAGGCCACAGGCTGTTTTGTAATCCAAGTCCCCTGGAAGACGAACTTTGGTACAGCCTTTCGGCCACAGCACACTCCAGGTTTCAAAAACAGTTTCACTATCTATTCCAAGCAGACAGCTGCACCCTGATAATGGAGAGAACAGCAGAGAGACTAGGAAGAAGCACAGCCTGGCTCTCTCCTGCCAAGCGCTCTAGAAACATTGCTCCCTACTGCACCCAGGAAGAACAGGGACAAATGACAGGGGCATTCTTAGCCCATCTTGGAAAGAGAAGTAGTTCTCCTTGACTGAGAGCTAGATGCGCAGGCAGTTAAAAGTGACTAGCATTGGTGTTCTTTTCTACTGGATCACCGCCCAGCCCTGTGCTCCCGGGGTAAGAGACTGACAGCTCCAGGTGCTGAGGCGGGTTGGTGCTCCCAAGCTGGGCCTCAGCCAGAGCTTCTCCCCCTGCCCTGAGCATCTTCTGCATGCGTTTTCCTGGGGAGGGTGCCAGTGTGGGAGCTGCTCAATGGAAAGACCAGCAAGCAGTCCCTGCTTCTTGTACCATGTTCTCATCCTTTGAGTCAATTCTGTAATCCCAGTCTCCAGGATTTAGCTCTCCATGAACTTTAGCTCTTTGATTTTACTTTTCTTAGGAGAAGCAAATGCCTCAAGAGGGCCTAGAGACCACAGGGACTTGGTAGCAGTGTCAAGAGTTGGTAACAATGTGCCTTCCTCAGAATGATGACGCACATTACTAGATGGATCTTCCATCTCTGAGGAGCATCATGTTGAATGCTTCTAGTTTGATTTGCTCCTTCCAATAGTCCTGTGAGGGCAGCAGGCAAGTCCCTGTTCCAGGGCAGAGGAGTCAAGGGCTCCGAGTGAAAGGGCACCCCAGGGCAAGGTCACAGTCAGCCACCACAGAGGCAGGAGCAGACTCCAGGTCTGCTGGCTCTTTCCACGGACCCACCCAGTCCTTGGCCTGCAGCAGATCGGAGAGAAGGAGCATGTGGGAAGGAGGTCCAGCTGTTCCTTCCTGACCTCATAGGCCCACTCCACCCTGCACTCTGTCCTTAGGTTCTTTTCTGGGTCCCACAGCTGGGAAGGAACTTCTGAGCACAGAACTGTCAGCTGGTCCTTTCCCAGGGCCTTTCCTCATGACCATTGCCAGACTTCTTCCTTCTATTCCTGCCCCTGCCTGCCCAGGGCCTAGTTAACTGGCTTGGCCAATTAGTACTTGCCAAGAAAAGAGGCCTGAAGAGTCAGGGGAGGGCAGGACACCATCTGCCAACCTCAGTCTTGTAAGTGTCCTGTCCATGTCCAAGCCCTCAGATTGACATCAAGCCCCTGGGTGGCAGGGCTAGGGTGGAGCCAGCCCAGGGTCTGAGGATGGGCCCTCCCACAACCTTGGGAATGGCCTAGGAATGGCTGTGGGCTGGGATTGGGGATGGCAAAGTAGAGGTGGCAGGTACAGAAAGAACTAGAGCAGAGAAAAAGAAGAGAAAGGGGGCCTGGAAACAGCAAGGCTTCCCCCAGAGCTGCGTCTGCCGCCTGTCTGCCTTCCTGCCTTTGCATTTTCGGGGTCCTGGCTCCTCTCTTGCGTGGGTTGGGGTGACTGCAAACAAAACAGCCACAGACAGGGACGGGGGCAGGGTTCTCTGTTGATCTTGACTAAAATATTATTATTTTTAAAAAAACAATACTACACAGAAAGCTTATCCCTACAAGGGTAGAGATGTGTATAGCTGTCATGAGCTGGCCGTCCAGCGTTTGATGCGCTTTTATGTTATGTAGCTGCAGAGAAGAGGTAGTGAGAGTTGCCACTAAGCTCCAAGGGCCTTGGCTTTGAGAAACACCAGGACCCAGACCTGCCCTGGCCCTGGGGGATGCAGAAACCATGGACCTAAAACTCAGTGTTTCCAGGAAGCTCCAGCAGAAGGAAGGGGGGCAGGTGACACATAGTGGAGTTGACAGATAATAACTCTGCATTTTACTTTCCCCTAAAAGCACCCCCTTGAAAAGACAGCTGATATAATTAGCAACCAATTTGAGGGCTGCTCCTGCTGCACATAAAGCCCTCCTTAGCAGGGCGTCTGGTTTCCCAGCTGCTTGGCTCTGCCTCTCTTTATCAGCTGCATCCTTTGCCCTGGGCAGATCAGCTTCGGGGTGGGTGCTGTCGGCCTGGGCAATCTGACCATCAGAGTAAGTCCTCCCACACAGGCACTCCTGGCCCATCCCTGGGAGCACTGGACAGTTGAAGGAGCTGTCTGTCTTCCTCCCTGCTTTGTGTGAGAAGAAGCTCTCATGATGGAAAATGCAGGTTGGGGTGTGGCTCGGGCAGAGCGCTTGCCTTCATGTGCAAGGCCCTAGGTTCCAACCCCAGCACAGAGAGAGAGAGAGAGAAAGCACAGAGGGAGGGGCATGTGTCCAAAAGTGGCAAACAGCAAGGCATCTTAGAGACCTCAAAGAACATCCGGTCTGTTCTAAAGATGTAAAGATGAAGAAATTGGGGACCACACAGTACAAAAGCCTTGCCAAAAGTATGGGGTATTATCTTCAGGGCGAGGTCTGAAACCCAGGAGTTCTGATACATTATGAAGATTCTTGATAGTGTACTCCCAGGTCCTTTCATGTCCTTTTGGAGGAGGAAGCCAAAGACAAGGACAGGGAGATTTTAGGGCTGAGGTGCATGACGGGGGTGGATTCCCTTGCCCGGGTGCTGGTCAAACCCCAAGACAAAATCTGAGAAGCAGAGTGTCCACAGAGCCCACAGTGCCTGCGTCAATGCAGAGTGAAGTCCAGATCACTGATGCAAGGGCTTAGAAAGGCAGAGGGGCTGACTGTGGCTGTGGTGGCCTCTTTCTAACTGGCCCACCTTTGCAGACAGCCTATCCACTGTCAAGGTGCTGAGAATAGCTTGTCAATAAACCCAGTCCCCAAAACATTGGGGAAGGATGGTGACCTATTCCTCCTATGTGAGGTCAGGCAAGAAGGGCCCCAGTCTTATCAATGTTTACAGATCTCCAGGCCACTGGAGAAGTCCCAAGTCGGCAGGCTTAGGAGAAGGTCCCCTGCTCTGTCCCAGATGGGGATATATAGACTGGGCACTCTCGCCTGGCTCCTTGGCATCCAGGATCATTGCTAGTTGGCCTTCCTCACCACTTCCTTGACTCCCAGCCAAGGAGGAGATCAGGGAATCTAATAGGACCCTAGAATCAGGTGTCTTGCCCTCTGGCTGAGTGACTGGTTCCCCTGTCCTTCCTTTTCTTGGTGTGAGAGGCCCCTTTGTCAGGAGCCACTCTCCACTCACCTGCCACTCTCTCTCAGATGATGGTGATTATAGTTTTCTTGGTCCCAAACCCAAGGGCCCACTGGCTTCCCATCTTTCTCTCTGGGTAGGAAGATGTGTCTCCTTTGATACCACATACCTCCTTTACCAAAGCCCCAGTAATGCGGAACAAACAGCTGTCAGCCAGAGGGCTTCTGGGGACCCTGAGGATGTTGAGGAGACCCCTGAGTTATAGAATGTCACAGGGGCTTTTTCCTACAGAAGAGCATCTGCTTTGCTAGACCCTCAGGAACTGTGGATGTCTCTCTATTTAAGGGAAAAGAGGACAAATGGATGGCACCGCTCGGCCATTGGGACTGGCTCTGTGTCGCAAAGCTCTCAGAAGATGCTTTGCTAAATTGATTCTGATCAGAGCAAATGAGATGCAGAATGGAGGCCAGAGGCTCCGCTCAGGCCCCCAATGTGACCACAGCTGTCTGAATGTTCTCCAGCCCCCTGGGGAGGGGTCTCTTCTGCCCTGATGCCTCTGAGTAGGTGTCTGATGGCTTCCCACCTGTTGTCCTCCTTCCTGCTGTGTGTCCCCCGGGGCGGGGTGCGAGGGCAGGGGGCCTTCAGAAGCACTGCAGTGGAACTCTGCTCCTGGTGCTAATCACGCCAGTGGGGGCCTGCTCCGGCTTCCGCTTCTCCACGCTGCTTCCTCTGAGCGCTCCTGTCCTCTCTCTGATGCTGCCTCCTGACCTTGACTCTGACCAGTGGCCGTGGGGCTTTCCTTTGTGCTTGATCTAACCATGTGGTAGAACGATGGAAACGGAACATGGTTCTGTCAAGCACCGCGGAAAGCACTGCGCTCTCCTGCAGCATGGCCCGCCGCCGCCGCCGCCGCCGGACACTCCTCCTCCGCTCTGGACACCACAGCCCACCACCTGCCAGACCCCTCTCTCCCCATCTTGACCCCAAAGGGAGGAGGGTGGGAGTCTCCGAGGATTCAGATGCAGGGTGAAATGGGTCTGGAGAAGCACACAGGCCAGCCCACGACCTGCAGCCATGTCTCTACCCCTGGTGGAGTCGCCATCCCCCACGTGTAGCATGGATGCCAGTCAAGGAGTAATAGCTAGGCTTGAGCTGTGGTTCGTGGGAAAGTCCCAGCCCAAGGTCATGTCCCCATGTGGCAGCTAGCCCAAAAGGGAGTCCATCCTGCCTGTGACCCTCACCACTGCCTCCACTGGAATCCTCTTCATGTGAGATGAGTATGAGCTTGTGAATGGGTGAAGCTGGCGTGAGTCTGAGACCCTGAATGTCACTGTGGATCCTTTAAACCTGACTCTCACTCCTCATGAACACTTTGGCCCTTATTCCCATTAGACCTCAAATCCGTCCATTTCCTTGAGCTTTAAGCACAGTTAACTCAGATACACTGGGCTCCTCACCTACTGCTCCCTCAGGGCCAGGTGGGCTGTGTAGACACCCACTGTCTCTGGCCCTAGGGGGGATCTTCCTGATACATCCTTGACCCAGTGTAACACAAGACCGTGTCGTTGGTTCCTACGGTAGTCTATGTTGCATCCCATGAAAGAGGGCTAGGTGGGACCCATGCCCCGGCTTAGACTCAGGAATTGGGCTCTGGGCTCCCATTAAGGTGTGTGACTCTCATCACCTGTCCCTGGGGTTGCCCTGCAGAGCCAATTCCAACCATTGATGAGTATCCTGCTCAATCTCCCTGAATTTTTTAACATATACAGAGTGCTTGCAATAGGCCAGGCCCTGTAATGTTTTTCATCATCGTGCCCCATTGTACAGGTAAGGCAGTCGAGGCTTAGGCTGGATAACTGGCCCCGTCACCTGCCTCCATCCGGCTGAGCTCTACCCCTTCCGCCACTCAGCCTTCCTGGCTGAGCTTATCCCTGTTACTTTGACTTAGAAAATGTTTAAAGCCCTGGCTTGAAACCATAGGGAGCTGAAAGTTTTTTCCAACATTCTCTTCCAAGCTTATATCTGTTATTAGCAGTAACTTGAGTAAGGAGGAAGTAAATGACTCTACCTCTCCAGCAGGAATAGGCCAGGATCCCCCTGGGCACAGAGCAACCCCTCAAGCCTGGACACATTTCCCCACTTACAGAGGGTCCATTCTAAGTTCCCTGACCCTGCCCCACCATGCCAGGAGCCCAGCTTTTGTGGTGGATCCATAGTGATGCTCTTCCACCAAGCTCCTGACCATGGTGCTACCCTCTGCTTCCAGCCATGGATGCACTCACACTAGACTCCAGTGGGAACAGCTTAGGACACCTACTGCCCAATTGCTGGCCACACTCCCGCTCAACCAGCCACTGGTGTCAGGTCCCCCCCGCCTGTACGTGGATGTCTGCGTGCCTGACCACACTCCCGATTCCGTTCACACCCGCAGCTTTCACAGTTCATAGTACTTCCTCTCCAAGCTACGGACAGGCCGTCACTCTCTCCCCAGTTCCTCTTCCTGCCCTTTTCCTCCTTTCCCTCATTCCACTAATCTTAGGGCTACTAGGGACAAACGAAAGCTCTGGCCACAGGAGTTGGCAGATCCCTCCTGCTGGTCCGATAGTGACGTACTGGTGACTTCCAATCAGCAAACCGGAAGGATGACGCAAAGTGTAGTCTGCTAACAGCAGCAGCCACCTGGGTCTGCTATTGGCCCCTGACTCTGGCCCAGCCCAGTTCATCCAAAGAACAGGAGTTCTCACTGCCCAGTCCCCAGGCCACAGAGGTTCCTCCCGGGAGGTGGTCAGAGGTAGGGGTTCCTAGTACAGTCTCCGGCTGTGGACATCCACCTTCACCCCACCCTGTCTATTAAAGCTTCTCTGTGATCACTACCAAGTGTCCTTGTCTTGAGCTGCCCACAAAAAGGGAGAGGGCTGCAGGGGCAGGAACAGGGCAATGCCAGGTGACGTCAGCAACCCCAAGGCGCCTTACTGCCAGGGTTGAGTTTCAGGGCCCTTCCCCGAGCCCTGGAGATCTCTCCTGTCTGAACTCACCCCAGAGAGAAGCAGCTGCCAGTCTCTGAGGGTTCCCTCCTGCTAAGTATTTCTGGCAGTGAAAAATATGCATTGAGATTGAAATTGACTTTTAAAGCTCTGGAAAAGTTAAAAATACTTTTGGGTAGTTATGAGCATTAGGCATAACAAATGGCTCCGAGAAACCCTGGGTAGTTTCGGTAATGAAATATGAAGTGACGGAGGTGGCATTTTGGGATGGCTCTGACTGGGGAACCAACATTTTCGGTTATGTACATACGCCGTTGTGAACATTTGTGGCTCCCACTCCTATGAAATATCACTCTCCAACCCCCTCGTTATTGCGAACCAGGGCAATAACAAAAACAGTAGGGGGCAGACGCTGGAAAGAACACATTAGTCCATCGAATCTAATTGCAAAATCATTTCATTAAAATGGGTCAGCGGCTCCATCACAGAGGTCCACCAGTTATGGTCTAACTATACCACTGAGAGCGATTCCTGCTAACCATGGCCAGCTCTCACCTTGATTAAAACAAAAGTGCACTTAACAGGCAGCTGTCCCCAGCCGGCGCACGTCTTCAGGCTCTTCGTGCCGAGGAGCAAACTGTGTCCCCTCCTACCTTCCTGCCTGTGATCCGCAGGCAGGGCTCCTCTGCTCTGCAAGGATCCCATTGTAGATACGTTATGAAGGAGAAATAGACATGCACGTGCAAAATACCCCCTGTGCACCATTGCCATGTGGATCCACTGGCGGGGCACAAGAGCGGGAAGTTGACTGGCAGGGTTTACATGATGGAACTTGCCCAACCCAGCCTGCCGATGTGTCTGGGTGAAAATGGTCCAGGTCGGGTGTTCAGTGCGACCGATGCTGCAAGGCGGGGGCAGGAGGTGTAGATAATACACTGGGCCAGGAAGCCACCTAAATAATATGGATGTGTGCCTGGATTCCGTTCACATGAGCCTGGGGTGGAAGGCGGGATGGACGGGGTGGTGGGCAGAATGCAGAGAGGGAGAGGAGGACACGCCAGGTTTCTGGCTCTCTGTTTATGATAGGTTGTGCCACTTCTGAAGCAGAGACCCACCAAGTTCATTCCCATCAGCAATTAGCACAGGGAGGTGGTGGGAAGGGAGGGAAACTCGAGGGAGGGAGACATCTGCTTTCTGCCTGACCGTAGCCCACTGGAGCAGAATCCCACACGCCACCCCCACCGTCATGTCTGACTGTGTGATGGCTCCCAGGAGCACAGGATAAAGTCTGGTCCAGAAGCACTTCTCTGGTGATGCACTGTGCTAGTTACATGGCCCCTGGCAGCAGCCTACCTGGGTTCATCCCTTTGCCATGCACAGAGCACCCTGTAGGCCTCAGTTTCCACATCTATATGACGGATGGCCTCAGGGTACCCAGGGCGTCCATGGAATCACCCCAGTTCAGAGCAGGCAGTAGTGCCTGGCTATTGTCAAGTAGCAGCTAGCACATCAGCTCCCCTGATGTTTAGTAGCCTCTGACATGCTGGGTGGCAGAGAGAACAGAAGTAGAATCACAAGCACCCACACTCCACCAGCCTCCTGGAGAGGCTCCACTTCCGGGATCCTGCTATCAGCCTCCTACCAACCCTGGTGAGGCAGGAGCAGTTATTTGATTGCACTTCACCTGTGGAAAGACTCAGGCCAGTTCATAGCAAAGCCTGGCCACACCGATGCCCTCTACTGCTGAAACCTGCAGACTAGCGCCCCATAAGATCACAGATGAGATCACCCAGGGACCGTTCAGCTAGTTCTGCCAACAGCTACGTCCACACTCAGAGACACTTCAGAAAGGCACACAGGCTACTCGGGTGCCAGAGGCATCCCACATGCATGGACCAATGTGGACCAAGCTCCAGGGTTGCCTAGCTTTGTGCTGATGAAGCAAGTGGGGTGAGAGGATGAAAAAGACCTGGCCCAGCAAGGAACTCACGTCTGATAGGAGAACCAGAGCCCCCCATTACTGCCAGCATAATTCATGTGCTCACTGAGGTCTGCCAGCAGCTCCCAAGGGCACCTCTCAGAGACATCAGGCTGTCAGTCTCCTTGCCATTTGCTGTATGACCTTGAAAGAAATGCAATTTTGAAAAAATAAATCTTAGCTCCAACTTTCAACTCATGGGAACTGCCCTTGCCCTCTAGTTAAATAGAACTTACTCTCTAAGACAGAGGTCAGATCCGACCCTCCAATGTGTTCTGCTTATGTTCACAGTGTTTCAAACCCGAATTCAATACCAATATTTTTTAAATACCTGGCTTTTCTTGAGGGGAAAAACAAAAAACAAGGAAAAGAAATATCAGGCAACTCAGAGCCAAATTCCCAACCATGAGAGTCATGAACTTCAAATCCCCACCTGCCCGACCCTCACCACTGTCTTGCCAGTAACAAGACCCTTATGTCAGTGGTCACTTAGGACCACAAGTTTGTCTTCCTTCGTTTATTTCATTACGGTCAAAGCCCAAAAGAACTGAGTTTGTACTTTTTCCCACGCCTGATTCCTGCCCCTGGAGGAGCCCCACGGAGGCCCTATCAAAATATCCTTTGTTTGGAAATCACAGTTAGAGGTTCGTGGATGGTAGGTTTCACCGAACCATGAGCCTCCCTGAAACCGCAGGCTGGATTCTCCACCCATCCATTTTGGGGTATTTCTCTGAGCAGAACGTCCATAACTTTCTTC
Source organism: Xerus rutilus (assembly GCA_028644305.1). Lineage (NCBI taxonomy): Eukaryota > Metazoa > Chordata > Mammalia > Rodentia > Sciuridae > Xerus > Xerus rutilus. The sequence goes on along the minus strand of CM053405.1, from coordinate 134,409,572 downwards.
AGCTTCTCAGACATGTCCCTGACCCATAAAAGCATAAAAGCCCCAAATCTTGAGCCTGGTTTCCCTAAGGATGAAAGGAGTGAGTGACAGAGATCACATGCAAAGCGGCGGGGCAAGGGCAGGGCGCCCCATGATGCCGCCAGTGATTGCGATGCTGCGTCGGTCATGTGACCCTCGCACACACCTCCACTCCTGGGGCCGGCTTGTCTCCCCCACCACTATAGACACCCTGGGGCCCTCTGGAGGGAACCCCATGACGCTGACGCCCCTCTTTGGCCCCGCCCAGGCTCCGAGGATTACCGCAGCCGCCTGAGCAGCGAGTGCTTCATGGACCTCGTGTGCCCCGAGAAGTGCCGCTGTGAGGGCACGGTCGTGGACTGCTCCAACCAGAAGCTGGCCCGCATCCCAAGCCACCTCCCCGAATACGCCACCGACCTGTAAGTCCCACCCTGCGTGCAAACACCCTACCTCCCCATGCACCCCGGGGCCACCCTCCACCAGCCCAGGGGCAGTCTCCTGGAGGTGGCCCCCTTCTGGCTCAGTCGCAGGGCCGGTCCTTGGGCATCCTGTACTTAGGAGGCCAAAGCAGACACCTGGCCATGCATGGACAGCTTGCTTGCAATAAGGAAGATTCACTCATTCATTCCATAAATATATCCTGAGCACCCATGGGGAGCCAGGCCCCGTGCTAGGCTATGCGTGGGCCCATCTACAGTGAATAGAGCAGACAGCCTCTGCTGGCCCTGGGGAGCTTAGAGTGTCACCAGGAAGATGGGATTAAACTAAAAATTGTAATAAAGCAAGAAAACTAGAATGATTGGATATATCTGACCTTCCTATTAGCCATGCCACTAGGAAGTGTTAGCTCATCCTAAAAAGCCCCAAATGCATAGCATAGTGGGGACAAGGGTGCGGCCGACACCTGCTCCCTCCAGTCTTCCTGAAACTGGTCACGCTGCTGTCATGTCTGAGGCTGTTTCCTAGCTTTAGAGCGAGGGCATTCTTTGGGAAGATTAAGAAGGATACACGCTCAGAGTTCATCTTGAATCCTGGCACGGGCAGGCCCTGAATAAATGAAGGCGATATTGGTTTGATGTCATTCTCTTTGACTTCCCGAATCCCCATAGGATGTGGAAGGCACAGCCTTGCTGTTCGCCACTCTCCCTGAGCGAGTAGGAATGTTGGGCGTGGAGCCTCGGAGCTGCCTGGGTTCAGGGGAGCTGAGCAGCTTGGGGAGATGCTGTAAAAGCCTCGCTGTGGGTTCTAGGTTGTGCCGGAACCCACGGTGAAGGCAGAGTCTTGGCAGTTAACTAGGTGTGAAAAAAGTGGATGCCCCCGAGAGTATTCCAGAAGGGCCCTCCACCCCGGGTGAAGGGCTCCCCACAGGGAAGGAGGCCTTCCTCTCCTGCCAGGCTCTCTGGCTGCCGGGACGGATGCCGCCATCTCCCATGGCTCTGAGGGCCCTTGCTTAATGTGAGGTGGGGGCCACTCAGCCAAAGCCACACGGGGAGCCAAGCAGAGGGCACAAAGGAGGCTCCTCGTCCCCACTGACCCACCGCCTCGCTTTCTGGCTTCCCCTGTAGGCGACTGAACGACAACGAGATCTCCACTCTGGAGGCCACGGGTATCTTCAAGAAGCTGCCGAACCTGCGGAAAATGTAAGTGCCCTTCAGGAGCCAGGCAGCCACCTGTGCTCCCTGGCCAGGGTCTGTGTTCAGCTGCGTGTCCCTCGCTCCACTCCAGCCCCTCCCAGCCCCCTGCTGACCCTGGCCATGGCCTGTGCTGGGCGGCAGGACATACACAGCCAAAATGAAACGTGGCTGTATCTGATGTCACATCACCCTGCCCCTCTGCCCAGCCCTACCCACCACACACGCACTATCCCAGGAGCTGGCCCAGTAAGGTCCAGCCATGACATGGCCTCCCAGCACACGTCACTCACCGTTCTGATGAGGCAACGGTTCACTGCCCTCTTCCCAGGCACATGGTGGAGAGGCTGTCAGCTGTTGTCACACTGGCTTTCAATCTGAGAGTCCCTGGGTCTGACCAGAGCCTGGGCTCAGCCAGAGGACACATGTGTTATTGGCTTCTCCACTGCAGAGCCGTCTACTGTCACAACCCTCTCTGCCCAACTGGGGCCAAGTCATGAAGGTAACAAAAATAAGACTGCTGTACTCTTAGGGTACCTGTCCTGAGCCAGGAGCCGTATCCCTTGTCTAACATACATTGGTTCATTTGGTCCTCACTCACCCATCTTGGGCTGGCTTCACAGTCCCCTTTATATAGGTCATTGAACTGGGGCTCAGAGAGGGTCAGTAACTTCTCCACGACCACACAGCAAATACATATCAGAACTGGTGCTTAAATCTGGTGATTTAAGCAGTCACACTAGTGTGAGTTTGGGCTTCCTTCCCTCCTCTTCCCTTCCTGGGTGCTCCAGCAGAGGTAACCAGCACAGAGATAGATCTCTGCCATCTGATTCCCAGGGCTCTCTTCTCTTTGACCCTCCGTTCCCCGAGCCCCCGCTCCATCTCCCCTGGCCCTAGAACCTGGGTCTGCTTTTAAAGCAAGGGGAACACAGTCAGTCCTCATTATTCACAGAGTACATATTCGCAAATCCACCTGCTGGCTAGAATTTATGTAGCTCCCAAATCAAAACTGCTCCCGCTTCCATGGCCACTCCTGGCCATGCACGGAGTCCACCACAGGGAGAGAATGCAGACACCCTACATGCATTCCTCGCTGACGTCGAAAGCTGATGCTCCAGCTGTGTTCAGCCCTCATGTTGTAAATATAAGTGTCCCTTTGCGCTTTATTCAGGGCCACATACTTTGCAAGTTTGTGCTCAGCCCCAGCAGGCGGCGGAGTGCCTGTAGAGGAAATGCGTGTGTTGGGGAGGCGGCTTCCATTCAGGCAGCAGTCATGGTGCTGCAGGCTGCAAGCTCAATGTTGATGAATCGATAATGTATTAAACAAGGTGTCTTTAAGCAGAAACACTCATGAAGCAAGTCCCCTTCTGATGAGTTGATGAAATGCCGTGGCAGAGCCTCACAGGACCTGACCCTGGGTTGCCCAGGAGCCATGGCGCTGTGTATGCTAATTCACGGGACCTGATGACTTTGCAGAATGTTACTGCCAAGTGTAATGGGGAGTTGGCTCTGACTCCTTGTTTTCCTGTTCTCCACACCCCACCCATCAGCACCCTGCAGACAGGGAGAACAGACCCCTCTTAGGCCCTGGGCAGCATCGCATCTCATTGGTGCTGCTCTGGCCCCGCCCTCCCTGCCCACAGTACCACCTTGGCCACACCCCCAGGGACTGGTCTGTACCTGTGGGCAGTGCAGAGCACTCTGAGGGGACAGCTGGAGAGGCCTGAGCAGTCACTAGCGTCCAGCACTCCACCAACCTCAGAGACCCAGCACAAATAGCACCCATCACCTGCCAGGAGATGTCCTTTCCAGTTCATACCAGGGAAAAGCGTGCTTGTTGTTGACCTCAAGGCACAAGCTTACTCGTGTATGGATTTGAAGCAGGTGTTAGGAGAGTCAGGCCCAGTGCCTGGTGAGCGGGAGCAGAGAAACACTTCACTTCTACAGAGAAACACTCTCCTGGTTTAGGTGTAACGCACCTTCTTTGTGCCTTCTTGCTAGGGACAGGAGCCTAGAGAACCGACTTTTACACCACAGGAAATACCTGTGCAAACCCATGAGGGGCTGCTGACCCCAGCCTCAGCGACCAAGCAGTGAAAGGGAGGAGTAGGAACTATAGCAAAATGTGGGCCCAGATCTCATCCAAAGGGGCGATGCCATTCATTTGCCACACTGGAATGAGGGTCAGGGCTGCCCCATGTTCCCACTGCTTAAGAGCATCTAGATGTGGGGAGAACTGGCAGACAGACTTGTTTTCCCTCTGGCTTCAGCTCAGACCTTCTCCAGCTATGTGACCATAAGAATGTCCTTGGCCTTTGTAGGCCTTAGTTTTATTATCATTTGTATAATAGAAGTAAATTTGCCTTATGTGTCTGTTATAATGGGGATTCGAAGTGACTATGGGGCTGGGTGTGCTGCTTAGTGGGACAGTGAGAGGGGACGCAGGAGATGAGCGGGGGTGCCTGGGCGGAGGGACCCAGCGTGGCTGGTTACACATTTGAAACAGGGAGGTACTGGGGATGCAAGAGCCCAAGCTACACTGGCATGTTGTGTGCACGTACAGGCATGCAAGAAAGCCCGCTGCTGGGTGTAGGTATTATGCACTGATTTTAAAAATAAAAATAAAGAAATTAATTTAAAAGCTCAAACCAGACACCTAGACACTTTCCAGAGCCTGGAAAGTAGAACACATGTGGACCAGGGCTGGACACGAGGCCATGGTGATGATAATAGCAATAGTAACGGCAAGCAGCCAACTCTTACTAGGCACTCTACTTGGTGCTAGACATTACTGATATTACCTCATTTAACTCTCCTGAGAAAAACTTTGATATCACTTCATTTCACAAATGAAAAAGCTGAAACAGTATGTTTCAGTATGGGTTACAGTATGTAACCCATCCAAGGTCAAAAAGCAAGTGGCAGAGCCAGGAGCCAGAAGTGAGGACAGTGCAGGTTAGCGGGGAGCCCGTGTCTAACAGGGCAGCAGCCGTGCGTGTGTCTTGGTGTGGTGTAAATCCATAGGTACACTGGAGTACCAGCCACCAACCAGTGACTCAAGAGGCAAGACTGATCCCAGAGGCCACCAGCTACTACCACTGACCACAAATGAAAGATCCTTGTGCTCCAAGATGCATCCCCAGCTCTGCCCTTCCATGGAGGTGGTGGGTCCTTCTGGATTTCTGCCTGGCAGTGAAGCCAAAGCTTGCCAGGCCTGGGCCTGCGAAATTCCTTCAAGGACTCGGGGCCAGGGTCCTCCAGTCACCTTTCTTGACTCTACCTTACAGGGAATCCAGGCAAAGGAGAGTTAGCACAAGCCAAGTGGTCAGGCTCCATATGGCTTCTGAACCTCTGGGCCCTACCCTCCAGGTGGGAGGGTGAAGCTAAGCCCTTCTCCGCGGGATTCCCTTGAGCATCACCTGTGCTCAGGGATGCAGACACAAGCACCCCTTACTAGGGATGTGGCACAAGGTCCTCACGCTCTAGGAACTGCATGCAGCACTTCAGTAGCACCACGGCTGGGGACATTGCAGTGGTCGAGAGCTCTCCCAGCACTGGGGAGGAGGACAACGTCACATGCAGAGAGCCACTGAGACCTCTCTCAGGTAGACTTCCAGGTCAATTCTAATGCTGAATGAGATGTTCAACCAGAGGCTGAAAACCAGTGGTCCTCCAGACAGAGTCAGGAGGACACAGTGGGATCAGCCAGTGGTGGAAGAATTTGCTGCCTTTTTTTTTTTCTGTTTTGTGTTATTTTATTTTAGTGCATGAGTGCTATTCTAGAGAAATCCAGTATTTCAGAACACCAAAATGACTGGCACACATCTTAAAGATATACAACTTATAATAACTTCTGGGTAACCTATAATAAAAAAGTTAATAAATGTTATCTTGCTATTTAAAACATATTAGCATAACATGCTCACCTTTAAAAACCAGGGGTTCTCACAGAAACCAGAAAGTGTGGATTTCTGGCACCTTCTGGAACATCCACATCCCCAAGGGGGCCCAGTTGAGTTGAACTGAGAAGCAGCTGCCCCTTGGCTGGGGCATGTGCCTCCTGATCACTTCCCCCCTCCTGGGCCTGCTGCCAGTCACCATTAAGTCACCACCTGAACCCTGTGGACACTTGAGTTGCTACCCTGGCTTGAAGGAGAATTTCCACCTCAGAGGGAGGGAGGAACCCATGAGGGGTGAACGGGACCTCCCCACCCTGACGGGGAGCCAGAGCATGTGCTCCATCATGACCCAGCATTCACCTTTTCCAGAAAGTTCCACTTAACTTTCCCAGGCTTTAAACTGGTCCTGTAGTCAGAATTTATGGGCTGGCTGCAACCCTAAAGGGACTCGAACCTGGGAGAGGCCAGGCCTTGCCTCACTGGGCCTGGGCTTTCCAGAGCAGCCTGACGAATCCACCAGCTCCAAGAGCTCTGTGTGCTCTGAGGAGAAAGAGAAGGGGGTCTGAAAGGTACTCGCAGCATTTCGCCAAGGAGCAGGGCTGAGATCCCTCTGCGTCACCCCTGCCCCAGGGTGAGTGGCCAAGCCTGGGCCCTCAGGTCTAAGTACTTGTCCTCCTCAGGCGAAGCCCCGAGGAGGCAGTTTTCCTTCATGGGGGCTGCAGAGGTGGAGAGGTGCCCAGTGGCCCTGGATTTGCATCATCGTGGGGTTTCCTGGAAGGGACCTCTTCAGGAAGACCCTTATGGGAATGTCAGAGCTCCCAATGCCCAATTCCCTCGAGCTGCTTCTGGAGGGTCCACCCATCCTCACGCTCGGTCCTTGGGCCTTTGGGCAGCCCACAGTGGTGAGCAGGGCTTTGATGGATGGAGAGAGAACAGCAGCTGGCCCTTCAGGAAGATTCTAGCCCCCTCTTTTCCGTCCCTTGTTTTCCTTCTCCCGGCCTAAGGAAAGGCAGTTCGCAAACCGTACAGTAATGTGATGTTAATTTTGCTCGTTTAAAGAAACAGATGTCAGGAAATGGGAGGCCCCCACTTCAGGGCTGCACTAACTCATCTTCATTGCTTGGTCCTTGTACTCTAATTCCCACGCAGCACGGGCTCCCAAGAGCCACCTCTCCTGCAGCCTGCGGTGAGTTATTGCTGCTGGGAGAACCTTCATCTCCTCTCCCACGTCTAATTTGGGGGTAATTTCCAGTCTCCCCAACACATTACCTCCATTCCAGGGTCATCCTGGGGCAGGGCGACCAGGAGTGATAAGAAAAGCAGCTAAGTTCCAGGTGATCCCAGGGAACGACCCCACCCCACTCTCAGACCTGGTGAAGGGCCTGGGGTGTGTGGCCTCCTGTCCTTTTGGCAAGACAGGAAGGGGAGGAGGGGACAAGGAGCCCATGATTGCAAAGAAGGACTGTGCTCTCCACATCAGTCCCCAGGCATGGCATCATGGCTCTCTGGTGGCCTGCTTGGTTCTTGGGGAAAGGGAGAGTGGCTTGTGGGGTGCCCTTGGGACCCTGGCTCCACCACTAGCTCCAAGTCAGTCTGGGGTGCCCCCTCTGTGACCTGAAGCAGAGCCCTCCCTTCCAGGCCCCAGTCGCAGCCATGACCCGGTCACCTGGTGCTCCAGGGGCCTCAGCATGCTGGGCACACTGGTGGGCTGTCTGCAGCAGAGGGGCTTCCTGCTTGCAGATGCCCCTGTGCACGGCTCGGCTGTGTTCTGGGAGGCTGGCCCCTTCCCTCTGCTGGCTGCACCCACTGGCCAGGGCTGCCTTCGGGCCTGGACATCTGGGTGGTCCTTGGAGGCCCCTCCTCTCACCTACTGGGGAGCTCAGGAGGCCTGTGTGGTGACCCCACAGGATCTGCCTACCGTTCCTCCTCTTCCGTGGTGGGCGGCATGGTGTGGGCATCAGGAATTGGAGGGAGGGACCTGCTCTCAGAGCTTGGGGCAGAACCGGAAAGGACGACACTGGGGGCTCAGTAGGACCAGCACTCTTTAAGAAACACTGTCTCCAGTCTTGAATTTTGCAAAGCAAATGACATCAGGGAGCGAGGCCCCACGTCACCAAAGAAATATTCACTTGTGAAAGGGACAGTTCCAGGTAGCATTTTTTACATGAAAGAAGACCTGACTTCAAATCCCAGTTCTCAGCCCCGTGATGTGGGCAAGCTCCTTCATCTCTCTAAACTCGGTCTCCTCATCTGTAAGATGAGGCTGTAGCAGTGTCTGTGTGGTTGGTGGTGGTGTTTTGGGGTGTGGTGGGGTTGTGAACACTGGATGTCTCCTGTGGTGGAATATGATAAGTACTCAATGAATATAAACCAGAAATGTCCGCTAGTGTGGGGGTTCTGGTGGGAGCTCTGTGGGAGGAGATGTATTTTTTTCCCACCGTCCTCTCTAGAGAACCACTGCTTAATGAGAAAATCTGGGGAGGACACTAAAGAAGTTAGAGAATCAGTATTTTAAATCCACCAGTGCCCAGGGGCATTGGAAAGAGGAGCACTGTGACCACACTCCCAGACCCTCTGCTGGGCGGGGCCCTCACTCCCCCGTCACAAGGGCTGAGCACCACGTGTCAGGGGCCCACAACAGCTCCCCAATCCTCAGTCCCAGGGGCTGCAGTCCTGCAGGGTGGTGGCTCCCCCACGGCCTGACCCTCTGTCCCATTGGTCCCCCCTCTGTCTCCTCCTCTAGAAACCTGAGCAACAACAAGATCAAGGAGGTGCGGGAGGGCGCCTTTGATGGGGCGGCTGGCGTGCAGGAGCTGATGCTGACCGGGAACCAGCTGGAGGTGGTGCACGGACGCATGTTCCGTGGCCTCAGCGGCCTCAAGACCCTGTGAGTGCCCAGGCCGGGGAGGCCAGAGGGAGGCGGAGGGCAGGGCAGGTAGTGACATGGACTGCGCGTCATCCTGGCCTGTGGGATCCCTTCCCCCTGGAGCCAGAGCCACGGGCACCTCCCATCTCTGTGGGGAAGAGGTCAGCATGGCACACAGACATGCCACTCAGTCACTCCACGACCCGCCCTCGCAAGCACATCAGAGTCCACAGCACACACTCCCCCCCCCAGAGTGCACACGGCACGTGTCTGTGCAAATGGAGTCACAGACACGCATGGACAGTGGGCAGGTGCCCTAGGCAGTGTGCAGACCACTGAGCTCTCCTGTCCCCCAGCCACCACGGGCGCGTGCACACGGTATGCACGGACCTGGCACCACCACAGTAAGTGGAGCACACAGGCAGGGCACACATGCGTCTGCGCTGGCCCCAGGGTACAGCCTTGCTTCTCCAGGTGCCTGAGCAGCCTGGTGGGCCCGGCATGGGAATGGCAGGAGCGTCCCACTGGTCACACACTGCCACTGTCTTCCCACCCCACCCTGTAGGATGCTGAGGAGCAACCTGATCAGCTGCGTGGGCAATGACACCTTCGCAGGCCTGAGTTCTGTGAGGCTGCTGTCCCTCTATGACAACCGGATCACCACCATCACCCCAGGGGCCTTCACCACGCTGGTCTCCCTGTCCACCATGTAAGTCTCCCTGGACTGCCCCTCTGCAGACCTCCATCCCCCAGCTCCCTGCTGTCTTCAGCCACCGTCATGTATCCATCCATCTACTTAAAGAACGCTTGTCAGGCTCTCTGTACTTTGGGCAGCATGTAGGCACTGAAGACACATGGACCCAGCACTCCTTTTGGGAGCTCACAGCAGAGTGAATTGCTGCAGGAAGGAGGTCCCTGGTGATGTGAAAACACAACACAGGCTGTGTTGAAAAGTGCTGGTCCTGTATTCTGGAATGTTAGCTTGTTGAAGAGAGTGGGAGATGCATATCCTTCAGCAGGAAGAGATATGCAAAGGCCCTGTGGTCAATTGGAGCATAGACAATACATGGTGCTGAGCAAAGCCCAGCATGGCCGTAGCACTGAGTGTGAGAGGATTGGTAGGAGGCAATCATCCTGTCCCTTGAGCCCTGCTCCCCTAGCACTCCTCTAACATTGACCACCTCTTGAGATACACCACACATTACTCACCCACTGTCAGTGGCATATCACCTCCTGTCATCTAAGTTCTGGAAGGACAGGGATACACAGCTGGTATGGTGGCTGAGTGCACGAACGAGTGGGATGAACAAGGACAGCAGCAGGAGGGTCGGCTGGTCCAGTGTAGCCCCCTTCAGCCCCTCCCAGGGGCCCCACAATGAGGGACAGGTTAGATGCCATGAGGGGTGTGGAGCAGGAGGACGGGGGAGGACGCAGCACCCACGTGGAGGAACTGGCCCTCTTCCTGCAGCTGCCAAGGCTCCCAGGAAGGGTGCTGCCAAGACAGCTGACGCCCGGCTCTGGGTGACTGGCCCTCCTAGGTGGCCTCCCTGGGCCATCCTTTCCTCATTTCCCAGGGCGACTGTGACAGGTGTGAGTGAGACGGCAGGTGTGCGAGGTGCGTGGCATGGCCCCATCCTGGAGAGACTCAGGGACAGAGGCTGCTGCCCCCCTCCCTCCTCCAGTGCTGCCACATCACCCACACTATGGGTGAGGGGCCAGGGTGTCGGGCTGGTTTCTAGACACAGAGGCCAAGAAACCTGGTCCCACCCTCACGAACCTGGGGTCCAAGTGCCAGGCAGATAGTAAACCAGAGCAGAACCCAGGGGGAACACGCTGACAGGCGCCCTGGGGAGCTGAAGGGAGGCTCCAGGCAGGCTGCGCCCTCCCGCTTCAGACAGGAGCTCAGAGAAGTCCCTTGGGCTGGTGTTGGTGACACTGGGAACGCAGGGTGAGGGGAGTCAGGCAACTGGAGAGAGCTGCCCAGGCGAGGAGGAGGGCGTGTGGCAAGCTCCAGCTGGAGGACAATGTCCAGGGAAGAGTTGGGGGCAGGGGAGCTGGAGCCCTGGGGGCAGCAGAGGCCATGGTGAGAGGCCGCAGTCCTGTCCCTCAGCGCAGACCCTCAGCGGGACGGCAGAGGAGCCACCTCGTGTCAGGACAGGTTTGCAGCGGACCCTTTGCCTGGCCTCTCCCACTGCCTGCAGAGCTGGGCCCCGGGCGCAGGTGGTGAGGCTGGCCTCAGAGAGCCCTTCTCTCCCCAGAAACCTCCTGTCCAACCCCTTCAACTGCAACTGCCACCTGGCCTGGCTCGGCAGGTGGCTGAGGAAGAGGCGGGTGGTCAGCGGGAACCCCAGGTGCCAGAAGCCCTTCTTCCTCAAGGAGATCCCCATCCAGGACGTGGCCATCCAGGACTTCACTTGTGACGGTGAGAGGGCAGGGGTGGCGTGCTGGGGAGCAGGGAGGGGGCAGGGGAGCGCAGGTGCAGCTGACCACACAGGTCTGATTCCACTCCCACCCTGGGCACATGCTGGTGCTCCGAAGGGGCTCTGCAGCCAGGCTGCGTGGCTCCCCCGTGCAAGGTGCCCTTTCTGAAGTCATTTTCCTCCACCTTCAGAAACCCATCATGAACACTGACCTGTGAGAGCCTGACCCTGGGTCCCCACAGCACCACTTCAAAACATGCTCACCTGCCATGTGCACAGTGCAGTCGGTGCCCTTGGATGGTGTGACCCCCTTGTGCTGTACATGGGAGCCCTGAGCCGCGCTTTTCCTGTCTATGTCATGGGAGCTCCATAGTTTGCGCTCGTGAAACATAGATTTCAAGAAAAGTCCTGTCACTGCCAAAGCGCACTGAAGATCCAGGTTCTGGGTCTCAGGATCCCAGAAGGCATATTCGTTTGCATAAATTCAAGCGAGCACGGTCCTTTGCTTGGTCAATTATCTAAGGACAGATTAATTAGATTGTAGATCAACTGAAGTTAAAGGTCCCAGCACTTTGGGAGGCTGAGACAGGAGGATTGTAAGTTCAAAGCTAGCCTCAGCAATGGCGAGGCGCTAAGCAACTCAGTGAGACCCTGTCTCTACATAAAACACAAAATAGGGCTGAGGATGTGGCTCAGTGGTCCAGTGCCCCTGAGTTCAATCCCTGGTACCAAAAAAAAAAGAATAAAAAAGTCTGGGACACACGCACCGCCCCAGAGGGATTGTGTAGGGGGAGGGGAGAAAGAGCAGGAAGAGGGAGGAGAAGGACAGGGCTCTGCCCACCACCCTGCCCACCGGTTGGCCAGCTGGGCTCACTTCTGATCTGGTTTGCTGGGGCCTCTTTCTGCTCCTCTGTGCAGTCCTCTCACTGAGACTCCTTAATAGTCATTACGTCAAATTCAGCGGAAAGCAGGAACCCTCCGTCCCCACCCCCCTTGTGTCGTTCCCCCACCGACCATGGTGAGGCCAGCAGCTGCTTCCAGCCTGGCTCTGGCTCAGGGTTGGAGCAGGCGCAAGCTGGTCTTTGCTAACAGCTGGGTGGCCCCTGCCCCTCCTGGCCGCCTTGCTCACCTGTGCCCCCTAGTGGGCTCCATGTGCCGCCACGCTCACCTTTGGGCTCCTCCACAGGCAATGATGAGAGCAGCTGCCCACTGAGCCCGCGCTGCCCGGAGCACTGCACCTGCCTGGAGACGGTGGTGCGGTGCAGCAACAAGGGGCTCCGCGCCCTTCCCAAAGGCATGCCCAAGGACGTGACTGAGCTGTAAGTACCCCACCCACCCGTGGCCCACACCAGCCTCCACACTGCGCCCAGCATCTCAAGCCAGACACTGCAGGATGCTCGTGAATGCATTCCAGCAAGATGGCAGCAGCTCGCCAAGGTGACAGATGTGGGCTTTGA
>CM053405.1:134346261-134396781 GCA_028644305.1 Xerus rutilus | reverse complement strand
AAACCTGAGATGAGCTGGCCCGGCTGGTTAACTTCTTGTGTGAACTTGGCAAGGCAGTAGTCAAGCTCTTAGTCTAGATGTTGTTGTGAATATATTTTGCAGATGCAATTAACACCCACCATCAGTAGGATTCTTAAGTAGTGGGGATTATAGTCCCAAACATGAAGGTGGGTCTTGCCTAATCAGTTGAGGATGCTAACAACCAGAACCCTGAGATTTCCCAGAGAAAAAGAATTTTGCCTCAGAATTTCTGAGTACTGTAGAAATTCTGTTTCCAGTCCACAAGCAGCCTGCTGTAGAAATCTCAAACCTGCCAGTCTCAAACCTTCAATTCACTTTCTCCATCACCCTCCCCTCTTGGATAGGTAAGAGTCAAAGGGCAAAGTCACAAGCTTAAAGATCTTAAAGGCTTTACTTTATGGTTCTAAACTGGGCCACACTTCATTCCACAAAATAGAATGCGTGTTCCAAAAGGGCTGAGTGGAAGGGTTGGTTTTGTAGACAGAGAGGCTGAAAAATGCAGAAACTAAGAGCAAAGTCAGTCACAGTTGGCACTGGGGCACGTGCCTGTAATCCCAGCACTCGCAGGCTGGGGTGGGAGGATCACTGAAGCCCGAGAGTTCCAGACCAGCCTAGGTAACTTTAGTGCTTTAGTGAGACCCCTACCCAACTGAAAATACTTAAAAAAAAAAAGGATTGGTCACCTCAAAGCTATTTTCCTTGTAAGATGGAGTCAGGGAGACAAACGACAGAAAGTAACTGACAGGTTAACGTCAGATTACTTCAGGTCACTTCTTTTGCATGAGGATTAGAGCAGAGGGAACTTCCAGGTCACGTCTGTTGAACCTGGCCTGTTTGGGAAGTTCAGCCATTTCCTCTCATTTATCCTCATTTCTTAGAAGGGCAGATAAACACCTTGGTTTTAGTTTAGTGATGGGGTACTTTAGCATTACCCCAAATTTAGATTCCATTTTGGTTTTTAGTCCACTTATTGGAGCCTCGTGCCAGAGTCCTATCCAAAACCATGAGCTCCTGTACTTTTTATTTAAACATATAGATCTTCATTTGGTTCCATTTCTCTGGAGAACCCTGACTAATACTGCACGGACCACAAAGCCCTCAGATTTGGGCAGGAGTCGGCTGGCCCTTCTCTAACACCCAGTGGGAGCCTCCAAGGTTCCAGGCAGGAAGGAGACTACATTGGCACAGCACCAGTCAGAGAGAGAAGACCCCGCGGCTCCCAAAGCAGCTGTCTCATTGCCGGCCTTCAGGGTCCTGAACCTCCCTGTTCCCTAAAAGATGATGTCAGCATCCCAGATCCCTTGGGTCACTTGCGCTTTCATTCAGCTCTTCAGAAAATGCAAGCATTTACAGAGCTTGGCCGTCCTGCACGTGTATCGGGGCCAAGCACAAGGCTTCCCTTGAGACCACAGTGGGGTTTGGTTTTTAATCCAGGGCCCTGTGAACAGCCCTTCCATGCATGCATGCATTCAACAAGTAGCTGAGCCCCTTTTACAAGCTGAACATTATGCTGTGCCCTGGAGGATATAGCAAGAAACAAAACTGGCAAATATCCCTGCCCTCGCGGAGGACATTCTCCACTGCATGGAGCTGGCCTTCCAGGAGGCCTGAGAGACAGAACACAGCAGAGGCATCATGCCCCATATCCGTAGGCTCTGCGTCCTCAGACTCGCTCTCCTGCTGATTCAAAATATTTGAAAAAAAAAAAGTTGCATCTGTGCAGAGCAGTTTGAGTCTTTTTCTAGTCATTGTCGCCAGAATAATACAAAATAATGACTATCCACATGGCGCTTACATTGCCTTGGGTATTAAAGTCATCTGGAGATGTTTTAAAGTACACGGGAGGGTGTGCCTTGGTTCCCCGAGGCAGATACTGAGCCACTTTACATGAGCGCCTGGGGCATCTTGGTTGGGCCTCAGGGGGATCCCGTAACTGATCCCCATGGACCCCAGGGATGACTCTCTATCCTCTCAAAACTGTGATGGATGGAGGTGAAAATAAGGTGCTCGGAATAGAGCAGTGACACTGCCTAGGGCTGATGTCTCAGGCCACAGGCCAGCGAGCGTGTTTCCATTCTTCCTGGACGTGCTGCTTGCTTCTGAGTCTCCGCAAAGTACCCTCCCCAGCTCCTGCAGCTGACTGAGGCCACAGAGCAGTCTGTCCCAAGGCACCGGCCCCCTGGTGAGCTTGCTGTGGTCTCACCCCAGCCCTTGTGTCTGTGAGGTGGAGCTACTTGGCTCAGGAGCCACAGCCAGCTGCCCTGAGGGCCACCTGCCCATGTGCTTGTCAGGGGCCTCCTGTAAACACCCCAGCAAGGAGGCATAGTCTGGGTGCCCTGTTCCGGTTTCCATCCTGAGCCCCCAGGTTGTAGTATTGTAGCAAATGAGCAGGCGCAGGCGCTGGCAGAGCAAGGGGCACAGGATAGGGCAGCCAGTCTCTCACACAGCTCCTTGGGGTTCATTCGTCTCCCTCAAGGAGAGACGCCCTGGACAGCCCGCTCTGCCAGTCCTGCTCCTGCCTCCCAGGTCCCCCAGGTCCCTTTCCACCAAGCACTTCCTGTGTGCAGCTGGTGACAGCTGGGCTGAAGCTCCCGCTTCATCTACATAGACCCTGCAGTCCCACCACCCAAGAGCCCCCTGCTCACAGGGGAACACAGAGAGAGAAGGAAAGTCAGGGAAGCTTCCCTGAGAGAGTCACCATCCATGCAGTGTTTCTTCCCAGGTGCTGTCACTCTGTGCCTCTCTTTCAGGTACCTGGAAGGAAACCACCTGACAGCTGTGCCCAGAGAGCTGTCTGCCCTCCGACACCTGACGCTTATGTAAGAAGCCACCACTGGGGGACCCTTGGTTTTTGCTCAGGGTAGCTAGGGAGCTGACTGGAGGGTGGGAGAGGGTGTGGCAGGTGGACACAGTGTTCCCCAGCCTTCCTCCCCAGAGGAAGAGCAGCCTGATTCTCCGAGACTGACCCAGGGAGTACTGAAGAAATATTCAGAGCCTGGCTTCATGGGCTGTCTCAGCCACCGTCCTGCTTGGCTTGGGGGAAATGACAAGCCTCTGACCTTCCAGGGCCAATAGAACTCCTGGGCCTCAGTCTCTAGCTCCTCCCAAGTGTGGCCGCGCTTAGGTTTGCCCAGAGCCTGAACTGGCCTTTCTCCTTCTCCCGCTTGGTTCCCCAGGATGGGTCCTAAGTCAATGACTCAGCCTGGGAGCCTTCTAGTGGCCCCTGCTGGTTCCAAGTCTTCCAGTGAGAAGCAGGATGCCAGGCCCAGGCAAAGCCCAGGGAGCCAGGCTGCCCTCGGCTTGGTACCTCAGCAGCTCCACTGCCTTGCCCAGTGGGGCCGGATGGGCTCAGAATAGTCCTGTGGTTCCAGGTCTGCCTAGGACAGCAGGGCAGCAGTGCACGGGGACAGTAAGGGTTCTTTCAGAAAGCAAAGCACCACCCTTGGGAAAGTAGGGTCCCTGTCATTGGCCCGGATTCCTAGATCCCCCCACAGCAGCATCTGGACGAGGGTCTCTCAGCCCCAGGCTCTAGATGCAGGAGGCCTGGTAACTTGCTGCTGTGGGCATCTGTCGTGGACATCATGGGCATGTCACAGCCCTCTCCCCTCCTGCCTGTTTTCCTCTGGCCTCTGCTAGGTGCCAGTAACACTTCCCCAGTAGTGATAACCAAAAATGTCTGCCCCATGTCACTGGGGGAGCAAAAGTGCCCCCAGCTGAGAACCACTGCTCAATAGCAATGGTTATGAACTTGAGGTTGGAGGGACCCTGAGTCGTAGCAGTCGTCATTGTTGCTTAATACTGACGCGCAAGCCCACCCTGGACCATTCAATCAGCATATCTGCACAGGAATCCCTGGCGTCTGAGGATTTAAAAGCCCTACAGATCATTCTAATGAGCAGCTAATGTGGCCACTGCTCTGGGTATTTATCCCCAGGAGAAGCTGGAGGTTGTAGCTGGCAGAGAACAAAACTCCCATCATCCTTCCTCCTAAGAGAGAACCTAAATCAACGGAATGGATGAATGCTAGAAGGGAAGGAGGCGAAGACACGGTGGGGACGAGTGGGTCAGGGGAGCAATTCCAGATAAGAAGTCGCTACCATGTGTGTTATATATTGTTGGTAGGAAGAAACGGATGAGTAGACTTGTAATTGAATGAATAGTGGAAGATTCAATTCATGAAGATTATTCACAAAGGCAGTGGGAAGGAAGGAAGGAAGGAAGGAAGGAAGGAAGGAAGGAAGGAAGGAAGGAAGGAAGGAAGGAAGGAAGGGAGGGAAGGAGGAAGGGAGGGAGGGAGGGACGAGGGAGGGAGGGACAACTGCTTAAATAGAAAATGAACATTTGTGAGATGAATGACTGGGATGGATGGGTGGGTGGGTGGGTAGGAGAGCGGGTAGGCAGACAGAGGGTGAGTGAATGAGTGGAGGAGGGATGGATGGATGAGTGTGTGGGCAGTTGGATGGACGGACGGATGGCGCGAATGGGTAGGTGAGTGGGTGGGTGGGTGTATGGACAGATGAATGGGCAAATGGGTGGGTGAGCAGGGAGGTGGATAAATAAGTGGGTAGATGACGGGTAAGTAGGTGGTTAGGTGGAGGGCTGGATGAAATGACTGTGTGATACTTGGGGATGGCCTCCATCAGAAGCAACCAACAGTAAAACATGACCCTTCTATTTGACTTTTCCTAGTGACCTGAGCAACAACAGCATCGGCATGCTGACCAATTACACCTTCAGTAACATGTCTCACCTCTCTACTCTGTGAGTACCACCTCGTCCCTGGCCCACTAGCTCATGGGCCTTGCAGTAAGTGGGCGTCTTTGCCCTCTCTCCCCTGGGTCCCAGGTTCTCTGCTCTTTTGATCTTCAGGGCTGCGGCAGCCCCTGGGAAAGGTAGATGTTAATCAATGACAGAAAAATAATGTAGGTTGGAACTTTCTGTCTGGGCAGACAGAGGAGCTGGAGCCTATGGTTCTGAAGAAGACTCTAGTAGAATATCTTCTATGATGGGGAATTTCCTCTCCCAGGGGAAGGTTTCCCTACACAGTTTTATTTTGCTCGGACCTGCTTGTTCCCTATCAGGTCTCATATTTAAGCACACACCAGACAGGGGGTGGGTGGGGGTTGAGAATAAGCTGGCAGGGGAGCCAGGCTGCTCTGGAGCTCGGGAGGAGACTGCAAAGCTGAAACCAGTGCGCTTCCTGGGGCAGTGGGAGGGGCTTCCCTCCATTTCATTGCTAAGATGCTTTTGTTAATTTATTCAAACTGGGAAATTGAAGAAACCTTTGCTTTGACTAGTGCACCATGTAAACAGCCCCCAGCAAATAGGGCAGAGTAGGACAGCCAACAGCTCCTATCTCCCTTCCACAGGATCCTGAGCTACAACCGGCTGAGGTGCATCCCCGTCCACGCCTTCAACGGGTTGAGGTCTCTCCGCGTGCTGTGAGTGCAGGGCCCTGCGCTGGCGTTCAGTGCTGGGACTGCGGGCAGCACACCACACTCCCTGCCCCAGGCTCCCTGCTCCAAGACCACACCCCTACCCAGGACCCATATTTGCTTAGTGGGATGGAGAGAAGGAGAATCCATTCCTGGGGCCCAGGCACACTGACATGTGTGGACCTTGAGCAAATCACCTTAACCTCTTTGAGTCTCACTTCCTTATGTGTAGAAGGGAATCAGTGGCACCTTTGTTGCAGGAACTGTGATGTGCAGTTGAACCCTGCCCTCCAGCCCTGAGCACAGTAGGTGACTTGAGCCCCACTGTGATGACCAGCCTGTCCACAGGTGTTCCTCTGCCTTCAGAACCATCATCCTCTGCAAGGGAACAAAGCTCACACACCAGAGTTCACAAGACAGGAGGCCAGGGCCTTGGTTCCATTCAGACAGCTGGCTCTTGGAGTATCTTTGTTCAAAAAGCAAAGTTTGGAAAAACTACCAATTTTCAATATAATGTTTCTCACACAAACTCTAACTTCCACATTCTCTTGGAAAATCAAGGGTTCTGGTCCCGCCTCTGCATTCCTGCATGCCTCAGCAGCACTGCCGCTTTGAACAGGGTTGTGCAGTCTGCAGCCTCCACACCTGCCCCACACCTGCTGCCCACCTGGCCCTAACAGGGGGTGGGCAGCCCACCTGAGGCAGATGAGCTCTGTGCAAAGGCTGGATATCCAGAGCCCCCTGCTTCCCAGGCTCAGCTCTCCAGTCCTTGCTGTGTTTTCTCATCCTTAAAATCAGACGATTGTGGTAACTGCTGCACAGGTGCTTATGAGGGTTAAATGAGATGCCATATGTAGAGCACTTAGCACAGCCCTGGCCTCTGGAAATGCTTAATAAATATTCATTTGTCATCACTGTTCTCCCAGAGCAGCTAGCTCCAGGAGGAAGGCCACACTCTACACTACCCCGACCTGAGGCTCAGTGTCACCTGGTTTGTGTGTCTTTCCATCCTGCAGTTTATTGGGAAAGGCAGATGCTGCGAATTGATCCTTTGAATGTCACCCTTGAATGATGTCCTCATGAGCTGGGACAGTGCTGAGCTTGAGAGGATGGTGCCCATGTCATAGATGGGGAAACTGAGACCCTGATCAGGGAAGTCACTGACCAAAGCCCAGCACTGTGGCTTTTGCAGAGCCCAGCCTCCTCCCTGGGAGCCCCAGGGCTCTCCACAGGGCCCATGAACAGCACCCAACAAGCTGCCCGTTCCAGCAGCTCAGGCTGATGTGATTTATTGAGGCCCACAAAACACCCGTGTCAGCGACAACTCCCTCCACATGTCATCTGCACTGTTATTAAAAATCAATTCTCTGGGGACAAAGAAGTGCCTGCTCTGATGGTGAGCAATCTGTTATTGTCACTTACCTATCACCCACCTCCTCTGGGGAGCTGGAGAAGGGAAACATCAGGGGAGCCCTTTCCCTCTTCCCCGCTGGACAGGACAGGACATGTGTCTCCCAGGCTAGGACGGAAGCTCCTCCTTCCACCTCCCGCTGACCCCTGCCATGCCAGCCTACTGTCTGCCATTCCCATCCAACAGTTCTGTGCTTGGCTTTGCTGCCCGGGAGCAGGATCTGCCAGTTATAAAGGGGGCCATGGGCACGTGTTTATAATTACAGTAGTTCTGGTTGAGACAACTCAGCATACGAGAGAGGAAACAGCATTTGCCTGTCCATCTGTCTGTCAGGGGGATGCAGTGAGCATCACCAGCCTGCCCAGAGTTTTCCCTCCTCCCCAACAGGGTTACTGTCATCAGCTCATCAGAAATCCCCGTCGACGTACAACGTGCTGGTGCTTGCTACTTGAATTAAGATTTAGTGGGCATTTAGCATCATCATTTTAGAATTGTGAGATCTCAGGAATAAAAAGAGAACTTAGAGCCCCCGATCCAACCATCTACCTCAGTGGGGAACAACCATTTTCTGCATAAGGACCAATTCAGGGAAAATAAAAATGTTTACAGGCTATATTTTTTATATTTGTATCCATTCTCCCAATAATATCGCACACATAGGAATTTATGTTAAAGAATAATCCAACATGAGGGAAAAGTTCTATGTGTTATGATCTTGGTTGCACCGTTATTTTTAAACTAAATTTTAAATATTACCCACAGGGGCCACAGTGGGGAAATGTTTAAAGAAACTGTGATACAACCAGCCAGTGAAGTACAGTTAACTAAAGAGGTAGAGATGAAATCAGATTGCAGTATGGGAAGGGTTTAGCACAGCATTTACATGGAAAAAGAACCCTAGCCTAATTATAACTTGTAAACATCAATACCTGTGAAGAAAGACTGAAGAGAAACAATTTTTTTAAAAAAAAACATTGATCACTAGTTGGTAATATAAAGTCATTTCTGTAAGAAGTGAGGCAAAGTTAAAAATGAATGAAGTCAGTAACATTTACAATATAGGGAGTTTGGGAAAAGATAAGGTTTTCGAAATTGGGAATTGCATTATCTACAACTATGTTCAAGCATCTCCTATTCTCTCCTTATTTCTGAGAGATCTCATTATTTTGATTAAACTGTCAGAAGCTATCAGAGCCTCAGGGTCACTTGGTGTCTGGCAGGAGGAGTAGGATGGACATCAAAGGCTGAGAGGCAGTAAGAGGCCTGGGCAGGGAGCAGGGGAGGATGAATACATTCAGAGAATGCACCAGGAAGGGGACAGGAGCCCTGAGTAGGCCACCCAGGCCTTTTCCACTTCACTCTTAATCTCAAAATAGCTAGAAGAGGGCATTGTTTTATAGTTGTTGTCCTTATTAGTTATACATGATAGTAGAACGTATTTTGACATCTTCTGCATATCTGGGATTTATGCATTCTTCTGGTTGTGTGCATCCTCCTGAGTCGCATGCCTGCATGTGTGTGGTCCCTAGCGTCGGCCCCCTCCCCAGCCACAGTGGGACCACCTGGAGTCAGTTAGCACCTGGAAGGCTGCAGCAGCATGTGCTCATGAGGGCCCCACTGGGACATCATTTGTCATCCTAGATTTATCTCCTGGTCCCTGGAGTGAGACGCCCGTTCACATCTCTGCTGCTCTGTGGATGTCAGGGACCCTCACAGCAGCCCTGGGGGCACCATTGGCTTTTTGCTTGTTTGCCTTCCGGACAAAGTGCTCACCCCTTACCAGGCAACTGCATTTCACTTTTGGCCAGCTGTGGAACGTCAGGAAATTCTGCTGAGCCAAAAGTGATCCCCGTCATGTTTGAACCATGATCCAGGATGCTTCCAAAATAAAAATAAATACAAATTTAACTATGGAATCTTGGAAATGAGGAAGTCTTAGAAATTTCATTGCCCAATCCTTCCATCTATAAGCTCAAGGGACTGATTTAGAAGGGACATGCTCCAGGTCACCCTCTTCCTCATGCTTCCTAAATGCCTACTGTGAATTATTGCTGCAATGAACCCCAGTGGGAAAGAAGAGGAGGAGGAGGAGGAGGAACAGGAGGAGGAGAATGAGGCAACAATTTCTGTCAGTGCTGACAAGGGACATCTACCAGTACAGGTAGATTCCAAGACTGCCTTTATTTTAGAGGTTAGAAAACTGAGCACCAAAAGATAAAGTCAACTGTCTCAACTTTCCAAGCCAGAGAGAATGAGAAGAAGGACTCAGACCCAGGCAGTCTGACTCAGAGCCTTACCTCTTAACCCCCAGGCCACCTGGGAGTGGCCTCACCTGCTCAGAAGAGAATCCACTGACTGCAGCCCACATTCAGGACTAGGACAGTTCCTGCCACGATCAGACAAACTGAGCATCCAGGGATCCAGAGAGCAAGGTTCCAGCAGCCCAGTGTTGACATGAGGTGGTTAGGTCCTGATGTTGCACTAGTGATGCCACCATGGGCATCCCAACTGTGCTTTTACAGCCCCTGATAGTCAGGAGGGGAGAAGTGGCCCCAAGCCCCAAAGATGAGCCATTGGGAGTTCTGAGAGGTGCTGGCCAGCCTCCATTCCTGCAGGTGTCAGGGAGAAGGGAGGTGACAGGGACTGGGTGCCCAGTGCTTCATGGTGAGACACATTCACCCACCTCTCCAGCACCTTTTATGATGGGGTTTGACATGCTAGTGGGCCAATCTGGAGTAAGAACCTGAAGTGTAGGCAGATTTCTTTAGAGTCGTCCCAGCAAAATACAGCCCGTTACTCGGTAGGTATAGAGACCTCAGCAGTGCAGTTCTCAATAAGTGGGTGTGTGACTTGCTGGTGTCACCATGCTCAGACTGCCTTTAGGTCATCTGGAGTTTTTAAATTAGAGCTTCATTCCTCTCAGGGGTCCAGGCACCTTTCAGAAGTGATGAGCAATGGGTCTGGGTGCATTTGCAAAACAGCAAGCCATAGTGAAGTCATCCAAGTCAATTGCTGGCAGGGGCTGGGGTTCATAAATAAGCTTACGGATTAGAGATGAAATGACAGCATGGCATGTTAGGAAGTGCCAGGGCTTCTTCTCACCCACGGAGGTGAGAAGCTGCAGGAGTCCCCTTCAGAGGACTGTTTGCTCTCTTGTAACTGACCTACTGCCCAAGACTCTGGGACTGCTTCCCCACCCACCCCATCCCACCCCAAAGAATCTGACCTGGGAACTGTAGGGGAAAGAGGAGGAGTTTGGTGATAAGGACAGCAACCCAGCACAACCATGAGGAGGAAGCAGAGAGCAGGGGTTGGGGTGTGGCTCCAGCACATGCTTAGTGTGTGCATGGCACTGGGTTTGATTTCCAGTGCCAAAACAAAATGAGAGGAGATTTGGGAGGAGGAGGGAAATGAATCCCTTGCCCTGAAGCAATAGGGGGAGCTCTCTGAACCTTTGCCCTTGAAGTGTCCCTGGACCAGTAGCATCTGTACAGCAGGGAATTTGACAGAAATGTAGAATCTCAGGTCCACCCAGACCCACAGAATCTCTATCTCTGGCAATGAGGCTCAGCGATCTGTGTGTTTTCTAGCGTCAGTGCTCCTGCCATGTGAGGCCAGTGCTCAGTTCTCCCACGGGAGAACCCCTGTTCTATATTAAACATAATTAAGCTCCCATGTCTGTTTCAGCTGAAGACCCAGGGTAGGCTAACTTTAGTGGAAAACAAAACAAAAAAGCGAGTTCATTAGTTGCCCCTTACATTTGCGCTATCAGTGCTAACCCAGTCTCTGGCTGGGATTCCTGCCTGCACTAAAGTCGTCAGTCCTTACCCTTAACAGTGCACTATCACCAGCACACTTGGTCAGTAAAGAAGCCCCTGAGTCTCTAGGACTTAGCCACCTTGTATTTCACACACCAGACCCCAAAGCGAGTCATCAATTTAGGGGTTTTTTAAATAGGAGTTTTTTTTAAATGCTGTTGATGATAAATCTTTCAATGGAGTATATAATCCCTAAATTGTAGATTGGCTCTTGTTCCTGGAGCACAGAACAGTTTCATTCCGTGTTTTCATGGACCTGTCCTCCAGGCACTGGCAGAGGCTCAGTATACATCACTTTGCAAAAGAAAATAGCTCAAGCTGCTTACACTCGCGAGAGTGGCTGCGGTTACCCAGTGGGTTGGCCTGCCTCCTAGACTTGCTGTCAGAAGATGCACTCAGATGTGCCAACTGCCAGGCCCACATGTGTGTCAGGACATGCTAGGCTTTCTCTAGGCTTTCTCTAGGCTTTCACCTCAACCTCTGTGGCAAATATCATTTATTTCATTCTCCTTTTACAGTAGGAAAGGGAGACTCAGAGAAGTTGAGCTGCTTTGCCCACAGTCACACAGCTGGAGAGTGGTAGAGTCAGTTCTGAAGGCAAGCAACCTGGCTCAGAACTTATGGCCTTAAGCATAGTTAAGTACTTCATCTCTGAAATCCCAAGGGCTCCAGTGAGTAGATATGCCTCTCCACTTTTCAGGTATGAAAATGGAGACTCACAGAAGCAATTCACCCCATGTTCCACCTCCAAGAGGGACCGAGGTCTGATTCCCTCCCAGATGTATCCAATTGAAAAGTGTACCCTCTTCCTCCACCCCTGCTGCTGAGCTGGGCAGAGGAACACCCACGCGCCTGCAGCAAGAGCACCAGCTGCTAGCAGCGGTGCTCTGGGAACTACTGACAGGTGGCTGAGTTCAGGCTGTCACTGAGTGTAACCTTCTGACCTGTCCTTTCCATCTCAGAACCCTCCATGGCAACGACATTTCCACTGTTCCCGAAGGCTCCTTCAATGACTTGACATCGCTTTCACACCTGTAAGTAGCCTCTTTCTCCCCAGCGTGCATTCATTTGAAATGCAAGCTCATAAGGGTGCAACACCATCACAATATCATTACAGCTAGCATTCTGGAATATATCCATTTCATACACACAGTCAACCCTCCATATCTGCAGGGGACTAGTTCCAGGAACCCCTGCAGAGACCAAAATCTGAAGATGCTCAAGTCCCTTATATGAAATGGCATAGTATTTGCATAGAACCCAGGCCCATCCTCTGACATATTTTGACACATCTCCAGATTGCTTATAATCCCTAATACTCTGTGAACGCTATGGGACTAGTTGTTGCTCTGTATTGGTGAGGGTATAATGACAGGAAAACAGAATGTGTTCAGTACAGATATGATTGTTTTCAATTATTTTTGATCCACACTTGGTTGGATCTGCAGATGTGGAACCTGAGGATTCGCAAGGCTGACTAGTTTATTTTGCAACAATGTATCCGTACTGTCTACCTTGTCTTGTTCTCTGCTGCCAGAATCCTCAATTCTGTAAACAATGTAAAAGAACTGCTAGAAAATGTTTACTATATGTTAAACACTTTAGATGAATTATCTAACTTATTTCTTACAGTGTTGAGGCAATTTTATCCCTTTATGCATGATACATTTGAAACTTAAAGGGTTTAAACAATGTGTCCAAGAGTGACATGGCCAGTAAGCAGCAGAGTCTCAGCTCAAGGATTACATTGACTGCAAAGCACACATTCTCAACCATCCCACATTCTGGATCAGGTGCTCCTGTCTTATTTTACACAAGGAAACTAAGGTCCATAAACACAAAGTGGTTAACTGAAAGTCACGTAGCAATTCAGCGAGACTTTGGACTAGAATTCAACTTCCTTAACTTCCAGGCCAGACCTCTCTTCCCTAGATCAGGGACCTCTAGTTTTGTTGGTGTTTGATTTTCTTACTACATTCCTCTGTCCATGAAAATATTTTGAGTTTGTAGTCTTCAATGTGAGTTTGATTACTTTCATATTTTGTGTGCATACACTGTGATACTAATGTATTGTGTATGCATATTTTAAAACATTTGAAGTAGAAATGGTGAAGGATGGGATTTTTTTTAAGTTCTAGTATTTCTTTCCTGAGACCACTTTGGAGATGCCCACACTGAACTGTGTGCCCTCCTCCCTGCATTTTCAAGCTGAGTGATGCGAAGCTGCTTCCAAAGCTCTAGGTCTCCAAACCTCTGCAGAATACATCTCCCAATGGACCCTTGAGTAGGGACAGGAGCCAGATAATGACATGGCCAGAATTCTAGAAAGCTTCTAGGGGAGCCAGGGTTGGAGTTGAATTGAGGATAGAATTTTACCAGGGTACTGAGAGCAACATCTCCAAAGTGAGAGGGGGAATGGGTGGGGATTAGCACACGCACAAGATTAGAAATGCACTCGAGATACTGACTTTGCTCTAATAGAGGTCCTCCCCCCCATCCCCATGTCAGACACCCCCAGTCTACCAAAGTCAGAAAACCCTGCTTTTCCAGGCAGCCAAGGATCTGGAGCCTATGGACCAGGCTGGAGAGGGGCCCTAACTTCCTGTTCTGCCTCCCAGGGCCCTGGGGACCAACCCACTGCACTGTGACTGCAATCTACGTTGGTTGTCGGAGTGGGTGAAGGCAGGGTACAAGGAACCTGGCATTGCCCGCTGCAGCAGCCCTGAGCCCATGGCTGACAGACTCCTGCTCACCACCCCTACCCACCGGTTCCAGTGCAAAGGTAGGTGCTGCCCACCCATTCACTTCCCTGCCCCTCGTGGGGTGGGCTCTGTTCTCCAACAGTCCGTCAGAGCTGGGCATCTCAACAGATGCGACTTCTGGGCCAAACAGAGACTCAGATGTTAAAATTAATATAGAACTACATCTCACTTTGTTATTCTCTCCCCCAAAGTCCTCTGCTGGCTTCCTGCCACCACACCCATGCTGGCAAGTGAACCCAGGGCTCCGGACATGCTCAGCACACACTGTCACCCCACTGCACCCCCAGCCTCTGCTCCATGTTCACAACGATCATCCCTTAGCATTCCTGGGGATTGGTTCCAGGTCCCTCACGGATACCAAAATGCTAGGGTACTCAAGTCCCTTATATAAAATGGTGTCATATCTGCATATACACATATCTGCTGTGTACTTTGAATCATTTATAGATTATTTATTATAGCCAATACAATGAAAATGCCGCGTAGAAAGTAGTTGCATTATATTGTTTAGGGAGGGAATAATGACTCCTAAAAGAAGCCTGTATGTGTTTAGTATAGACACAATTCTTTTTTGAACATTTTCTATCTGTGGTTAGTTTAATCTGGATGCAGAATCTGCAGATGTGAGATAAGAACATAGAGGGCTGACTGTACTTCCCCACTAACTTCTTTGTGCACGTATCTTTCCAAGTTGAGAACATCTTTAACCCGCATATCTCCTTTAACCTGCATTTTTCACGCACCATTATTAGCATTTTGCCACTTTACTGCAGCAAACTTTTTGCACATGTGATTTTTACTGACTGTATCATTGTCATGATAACAAACTACTGAGTTCTTATTTTGTGACTGATGCTATGGTAAGCACTTTTAGCATATTATTTTAATTCTCATTTTTCATGTATCAAGTTATGTAACTGCAAAACTTCTATGAAGCAAAAATTAATATTACCCTCATTTTTTAAAAAAATGAGAAAACTAAGACTCAAAGAGATCACTTTGACTGAACCCAGGGCCTTGGGCATGCTAGGCAAGTGTTCCATGCTGAGCTGCATCGCGGCCCCAATGACTTCTAAAGAATACACAGGTAGGAGTCCAGGTCCTTCTGTTTCCAGAATGCATGCATTGAGGACCACGTTATATGTAATATTCCACTACTACTAAGGCAGTTTAAAATCTTTAGGGTGTTTCCATTTTTTTTTTCTTACCATGGTTGCATAAAGGTCTTTCTGTACATGAAATTACATGCTTAGATGACATTCACAGAATGGAAATTACTGAGTCAAAGTACATGATCTTCACACATATTGCCAAAGTGATTCCAAAAGGGGTTATAACCAACTGATGCTCCCAATAGCACCCTCTGAGAGCCTATTGCATTAGATGCTCTTATTGGTTTATCTTGTTTTATATTTATTTTATATAAATATAAAAATCAAAAACCAATCATCTCCTTTTATTTTAATTATTGTAGATTCTGAATTTTGTCTCAAAAATTTACTTTCCATTTACATTACACATTTGTCTGTTCATGACCTTTGCTCATCTCTTATAATTTTAATGTTTATTTTTATTTATAGATATATTTCATTGCCCTCTAAAACTTCACTGTGTCCCACCCTTCTGCTAAAAGCAGAAAAAAGAAATGTTGACAAAAAGCTAATTTTAATTTTCCACCTCCAGCTTCCCAGACATCTGATCTGATACTAAAAAACCCAAATAACCCTAGAATAGTATTTCTCCATCTTGGCTGTGCAGGTTGGAATCACCCAAGGAGCTTTAAAAATAGAAGGCTCTCAGTCAGGCCCTTCTGTTCATCTACCATGAAGAGCCACTTCCTGTTGCTAGTCTCCACCCACATCCAGGTTGAGGACTATTAGCCCCAGGATCATTTAAAGTCCTGGCATTAGGTAGATCCTGTGTATCCAGGGCTCATGGTCAAAGCTGACTGCAGCAGCAAGACACTGTCCCCTTTGCAAAGCTCTGTATGAGGACCATGCCCTCTTTCCAGCCCCTACAGCTAAAGAAAGCAAGAGATAGTTGAAATTGCCATGGATGCAAAGTGTCCCTGAGCACAGTGCCAGCACATTGCTGTGCCCATGGGGCCATCTGTTTCTTACCTGTAGGGTTTTCAGGGAGGACTTCCTCTGTGTGCCTTTGGCATGGGCATCCCTCCTGAGCCTGGCACGGACTGTCCCATGGGAAGGGTGTTGGAGGGCGAAGAAGTAGGAAGCCCAAATAGAGTCTGGGTCCAGGGCTTCCTGGAATACGAAAAGATACACAGGGGGCTTCTAATTACAGTGCATTGTTTGCAGATTAGCACCCAAATCGGATCAGGCTAATTACAGTAATTGATTTGACTGCAGAAATGCTTTTGTATGATGTCCCACGGTGATTTTTACTCACTGGACATGGTTAAATTAATGGGACTCTAGCCAGGATGGACATGCTGGCTGGAGACAGCCAGCTGCCCCTGGGCATGGAGATGGGGAGGAGCCCAAGCAGAGGGAAAGGGAGGTGTAGCAAGGAGCCCACTCAGAGAGCTGCCACCAATGCTGGTTTTGCTGCCCAGGTCCAGTGGATATCAACATTGCAGCCAAGTGCAACGCCTGCCTCTCCAGCCCATGCAAGAACAATGGCACATGCAGTCAGGACCCTGTGGAGCAGTACCGCTGCACCTGTCCCTACAGCTATAAGGTATGGCAGGTGCCCTGCCTCCCCCCCTATTAGCCACCATTGATACCCAGGCTCGTCCTTTTTCCTGGAGCCAGGGTGGTGCACCGTGCTGGTTAACTCTACCTAGGAGAGCCTTCACAGGTCACCCTAAAGTGTCATTTCCAGAAACATTCCTATTCTCAGAACTTGCAAAGCTTGCCGGGTCTTGTCACACGTGTGCCAAAGAGGATCCCTTATAGTCTTGAGAGGGATGCTCTGAGATATGGGGAAAATGTTGCATTTGTATTTTCTTTGTGAAACATGGAGAAATGACATCTCAGAGAGTTCAAGTGCTTCCAAGTAAAGGCATCCCTTGAACCCCTTTCCAAGGGATTTCCAGAACCTTCTTTCCCCACCAATCCCAAGTTCTGCCCCAAAAGGGCTGATTCCAGCTTGGTGGGGATACAGAGAGAAGGGTTAGAAGGCCTGGGGCTGCCAAGCCCATCCACATTGCTGGCCGACAGGAGTGAGACCCAGTTCTCCCTTCTGTCTTTCCCAGAAATCCAGGCTAATAATTCAAAGACAGTCCTTTCCTCCCTCCTCACCCAGCACCACCCAGGAGATGTTACCCTGCTCCCTACTAACATCTGTAGAGTACAGACTGGGTGCCAAGCTCTCTGCTTGGCATTTTACTTGTGTTTTCTTTTTGATCACTGCCAGTGAACCTGTGAAAAAGTCTCATTAATTCCCATTTTCCAGATGTGGAAAGCAGGCTTCAGACTATTGGCTGGGTTTGACTCAAATTCCCAAAGCTTGGAAGTGATGGGATTAAGACCCAGGTCTATATGATTCCAAAGCCAAAGTCTTCTCCCCTAGAGAGTGTCCTGACAGCTGAGCCCCTCTCTGTGTCTCAGCAGGGTCGGCAGAGCTGTGGCTCCACCCTCCTCTGCAGACCTTGCCAGATTCCAGCCTTCAGTGCACCCACTCAAATGCCCTGGACACACGAAGAGTCCAAGACAGCCCCACAGTCCATCCAGGGCTCACCCCTGATATAGGCTGAGTGACAGGTGGCTGCCATCGCTGCAGCTCCATCCCCAGAGGGATTGTGTGTGTGTAGTGACAAGCTTAAGAGACAGGCTGTAGGAAGGGAACAGAATGCCTGGTAGCTTTCTTAGCTGTAGCCATGCTTCTAGCAGACAGTGCCAGAGTGCCACCTATGGGCCTGGGACAAGAGAGCCCAAGGATTCTCTTTGAAGCCATAGGTCCCCAAGGCCTCAAACTTGCCAGAGCCCCAGACCTATGCATCCTGCACCCCCACACAGTTACTAGCAGGGGAAGAATAGAGATTGAGAGGGTCGTGCTCAGGAGGCATGCTTTCTCTGAACTTCCCTGTCTGAGTTCAGTGGAGAAAACTCAAGCTGTGGAATTACACTGAGAAGCAGGTGTGGGTTCCAGCTTTTGTCATTTACTATCTGTGTGGCACTGGCCAGTGACTGTGCCTCGGCCTTCCCTCTGTACACTAGGACCCGCCTCACCTGTGAGAATGCAGTTACAATAATGTGCACAGTGCACCGACGACAGGACCTGGCCTCCAGTCAGCACTGCCTTTTACTTCTACGCTTGCATGCAGGGCCCTCATGCCAGGTGCGAGATGGGCCATCAGTGACAAGTTGCTGGTTCATCAGATTATTGATCAGTGACACTGAATAGTCAAGGACTTTCTGTGGTTCTCCTGGAACTGAGACATGTGTGTTTATGATCTTCCCAGTTCCAGACACGTCTGATACTCTTTGTTTGTTTGCTTTTTTTTTTTTTTTTTTGCTGCTGGTGATGGAACCCAGGGGCTTAGACATGCTGGGCAAGCTCTCCAGTACTGAGCTACATGCCCAGTCCCTGTGTGGTTCTCTAATTATTCACTAAAGACCAGGCACCCAACTAGGCTGTAAGCATTTATTCCTTCCTCTAATTTTTATAATCACTTCCAGAGTTGGATGTTATCATCCCTATTTTAAAGATTAGGTGAGCACACATGCTAAGCCTGCTTCCTTCTCTTTGAACTTGGCCTGAGCCTGAAAGTCCAGACTATACGTGACCCGCTTTCCTCTGACCATAGTCTAACCTCCACATCTGGGGAAAGAGTTCACCTACAGGGCCACAGCAGGATAATGCCAATTGTTTTAACTTTGTTCACAAAACTCTGGACATCCTATGGATTTCAAAAGAATTTGAACAGAGATTTTGACTTTTAGGAACCTTTGAGCTCAGGCAGGTCTAGGGTACATGGTGGTGATGGTTATGATGGTGTGGGTAATGGTGATGATGATGATAATGGTAATGGTGATGGTAATGATGAAGATGATGATGATGGTGATATAGTGATGGTGCTGATGATGGTGATGGTGGTGATCATGATGATGGTATTAGTAATGGAGACAGTAATGATAGTGATGTTGGTGCTGGTAAGGATGATAATAATGATAGCAATGGTAATGGTGATGGTGACAATGATAGGGGTAATAATCATGATGATCATAATTGTTATGGTTTCCATGGTGATGATAATGGTAATGGTTATAGTGATGATGGTGATGGTGACAATAATGATGGGAGTAATAATGATGACCATGGTGATGGTGACGGTGATGGCAATGGTGATAGTAATAATGATAGTGATGATGATGGTGGAGATGGTTATGGTGAGGACAGATGATGGTGGTGATGATTACAGTGATGGCGGTGATGGTTACAGTGATGATTGTGATGATGATGGTGGTAATGGTTACGGTGATGATGGTGAGGATGATGGTGGTGATGGTTACGGTGATGATGGTGAGGATGATGGTGATAATGGAGGTGGTGGTGATGATAATGATGATGCTGATGCTGATCATAATGGCGGTGGTGAGGATGATAGTGATGATTGTGGTGATGTAGATGGGGATGACATGATGACGACTATCACAACAACATAGTCAATATTAGCAGCCATCACTCTTAAGTGCCTACTATGTACTGACAACACACGAAACTAGCTATACCACCTTGCATACCTTTCATCAAAGCCTTAGGACACAGTTCCTAAATGGCCCTTACTTTACAGTTGAAGAAACTGAACATAGTAGGTGAGGGAGTTGGGATTCAGGCTCAGAGCCAAGTGACTCCGAACCCATGCTCTTGGCCACTTCATTCAGTGCCCATCAGTGAGTTCAGCAATGGCACAGCTGAGGGTGACAGTCCCTGGCCATTTAGAACCTGTCTGAATCTTCAGAGTAGAGAAAAACAGAACATGGAGCATGGTGGTAGAAAGAATCCCATGTGGAAGGACCCCAGAGCCTGTGTTCACCTGGCTACAGGGCCTTGGGCACTCCTGCTCTCTCCTCACCTCCGTTTCCTCAAACGTAAAGTGGAGCAGTTGAACCAAAGGGGCAATTTCATGTTGCATCTGACGCCCTAGCTGAGTTCGTTTCACCTGCTTTCCTTCTTCATGGGTTGCAGTACACTCAAGGGGAGCAAATGAGAGAGTAGTTTTGGATACATCACTAAGCTGACCACAGTCCCTTGTCACCCACAAAATTAAGGTCAAGGCCAAGACATTTACCCAGATATCTCAGGTTTTCATTTGACTAGCCACATGACCTTGGGAAGCCACAATATTCCAAAAACACAGCAAGTCTGGTGTAGTAGCACACACCTACGATCCAGTGGTTTAGGATGCTGAGGCAGGAGGATCGCACGTTTGAGGCCAGTCTCAACAACTTAGTGAGGACCTGTCTCAAAATTTAAAAACAAAAAGGGTTGTGGATGTAGTTCAGTGATAGAGCACCCATGGGCTCAATCCTCAGTATCATAAAAAAAGAAAAAAGAAAAAAAGAAAGCCTAGTAGGCCCTGTTCAACATCTGCTGGCGGCTGTGCTAATCTACGAGAACACCAGGCCTTTGGGAAGCAGTCACCACATGTCACCTCCCACACTGCTCTTAATCAGCCTGTGAAATAAGTTTTATTCTCCTCTTTTGATATATGAAGAAACTAAGGTCTGTAAAGACCTAAGAACTTATCCAAGCACCTACACCTGGGAAGCACATGAGCTAAAACCAGAACCAGCTACCTCTTTCAAGAAAGCCTACAACCTTTAAACACATCACTAGCCAGATTCTCACCAAGCCCCACCTTCCCACCCATAAATGGGAATGCGCATGCCCACCAGCTGTTGTCAAGATGGAAAGGTGTCACGTTTGTACCTGCCTGCCTCAGTGAGAGCATTCAGTAGACATTTCCCAAAGGGTAACTATCTTGCCACTGTTCTAGGATCTGGGAAATAAAACGTACTTCTCAGCTATTCAGCTTCATACACACATGTTCAGTGTCTCAGAGCGGGGCTTCTGAAACTTCAGTATGCTCAAGAATCACCTGGAGCTTTTGTTAAAATGCAGGCTTTGGTTCATGAGACACAAGTTCGGCCTGAGACGGCATTTTTACCAAGTCCATGGAATGCCAATGCTACTAGTCCAGGGACCACAGTTTGAGTAGCAAGGTTTTAGAGCAGCCCTCCCAGCACCATCTCGGAAAGAGTTTTCCAGTAAGGATAGCTGTTTCCAATCTCTTTAAAAGGAAGCTGGTATCCCCAGTCATGTCCTTTACACACACACACACACACACACACACACACACACACACACACACACGGTGGGGAGAAGAAAGTGAAGGAAGACCAAGGAGTATCACATATCTGGAGGATGTGAGCAAAGTGCAGCTGAGGAGAATTGAATCAGACTAATTAGCCAGGCCTTGGCAATGGTGATTGTTTCTCCAGGACACGTAAGTGACTGAGATTCCCACCTCCAGGCCCAATTACCATGTCATCAGCTACCAGGATCTGCCTCCTAGATTTCCATGCTCAGCATAGAGGGCTGGAAGAGATAGGCATCCCAACCCTCACCCCACCCCACCCTCAGGGGAATTTTCCACCTAGAGTAGATGCTACTTGCAAGGTTGGCCCAGGCAGGGGCTCAGGAGGCCCTGCCCAAAGCTTCTCAAGGTTCTCCTGCCCTGCCCGGCACAGTCCGTCTACTCTGCTGCCATCCCTACACACCCCTGAGCTATTTAGCACCAACCAGAGACCCTAGAAGGTATTTTAATCACCTACATGCCACCCTGCCTCAGACTCCAGTCTTTGTCATCACTGCTGTTACTATGAGCTGCCATCACATGCTAGGCCCTTACAGGCATGTGATTTCTAACCATAAGTTACAACCCTGGGGTAGATAGAGGCTGAGTGTCCCTTATCTGAAATGCTTGGGAGCAAAGTGTTTCAGATTTTAGAGTTGTTCAGATTTTGGAATATGTACATATATGTGATGAGCTATCCCGGGGATGGGACCTACGTCTAAAGAGCAGTTCACTTCTGTTTCATATCCACCTCATACACACAGCCTGTAACTTTATTCAGCATTTTTCCTGCACCTGCATTTTGACCATGACCCATCACATGAGATCAGGTGTGGACATTTCCACTTATAGCCTCACATCAGTCCTTAAAGTTTCAGATATTGGATTTTGGATGTTTGAATTTGGGATATTTAACTGTACTATTATTCCCATTTTGCAGAAAATGGAAACAAGGCTCAGGGAGAACTATCATTTCCTCCAGGCACACAGCAGCCAACCTAGACTTGCGCTCTGATCCACTACATTGCAAAACCTGGGTTTTAAGAGGGTCAGGATCAATGGTCCAGCACAGAGACCCAGCACTGGCTTTGGACTCGGCTGTCCAGTTCAGCTGCCGGTTCTATTTCCTGCTGTGCAATCTTGGACCTGTTACCTCACCTCCCAAATTTGCCTTTTCTGTCTGTAAAAATGAGTGCAATCACAATGATACGGATCTTGTAGGGTTCTGGTGAACATTACATGCGATCACGAATATGAAGAAAGCACTTAGCATAAGACCCAGATCAGAAAGTGTGCTCAGTGATGTGAGGGAACATTAGCATTACAGCTTCTGTTCCCACTCTGACTGAGAGCTCTGTGTTGCTCTAGTTGAGGATGAACCCAGATGACACCCCAAACTGCCCTGGCCTCCCCCTCTAAGAATGACCGGCCCCCTAACTGGGAAAGGGCATGAACTTGTTTTAAGAGCCAGCTGCTGGAGTAGCATTGAGAGAGCAGGAGGATGCATTTGAGAGTCTGCAGTGGACGCTGCCCTGGGTGGGCTCACTTGGCAGTGACCACACACCAGGAAGCCCTAGTCCCCTTCCATGACAGGTGCTGGCAGCAGCAGGAAGGAAGGAGGGTTTTCTCTGGCAGATGGCGAGCAGATGGAGCAGCAGTGAGAGGGCTCCCATGGTCACCCCCACCTGGCATGCACCCAGGCCGCTAAACCACGACCTAGAAATAGATGCAGTGGACCCCTCCCCAGGCCCCGTGCTGCTGGGTCCTCCTGCACAGGACTGCTGCCAGAACTCGGGGATAACCCTGGTCCATTAGTCTCAAGGGAGAAGCAGGAGCCGGAGGCCCAAGGAGAGCTGGGGCACTGGGTCTAATTCCAGTCTCTGTCCTGAGGCTGCCCTCCTCGGTCCTCACTGCTCCTTCTGACTGGCATGATCCTCCCCACCTGCCACCTGGTTGGCTCCTTGTCAACTCGGACATCCCCTTCAGAGGAGCCTGGAAGGGGGAGGAGCCTGGTCCAGAGGATCCCCCCTCGCTCCAACTCAGGTGAGGCTTCAGCCTAGCCTAACATTGGGCTCACCTGCTGAACTTCAGAACAAACATCCAGACCAATCAAGGATGAATCTCAGGGGGTTGGCATTGTACAGGGGACACGATCTATTGGGCACAGGTCAGCTTAGTCAAGCTGTGGATTAGGCCTACTGTGCACAGGTGCTACCTAACGGGCAGCACTTCCTCACACCAAGCTCTGGCTTCCTTCTCAAAACAGCCCTATCAGAGCTTAGGAGGCTTTTGCAGGGTCAAGGGTGGCCAGCCAGGAAGAGGTGGAGCTGGGATGTGAATCAGATTTGGTCGTATCCAGAGCCCGCATGGAGCCCTGCCGCTGAGGACAAGAGGCAGTGGGTTCGGAAGTGATGGAGCTGGAGCCTGGACTTCTGGGTTCTGCAGGTTCCTTCCTTGTCACTGCCGTGTGACCAGAGGCAAGGACGCCCTTTGGCTTGCTCTGAGTCGCACGGCAAGCCTGTCCGGGGCCTCCTCTCCAGCATCTCCTCAGCTTCACCCAGGGAGGCTGGGAACTGCCGGGGATCTCCAGGTCACAGCAGCTCTCCAAGGCCCCCTCCCTGGGCACCTCTCTCTTTTCTCCTCAGGGCAAGGACTGCACCGTACCCATCAACACCTGCATCCAGAACCCCTGCCAGCACGGAGGCACCTGCCACCTGAGTGAGAGCCACAAGGATGGGTTCAGGTATGCTCACCACAGGCCTCCCTGCCCCGGGGCTTCATAGGCAGATTCCTCTATGAGAAGGATCTCAGGCTCTTCGCAGCCCACAGGGAAGCACAGTTATCCCTACTGTGCAGACAAGGAACCCGAGGCTTCAAAGGGTAAGCTCCTTGCCTGGAGTCACATAGTAAGCACTGGTACTTGGATTTGGACCCAGATACCAACCTCTGCTGTCCAAGCTAGGAAGTCTGCAAGGGAGCTGCAGTTGCCCACTGAAGTCAAAGAGCAGATGCAGCCTGGCAATCCCACCACTCTTTCCTAGATGGTGAATAATGCCAAGAGTTGATAGCCATGACATGCTCCCTATAAGCCAGCCTGACTAGTCACATGTTGTCCCATTTACATCCTCTCACAACCTATCCAGGAGGTAGGTACCAGTCCCATTGAACAGATGAGGAAAGTGAGGCTCAGAGATTGGTTTGCTCTAGGTCACATATCCTGACACTGGCTCCTGGATCTTCTGTCCCCACCTCAGTCCTCTTTCCTTGCGGTGTTAATGTCTCAGGAAGAAAAAGGCACAGAAGTCATGTAAGCTTTTCTTTACCCTGTCCTCGGTGTAAGATTAGGCCTCTGCCCAGACACCAGGCCTTTTAACGCTTCCTGCCTTCTCCGCAGCTTTCAGGCACCCAGGCTCCCCAACCTGTGACCCTGGCAGGAGCAGATCATTGGAAGTGGCTTCTATGGCACATTGGGCCAGGCAGCAGCTGCTGGGCATAAAGGCAAGACCCTGGTGCCAAGCTCTGATGACATCTTAGAGCTTGAGTTGCAATTAATTTCCGAAAGCACTCTGGTCAGGGGCTGCTATGTAGTCTGTGGAAGAAATCGAATTCCAGTCTCTTGGCTGTCCTCCCCGGGAAGCCTAGCCCACGCACGTGTCCTCCTGCCAAGCCAGCCCATCCGACCCTGCCTGACTCTTGACAAGCGAGACTCCAGGCTGAGTTCCTGTTCTTGCCTGGAATAGGCCAAACCACCCACTTCCACTGGCTCACTTGGAGCAGGATAAGGAGAAACAACACAGGAATCTTCCAGAGGTAGCCACAGGCCTCAGCCAGGAAACTCACCTCCAGGCCCAAATGATGTTCTGCCCCAACCAGAAGGAGACAACTGGGCCAGGAAGGGAGGGCCTTCCCCTGCAGGCCGTTCTATGTCTCCAGGTATCTCCCTTGCCATCTTCCATCTTTGAGGAGTTTCAGATGAATTGGAAATATTTCTGAAACGTAATTTGAAAGGAAAAGGACCCAGAGCCACGGGATGAGGGCGGAGAGGCAAATGCTGGGATGTGGGTGTTTCCACACCAGGTCCCACCAGGCCAGCCGACAATAAGGTGGGCCCCTGGTCAGGAAGTGCTCTGCCCCTCTTCCCCCCTGGAGTCATTTTCTAGGGCTGCCATCACCAAGGACCACAGATTGTGTGGCTTATGGCAACAGAAATGCATTTGGACCAGAAGCCCCAAATCCAGGTGTCTACAGGGAAAGGCTCTTTCCAAACCCAACAGGGGAGGGTCCTTCCTTGCCCCTTTCTGGCTTCCGGTGTTTGCGGGTGAGCCTGGCATTCCTTGACTCTCAGCCCAGCACTCCAGTCTCTGTCTTCACTGTCACAAGGTTTCTCCCCTCGCCTCTGTCTTCACATGTCTGTCTTCTCCTGAGGACATCATGTTGGGTTAGGGATCCAACCTCATCCAGTATGCCCTCAGCTCGTACTCTACAACAACGCTGATTCCAAGTAGAGTCACATAGCGGTCCGGGGCTGGGACTTCAGCCTGTCTTTTTTGGAGAGCACAGTCTAACCCACAGCACCTCTTAAGAGTCAGAACTCGGAAAGCATTGCCTGCCACCCCTTCAGACAGAGGCTTCTTTAATCTTGCTGCATTATTGGCTCTCAAAGGGGGCAAAGGCCACACAGGAGACCAAGAAGGGAGATGCAACCTGCCCTCGAAGTTCCCAAGGCTGACTAACTCTCTTGGAGCCTCCAAAGTTGCCCAGTGTAGCACAGAAAGTGGAGTTGGGTTCTTTGTCTCATGAATTTGAAGAAAAAAATCCAAAGACACAAGGGTGAGAGCAAAGTAACAGGATTTATTAGAGTAATAGAAAAAAAGCAGAGCTCCCAAAGAAGGAGAGGGATACCCAAGAGGGCTATCATCTAGGGCTTTATGTAGATCTCCAGGTTTAAGGAGGTCGGGCCCCTGCCCAGTCCTGGGTAAGCCACTCAGTGTCCATGAGTGCAGACTTCAGTCCTATCAAAATGTTGGTCAAGCATTTTTCCTTCTTTGGAAAGGCATAGACCCCAGTCACATAGGTCCTGATTGGAAAATGGCCCTTGTAAGTTTCTTAGCAAATATCTGCAGGTGCTGTTTGACCTCTGCTGTTCAGGAAGTTACTCATGGGCCATCTCCCTGTCCTCCCAGCCTTGTCTCTTCCGCCTGACGTCACCAGTGAAGACAGGAGATTTGGGCCCCCTTCCCACCTCTGTCCCCACAATCTGGACTCCCTTGGCCGGCCACCATATCCATGGCCCACTGCTGGGCAACATCCTGGAGCAAGCCCAATAAGTAGATCTTCAAGAAAACCTCATCATGCCTTGGTTTAAGATCCTTGAACTTTCTACCCCATCTGGCCCTAAAGAAGTAGTCTTTTGTGTGAACGCCCAGGGTTCCTAACAGAAAAAAAAAAAGAGTCACTTTTCTCTACTATCTCGAGAGCTCAGTCCTTGGCCTTTTGTAGGAAATGTATGTAATATGGTTTTCGAATTGTAGAGAAACCGAAGTGAGGTAGGATTGATTCTAGGACCACAGAATTCACTTCCTACTAGTTTAGTTTTACTTTTTAGTGACATCCCAAATCAGAGCAATCTCTGAAACAGAGGCCTGCACTTCCAGGGTCTAAAGCTAAAGCTGTGCTCATGGATAGGGCATACATCCCTGGTTATCAGCTTGGCCATGGAAACAGGCAGGTTCCCTGCAGTGTTTATTTAATCAGAGGCTGGCTTCCCACCCGCCCCCAGGTGCCTCCCAGCCCCTTGCACTTCCCTTGTGCCCAGGCAGAATAGATAATTCTTTTATGTGCCCAATCCTGGAGTGTGAACAAGGTCAAGCAGAGTACAGGAGGGTTAAGGCTTTTCTCTAGAAAATTTAATGCACCAGATTTAACACTGATTTATGGCGTTCAATCCAAGTTCACCAGGAGACCTTGATCTTGGCAGGAGAGGGGTTCTCCCACTCCATCCCCCTTCCTAGAAGCTGGAGGGGCTCAGTAGTGACAGGAATACACAGCACAGAGAGTGGGCTCGCTGAGGAAAGGTTGAGGAGATGCAGTGGTCTGTTCTAGAACCAAAGCCAGGCTTGTTTTCCCATGCAGTGTGTTCCCTTCCGAGTATTTAGCTTGTATTATCTCATTGGATTCCATGAGCACCTAAGGCCAGACAGCTTGGAAATGACAGACCGGAAATCAGGACCCCTGGGTGCAGAGCCGTGACCTCAGCCAGGAGGCCCAGCCCCCTCTCAACATAGACTGAAACATCACTTGGCAGGGGCCGGGGGGCTCTGTCTCCTTTGTCTGTGCCACAGAGGAAAGGGCAGGCATTTTAGAAGACAGCTGCAGGAATTTAAGCCACACCCAGGAAACCACGTCCAGCTAGGGACAGTGGGGTGGCAGTGCTGGTAGGAACTGCCTCTAGAGCAAGGCGGCCAGCAAGTGCCAGGGGAGCCAGAACATTGCCTGGAGACAGGGAGCTGGTCAAAATGATCCTGCAGGTTCCCCGGGGTCTTCCTGCTCAGGCCCCGAGACTTCCTGTGTCCCCAGGAGAGAACTGACTGTATTTCTCCCTTCCTTCTCCCCCTCCAACCTGCCCCGCTCCTGGCCCTTCATCCTTCTTCCCTCCACCCACATCCCCAAAGCTGCTCCTGCCCTCTGGGCTTCGAGGGGCAGCGCTGTGAGATCAACCCGGACGACTGTGAGGACAACGACTGTGAGAACAACGCCACCTGTGTGGACGGGGTCAACAACTACGCATGCATGTGTCCCCCCAACTTCACAGGTGAGGGGCTCAGGACGCCCAGCCTGCTCATGTTTGTGGCATGGCATGGACAGCGTCTCTAGAAGAGTCCCCTTTCTCCTAATGACAATCTTAAAGGCAGAGGGACTCCACCTCCTTTCTCCCTGTGGACAGAAACCAAGATCCCAAGACAGTGACATGCCATGAGGGACTTCTCCAGTGCCCTGTCCACTGGCTTGTCCGTCTTCTCCACCCCAGCCCCGCAAGTCACTTGCTCCTTTCCACTAAGAAGCAGGTCCCTCGGGGCTCTTCCAGCTCTCTCTCGATTGAGCTGATGGCTGTACCCTCCTTTGGGAAGCCTGGTGGCCAGCATGTGAGGCCGGCAGAGGCCCTTGAGCTGTGAACGGCTTTGCTCAGGTGTAGTCAGCTGTCTCTGGAAATCTGCATTTACCCAGACCCTCTGCTAGGAGCTAAGGATGCAAAAATGAGGGGAACAAAGCTTCTCACAGAAGCTCCTGGTCAAGGAGAAAAACTCACAGGTTCAACAGGATTAGAACACAGCCATGGAGGTCACGGGGCCACTGGGGAACCTGTCCTGCTGCAGAGTGCGGGAAAGCCCCACAGGAGGGGTCATTCCTCGGGATGTCTTTCTATTCACCCAGCCCCAAACCCAACATCTTTATTTTCTACATAAACCATCAAATATACTAGTAGATTTTGAAGCAAAAATGATACCAGTTGGTGCATACACAACTGACTTATGAGAGTAACCTAAGCGGCATATCCTAGAAAAAGAGCCAACTCAGGGAGCCCTGCACATAGTTATAACCCTTTCCTTGGAGCTCTTGATACAAATTAATATATCAGAGGTTCTGAAAATCCCTGCTTTAGAGATAGTTATTTATGTTTGTTTAACCCAGCAGTTCCCAGACTTATTTGAGCTTCCCTCTTATCCCACCCGGAAACACTACTGCCAGCCTAGAGGTATCGTGTTGTAAGTTACAAGTTCTGGACCTGCTGGGCTAAGGCCAGGAGGGAATGGGGTGAAGTGGCTGGGGCGGGGAACCTTGCTTGTCAGTCCAGAATGAAGCGGGAGGGGGTGTGGTAACGAGTGGAGCAACCCTAGGGACTGCAGAGGACGCGGAGCAGCCCCCGTGCCCTGCAGAGCCTCCAGTCCACTAGCCAGGATGCCCCAGCACAGCCTTGGGGTGCTGGGCTGCACCAAGGCAGCTGAGGAAGCCGCCTCCCCCCTGGGGCCAGACAAGCCTTGGGTTGAGAGAATGTGCAGGCGCGTCTCCCTCCTGCCCTGCGTCTTCCATCTCTGGGGGCAGAGTTGTAACCAAGAGCTGCATTGCAGCGGGTGACTCTTCTCATGCACCTACTACATGCAGGGCAGCGAATTAGGCACTAGGGACACCAAGAAGTCCAAGGTATGCCCTCAGCCCACAGGGGGCTTCCTAAGACAAGCCGCAGCCCTGGAAAGGGTTGAATCATTGGTCCGGAAGAAGCTGCTCATCCAAATCCCAGTAGCTCAGGAGAGGGCAGAGGTGCTCAAAATCAAAATGGCAGAGGAGAGGCTCAACCGGAATTCTCACCAGACAGACGGGCAGTGGCAGGGACACTGAGGAGACCTGTCTCCTGCCTCAGTGGAATCCTGCCCAGGTCTGCAAAGACCAGGCTGGTTCCAGTTTGTTGCACTCTGTTCCTGAGAGGAGAGCATTGTGGCTCTTCTGTGCCCCAAAACATCCAAGTCCTACGCGGGCACTTGGCTGCTTCTCTGGGCCTCTTCAGAGGACAAGGAAGAGGAGGAGGCCCATAAGGAATGCAGTGGCCTCTGTGGCCTTAAGAAGTTCCCTCTCTGGAAAGGTGGAGAGAGGCTCATTCTCACCCTAGAAGACAACAGGCTCTGGGGCGTCTCATGCACCCTCAGGACTTCCTGCCCTTGACCCTGAGAGCAGCAGCCCGGGCAGCCTACGCAGGCCACAGCTTTCCCACCCCAGCCCCCAGGAGAACTTCTGCCATTAGAGTGATCTAAGGATCACTCTCTGCCTGGCTTGATTGGACAGACTTTGAGAAAATCCAGAAGTCAGACCCAAAAATCCCACCCTGCTTGGGAGATGCCTCCCGCCTTATCCACCCCACCCTACATTCCTGAAACACTCTTTGAGGTGGTTGAGCTTATCTAAGCCCGTGTGCAAGGGCATCCCGGGTATTTATGACCCAGTAGGCATTTGGCAACACTACAGACATCAAAGATAGTTATCCAGAGACCAGAACTTCAAATTCCTCTCATATTTCCTTCCCTTGAAAAGCCCAAGAGGCTTCTTGATCTGTAGCAGGTGAACTATGCAGTTAAGCCTTTCCAGCCCTTCCAAGAAGCTCCCTCTGGCCTCCTGGGTGAGGTGATGGGTGGCTCCGTGCTCCCAGAGTTTACCTCTATGGTGGCCTCACGACTCTGGATTGCGATGGCCTGCCTGTTGGAGACCTCCCACCACTAGACTAGGGAAGAGGACAGGAGTGAGTCACTGTTCTGCCCCAGCACCTAGCATGGTGCCTCCCACACAGGAGGGGCTCAGTGAAGAGGTGTGGGGAAAAAGCAGATGAACAGCATAGCCCTAGATGGGCTCCAGCTGCGGCTCCACGTGCTACCGCCTGAATAATGCAGTACAACACCCACGTGGGGGTGCCATGGCAGTGCCCACGAGGGCTGCTGGGGTCATCCCCTGGGAAGGAAACTGAGATCAGGAAACAGGAAAAACAATACACCAAGAGAAGAGTGAGAGGGCCTTGCTGTCTGTGACCCCCTGACAAATGTAGGCTGTCTGACCTGCAGACCTGGGTGTCCTGATCCCTGAGTTCTCATCCCTGTCCCACCAGGTGAGCTGTGTGATGAGGTGATTGACCATTGTGTGCCTGAGATGAACCTCTGTCAGCATGAGGCCAAGTGCATCTCCCTGGACAAAGGATTCAGGTAGGACTTGCAGACCTGCCTGCCACTGAGCGCTCTGCCTCCAGCTGTCTGGCTTTGAGGCTCTGAGTCACTGTGGGTGGCGGGTAGGTGGGGTTCCTCTCTCGCTCTTCCTCTCTCTCTCCCACATCTCTCCTTTCAGAGCTACAAAAACTGCTCAGAGAAAACAGAGTACAAAGGGTGCTTGGTGGCCTTCCCAGGGTGCAGCCTTCCCAGCCGTCTGACCTGTGGCTTTAGAAGGTTTGCCAGCTTGCACACCTGTGGGAGGGAGGTGGGGTCAGGAGCTCCAACGTGGTTCAGCAGCCACAGCCATTGGTGGAGCCATCTCCAGTGAGCAGCCGAGCCAATTGGCATCAGGGGAGCACATGAGCCATTCCTAGGTGGAGGGAGAGGCTGCCTCAGGAGAGAGCCACCAGTTCATAAGCCTGAGAATCCAATGACACTCCTGGGAATTCCTCCTAGGCTCTCTTCCCAACTTCTCCCCACACCCTCCATCATGAAAACTGGTGCCATTATTTCTTTTTTCTTTTTTTTTTCTTTTTGGTACCAGGGGTTAAACTCAGGGGTACTCAACCACCGAGCCTCATCCCCAGCCCTATTTTGTGTTTTATGTAGAGACAGGGCCTCACTGAATTGCTTAGCGCCTCGCCGTTGCCAAAGCTGGCTTTGAATTCACGATTCTCCTGTCTCAGCCTCCCAAAGTGCTGGGATTACAAGTGTGCACCACCACGCCTGGCTGGAGCCATTGTTTCTTCTGGAGAAAATCCTGAGACCCTCAGGACCTGGGATTCTCTGACATTGATAGGATGGCAGAATCCTACAGCCAAA
The DNA here is from genome assembly GCA_028644305.1 of Xerus rutilus. NCBI lineage: Eukaryota > Metazoa > Chordata > Mammalia > Rodentia > Sciuridae > Xerus > Xerus rutilus. The sequence continues at coordinate 134,365,448 of CM053405.1, read as the reverse complement.
AATGCTCTCCTTGTCCCCAAAGCTGCTTTCTCCTCTCAGTTGCTCCCTCTCTGCCCCAGCAGACTCTGTCCAAGAGCAGAGGGAGCTTCTAACACCCAGAGTCATGGTGAGGGGCACAGGCAGAGACCGGGGCAGCTGGGAATCCCAGGATGTTTCAACCGAGCTCCCCTAGGATGAGGGACCTGCCTCTGGAATTCTGTGCTGTGCTGCCCAGTCTCTTAGGAACGCTAGGGAGTTAGGGGTTGTCATGAGCCTCTGGACTTTTTCCTCAAAATCTCACTCTGTATTATAATCAAGACCTCTTGAGTTCTAGAACAATGGAGAAACGAAAGAAACGAGTCAAGCTTTCACAGTCTTGTATATTGTTTTTATCCACAGTGTCTCCTAGGAGACATAATCTTGAGAAGGTCCACTGGACAGCTCAATAATGTTAGTTTTTATTCAAATGCATTTAAATGAATAATCCTTTCTCCAATGCAACATTGTATCATCTTATCCCCCTGCCCTCCCATCAGCAAGCAACTCATATCCCATGGCAGCCTAGTGGGGTATTAGCAAGAGAAATGCAGTCAGTGCAAACTTTGCCTAAGTATGAAGCTATTTATCTTTGGAGATCTCCTTGTATGCTCTTCAAATAAGGTCTCAGTGGAGAGCACATAGGATCTGCCCATAAACACTGAAAATAATCATAAACACAAAGATCACAATGATTAGCACTGAGAACTTGCTCTGAGCCAGGCCGGGACCATTCTCATGGAACACTCAATAATCTTAGAATGTACGACTATCGCCCACATTCCACAAGGCACAGTGGGATAAAGCAGGTCTCCTGGGACAGGCATAGAAAGGTGTGGATTGCAGGTCCACCCAGGCCTGGCCAATTTCTCAGTTAAATCCAGATTCTAGATGTCCTGGGAACAAGAACATCACTGGTTTCTCCCCCTGGTCCACAACCAGTAGATCCAACACATATTAAAATCGCATAAACCTTCCACTTTAACTCAAAGAAAAATAAAGGCAAAACATTTAAAAGCAATAGGAAATGCAGGGATGTCACCAGCTGCTTAAGTGGATGAAGAAATATTTAGATCCTGCCTGTTGAGAGTGAAGTCCACAACCAGTAGCAGCAGCCACACATGAAAGCTTGTTGGGAATTCAAATTCCCAGGCCTTGCCTAGACTCCCTGAATCAGAAGCTACACTTTAGCAAGATCCCTGATTTTTTTTTTATAGGCTCAAGAAAGTTTGAGATGTGGCCAGCCATAATGTCACCTATAATCTCAGCAACTCAGGAGGCTGAGGCAGGAGGATGACACATTTGAGGCCAGCCCAGGCAACTCAATGAGACCCTGTCTCAAAACAAAAAATTTTTTAAAAGTGCTGGGAGTATAGCCCAGTGTTGGAACACCCCTGGATTCAGTCCCCAGTACCAAAAAATAAATTCCAAGATTTGGCAGTGCTAGTATAGAGAGGGCTGTAGTATTTTTTAAAAGAAGAAGAATGTAAACACATTGGCTTCCACACACCCCTGCCTAGTTTGGAAGTATGAATAACTTCCCTAATTGCTGATAAAGACCTCACCAATAGCCCTGAACCCCATTCTTAAAAGGCTGGGTTTGAGCTGGGCACAGTGGCGCACGCCTGTAATCCCAGCACTTTGGGAGCCTGAGACAGGAGGATCACAAGTTCAAAGCCAGCCTCAGCAACAGTGAGGCACTAAGCAACTCAGTAAGACCCTGTCTCTACATAAAACACAAAATAGGGCTAGAGATGTGGCTCAGTGGTCAAGTACCCCTGAGTTCCATCCGCGGTACCAAAAAAAAAAAACAGCTAGGTTTGATTCTGTTAAGTGCTGGGCAGCTGTCACAGCCTTGGACAAGGTCAGACAGCTTGAGCTGCTTTCCAGGCCTCTTTTGAATTCAGGAGACATGAACCCAGTCTTTGCAGGACCAGGTGTCCCATGGTAGCAGAGATGTGGAGCACAGTGTCGAGCACAGTGTCGAGCACCTGCCCCTCAAAGACATTTACAGTTTGTTCTTTAAAAGATGCTGGCTGAAGGTGCTTCATGATGTGCAGGTTTGCAACTTTAGAGCAGCAGTAGGTTACGTATCTCAAATGTGCCAGCCAAGTACTTACAGGTGGATGGAATGGGTCCAATCTTGGCAGATTTCACCACTCCTGAACACAGGCCCAGTCAGCCCTCAGATTGTGGGAATTGTTCCCCTGGGGACATCCCACCCCTTCAGCGTCTTACCAGCCATGGATCTGCAGCCTGCACCATACCCTGCCACCCACAGCAATGCCAAGAGGCATTTGTGGATTCCATCCCCTGCCATGCCCTCGGAGGGGAGGAGCGAGGGGAGGAAGTGGAAGGTGCAGCCCCTTGCCTCGCCTCTTCCCCAGCTCACTCCTCCTACCAGCTGCTCCTCCGACATTTCAAGATCCTCCTGCCTCAGCCTCCCGAGCTGCAAGGATTACCGGCGTGTGCCATCGGGCCTGGCCATGCTGGGATTTTGATTCAGTGTTTCCCCAGATGGAGGAGCCTGCAGATACACGTCTCCCACTCAGGGAGGACAGATTTTAGCCAGAGCAACATTCTCTGAGCAGCTGGGTTCTAACCCTGGGTTGGCAGAGTTGGGAATGGAGCTACCGACATGTTGCTCCTTAGGGAAGGGCTGGATCCATGTATGGGGCCTGGCATGGAGCAGTGGCTCCCATCTTCTCCCCTGGGAAATATGAATGAGTGATTTGATGAAGGGATAAGAGATTTTTCCCTTTTTATCTTAGTTCAAATCTCTGGGGGCAAATTAACAAGCAATAAAGCAAGCTCGAGGGTGGTGTCCAGCATTGTTCCCTTCACCATCATGGTTATGCTCAGACACCCACCAATTCAGCCTTTCTTGCACCCTGTAGAGTATCACTGAATTTTTAAAACAACCATAAGAGGCAGAGTTAGTTATCATCAATTGTATTTAAAGATGAAGAAACTCTAACAGAGGTCATGAATGGCTGAGGCACTTAGAACGGTGTCTGACACGTACTGTAAACTGTCACTCCATACAGGGCACAGAAGTGACTTCATCTCTCTGAGCTCTAGTTTCTTCCTGATGATAGCTCCTCCTTTGCAGGGTCCTGGGAGGACTCAATGAGACACTTAGAAATACACCTAGCACAGTGCCTGACACAACTGAATGACGGTTCTAGGTAGAAGGTGGCAGATCCATGCCAAAAGCTGTGTGGTTCCACCCCGTTCCCCTCAGCCTGGCTCCTGGAAACGCTCACCCCCGACATGAAACAGGCAGTCCTCAACTGCATGGAACGGAGGCTGTGACCACTAGTGATACCCAAAGTAAAGCCAGGCCAGGCAGAACCTTAAGGAACTTGAGTAAAAAGGAAGGGAAAGGCCACCTGGAGAGGGATGTGCAGGAGCCAAGCCAGGAAGCTACCCAGGCCTAAGGAGCAGCTTCATTCTGCCTGTGTTCCAGATGCGAATGCATCCCTGGCTACAGCGGGGAGCTCTGTGAGACAGACAGCGATGACTGCACGGCTCACAAGTGCCGCCACGGGGCCCAGTGCGTGGACGCACTCAATGGCTACACGTGCATCTGCCCCCAGGGCTTCAGGTAAGGCAGAAATCTCCTCAAGAAGGTGATAGCCTGGGCCAGCTCACAGGGGCTGGAGACCTAGACCCAGGCAGCCCAACAGCTACCCAAAGTGACTTCTTATAGAGTAGACTTACGTCCCAGCCCACGTCTTGGAGCCCAGATTGCAGAGTGGTGTAACCACGTGCCCATGTGGCTGGGATCTTTCTTGTAGCTGGAGAACAAAACATTATAGTACCCCAATGGCAGAAAAATGGAGATCAGTGGGAGGGCTTGGAACGGTCTCTGGAATCAGTGAAGCCAGAGGAAAGGGGAGGTGAGAGGCACTGGGCAGGTGGTTGGCTGGCTGTGTGGGATGTGGGATAAGGCTGGGTCCCTGGTCCAGCTCCTACACTGACCAGCAGGGCAGGGGAGGCAAGGGTCACATTTCAGTGGGGGTCAGACTGGGGACAGTTCCATGCATATTGGTTCCCTCTGGATAGCATAAATGTAAAATATACAAATAGGCTTTGCACATAGACTCCAAGATCCTGAGCCTGGAAGGAGCATGGAATTCTCAAGGCCAGTGTTTCTTAAAGCCCAATTGAGACCCTCTACATCAGAGGCTCATAAAAATATTGATTCCTGCACCCCATGCTAGAGCTACCGAATTAAAATTTAGGACCAAAAAAAGAGGCTGGAGAATCTGCACTTTTTTAAAAATCATGATAAAATATACATAACAAAATTTGCCATCTTACGTATTTTTAAGTATAGGGTTCAATGGTGTTAAGCCCATTCACCTTGTGTGACCATCACCAACAGCCATCTCCAGAACTTTTGCATCTTGCAAAACTGAAACTCTTTTCCATTAAACAGCCCCGTGTTCCTCCCTGTAGCTCCTGGTAACCTCTATTCCACGTTCTGTCTCTGGATTGGACCACTCCAGGGAACTCGCTTGAGCAGAGTCCTGTTCTCCTCCGTGGCGGGCTGAGTTCCCTCAGCATCATGTCCTCAGGCCCGTCCATGTTGTAGCACGTGTCTGGACTTCCTTCCCCCTTCAGTAGCCGAGCAGCATCTCCCTGGCTGGCTACATGCCTTTTGTGTATTCTTTCATCCATCTGTGAACGGGAACCTGTGCTTTAACAGATTCACCCCAGGCATTCTGATGACACTGAGATTTGGGGACCTGTCTGATTCAGTTATTTTAAAAATGGAGAAAGTTAGACTTAAAATTTAAACAAAGGACTTGCCCCAGGTAGTGGCAGGGCTGGAACGAGACCCTGGAACTTGTCTCCCTCCACCTCTCACTGGTCTCTCTGCTAGAGGCTCCTTGTAAGTAACTGGTTGTCTCCTGTTCCTCCCTCTGCCCTGTGCCCTTCCCCCATGCTTTCCTCCCCTCCTACCAGTGGGTTCTTCTGCGAGCACCCCCCACCCATGGTTCTGCTGCAGACCAGCCCCTGTGACCAGTACGAGTGCCAGAATGGGGCCCAGTGCATTGTGGTGCAGCAGGAGCCCACCTGCCGCTGTCCCCCCGGCTTTGCTGGCCCCAGATGCGAGAAGCTCATCACCGTGAATTTCGTGGGCAAGGACTCCTATGTGGAACTGGCCTCCGCCAAGGTCCGGCCCCAGGCCAACATCTCCCTGCAGGTGCGCCTTGCCCCATCCTGCCCTTGGAAGAACCAGTTTGCCCCCAAGCCCTGAATGTTCAGAGAACCCCTGAGATGACCTATACCTTAGCAGTCCTGCTTCTTCCCTGCAAAAAATTATCAAGGACAATATTCAGCTTTGGGGAAGCCAGACCAGCTCTGCCCAGATAGATCTATAGATACCTCCTGACCAGCTCTCCCATTTCCAGTCTTATTCCCCATTCCTCTAGAAAATATTTGTTCAACTACGACGTGACAGATACTGCTGAGAAGTGGGGATTTGATAGTGGACACCACAGAAAAAGCACCTTGTCCATCTGGGAGGGCAGGGAGAGAGACCGTGGCCCACAAGTCACCGGAGGAGCATGCAGGAGGGACAGCAATCCCATTCTGTGGGGAGGAATCAGGGAGGGGTTCTCAGAGGCAGAGGGGTTCTCAGAGGTGATGTCCAGGCTGAGAGGCAAAGGAGGAGTAGGAGTTCCCCGACAAAAGGTAGAAGAGTGGGGGCCTGGGGAACAGGGTGAACAGAGGCTAGGAAGGATCAGCAGGATGCTCAGCAAGTGCAGAGGCCCAGGGGACAACCACGCAGTGTTTAGGCAGTGGAGGCCCATTCAGGCTGAACGAGTTCTTTTCTCAGTAGCTTCGCTCAGGTGCCTTGCTTTGGACCTGAGCCCGTGTATTCCAATCTGTATTTCTGATCAAGCTAAATGCTTTTCTTTTTTTTTTTTTTTTTGGTACCAGGGATTGAACTCAGGGGCACTCGACCACTGAGCCACATCCCCAGCCCTATTTTGTGTTTTATGTAGAGTTAGTGTCCCACTGAGTTGCTTAGCGCCTCGCCATTGCTGAGGCTGGCTTTGAACTCGCGATTCTCTTGTCTCAGCCTCCTTAAGTGCTGGAATTAGAGGCTTGAGCCACCACGCCAGGCTAGGGGTGGGTGTGAGCAGGGAAGATGGAGGATCAGCAAAGAACAGGCCCTGCCAGTAGGCTCGTCATGGAGGAGGAGACCCAGGGTCATACCCGAATGGTGCTGGCCGGGTAGTGGCCCCTGCCCCTTGGGTTGGGTGCTGCTGGGCACTCATTGAGGCTCAGTCCTCTTTCTGGCATGGCCAAATTAGCCCAGGTTAAATTTGGAGTTTATGGGGAACATACTGCTCAATAAAGATCTATCGAGCACCTGTACATGCCAGGCACTATTCTCGGTGCTGGGGTTGCAGAAGTGCACACAATGTTCCAAACTCCCCACCTGGTGGAGCTTGCAGCCTAGTGGGCAGGCCCCTGAGATGAGGCTTGGTGCCGGCACAAACAGGAAGGAAGCTCTGTTTGCCACTGCCCCGGACCCCCAGTTCCACCCAGAGCCCCAACTGTTGGGTCCCAACCAGCCAGGGCAGCACCCAATGCCCCAGACCTCCCCGTGTCCAGTCAGACTTACCTGCTTCACATCCCATTCACAGCTGGACAGGTACTGGGCAATGAGTGCACTCTGGGTAGCAGCAGCTGAGGCCAGTGGCTCTCAACCTTGGCAATATTTCAGAATCCCCCAGAGAACTTTTAAATTATCTGCCTGAACCCCGCTCCTGACACACATGTGAACTCACTCTGGGTGAAGCCCAGAAGCTGGTGTATCTTCAGATTTCTCCAGAAGCACATCTGGAAGAGGGTGCTGTGGGGCGGGGAGGGAGGGTGGCCTCAGGTGAGCCCTAACCCACGTGCCCTGCACTCTCCAGGTGGCCACTGACAAGGACAATGGCATTCTCCTCTACAAGGGAGACAATGATCCCCTGGCGCTGGAGCTGTACCAGGGCCACGTGAGGCTGGTCTACGACAGCCTGAGCTCCCCACCAACCACGGTGTACAGGTGAGGACCACGGCCCCACCCACCACACACATCTCCACAAGAAGCAGCCAGGGGGATGCTGGTGCCTCCCCATCCCCCCCACACACACACTTCCTGCACAGAGTGGCAGGTGGGAGGGAGAAAGGCAGCACTGGTGGCAGAGGCAGGCCAGGAAGGCGAGCCCTGCGGGCAGATGACACCTCATTACCATAAGATGAATGGCCAGCTGGCTGCTGTGCATGGAGCCAGGTGCTCCAATGGGAACGAGGCTGCTTAATGAGACGCCCTTTTCAAAATGTCATCCTAATCTTTTATTAGTTTAAGAAAGAAAATGGGGAAATTGGCATGCAGTGCAAGGGAAAGACATTCAAGACACTGGGGGAACAGGACTACGGCTTCAGTGACTTTCAAACTGCCCTGAAGGACAACTTCAGAACACAGTCGCCCTGTCAGCTTTCCCCTACTATAACAAAATGCCTGAGAAAATCACCTTATAAAGAGGAACAGTGTATTTTGGCTGACAGTTGTAGAGGTTTCAGTACACAGTTGCTTGGCCACATCACTTTGGGCCTATTCATCGCAGGGAACATGCAGAGCAAGCCGCTGGCCTCGTGGTGGCAGGGAAGCAGAGGGACAGTGAGAGGAAGGGGCTGAGGTCCAACATCTCCCTCCATGGTGCCCCACTCCATGATGGGAAAATCTGAAATCTGACATTCTCCCAAATCTGAAACTTCCTGAGCACCAACATGCCACTCAAAAAATTTTCAGAGCACTTTGGATAAGTGATGCTCAACAAGTAAAGTCTGTATAAATAATCCCAAATGTAAAAAACTACCAAGTCTGAAACCCATACTGAACTGTTCTTAAAATATAAAATGATTTTAGTTATAAATATCTTTATAATGATTTTTTAAAATAACCACTAGAATTTTTAGATGTCTATGTTTCCCCCACATCATAAAAATCACTAGTGGAAGAGGAACAGAACTTGGGGAAATCACAGTACCAAATAGAGGCCACACTCTTCACCCTGGAAACAAGAGCATATTTCCTTGGGATTGGTGAAAAGAAGAAATATTTGGACTTATTTTCCCCTGTAACTAAATCTTTTCTTCAATTGAAACTTTATATTGAACTCAAGAGTATTCAATGCTTAGAGGCAGAAGTGCCCTGTCGTGGGGGGATGGAGCCACATGCCACCCTACACATCAAGGCCCTAATTCTCCTCCAGCAAACCCAGTTTGAAAACCATTGGTTAAAGCCAGTGGTTTGGGCTGGGGGTGTGGCTTGGTGGTAGAGTGTTTGCCTACCATGCACAGGCCCTGGGTTCCATCCCCAGCACCAAAAACAAAAATAAACAACAAAGAGAAAAAAAAACAGTGGTTCTGAGTAGGCCCCAAGGCGGCAGCATCAGCAGCACTTGGAAGGTAGTAGAAATACACATTCAGAGTCTCCTCCAGCACTTCTGAATCCAACAGCTGGGCCAGGAGTGGGGCGTGGCTTGTCCCCAACAGATCTGTGCTTTAAGGTCTCTCCCAAGTGATTCTGATGCATAGGTCTGAGGACCACCAGTTTACACGTGGGAACACCCTGGAGAAGCAGCCAGTTGCGCTCTTGATGAAGGCGAGGAACTTGTGTGAGCAGAGAAGGGGTGGCCAGCCAGGCTGGGACAGCAGCAAAGACAAGAGGAGGGGCAGGGGCATCAGCCAGACCAGAAGACTCGCCATGGAGGGCAGGAAGAACCCAAACCAGCCTGGGTAGGGAAAACTGGGTTCGGTGTGCACAGAGAAGCAACTTGCCAGTGACCTCAGTGCTCCCTGGAGACTAGGCCTCCCAACACCTGTTCCTGGAACTAGTGGCCTGATCCAAGGGGGCAGGACAGAAAGCCAGAGAGGCAGGGCCACAAGTAGCCCAGCAAATGCAGGCCTGGCAAACAGCATCTGGTGCCACACAGACCCGGGTGTGGCAGTGAGTCTGCCTCTTGCCCCTGCTCCTCCACTGTGCACTGGGGACATGGCAGGAGGCCCCTCCTGGGTATTTCTGAGGGTCAAGAAGGGGCTTGGCACACGGAGCCAGGACACTTACCTGTTGAAGAGGCGAGGCTGGCTTCCAGTGCAGCCAGACCTCCTGCAGAGCCTGAGCCTCCTGAGTGGAGCCCCCTTCCTGTGGCTGACGTTGGTGGGTGGTGGCCATGGCTTGGTCAAGGTCAGGCTCACTGGAGGCATGAGGCAGCACTGCTGAGTGAGCACTCCTATCAGAGAGCCAGACGAGGGTTGCATAGAATTGGGGAAATGCCAGGCTTCTCCCTGGGAAGATTCCAGTGGTGCGTATCCAGGCGATCCCGGCCTGGAGCTTGGCATGGGGACCATTTTACTGGCCTTCAGCTCACAGTCGTAAGAGGCCCCAGGGTCCAGAAATCCCACATTAAAAATGGTTTTGCTTCCAAATCCTTTTCTCTGAGGCAGCCCTGTTTTTGTCCCAGTCCAGATTGAATATCCCTTATCCAAAATGGTTGGAACCAGAAATGTTTCGGATTTCGGATTTTTTTCAAAATGTGAAATATTGGCTTATACGTAATGAGATATCTGGGGCATGGGTCTCAGGTGTAAATCTAAAATTCACTTATATTTTATATACACCTTACTTAACCCAAAGTTAACTGGTTTTTATTTGTTTTGTTTTGTGTTTTGGTACTGAGAGTTGAACCCAGGGGTGCTTAACCACTGAGCCACATCTCGACCCTTTTTATTTTGAGACAGGTTCTTACTAAGTTGCTTAGGGCCTTGCTAACCAGAGGTAATTTTATATGATCTTTTTATTGCACCTGTGTTTTGACTGTGACCCATCACATGAGGTCGGGTGTGGAATTTGCCATTTGTGACCTCAGTTGGTGCTCACAAATTTTCAGGTTTTAAACTATTTTTGAATTCTGAATTTTCAGATCAAAGAAGTTCAACCTATAGTATTCTCTTCCACTCATCCATTGACTCAGAAAATACAACCAGAAGCCTTGTTTGGGCCAGATGCAGGCCCGGTATAGGAGACATGGGATCAGGCACACATAGGCCAGAGAGAAAGACACACATTTAGCCCATTACATCCCCCAAGTTTTCAAGTCTGTGAATATTTCAATGAAATCGACAAAGGTGCATTAAAATATATTGGCAATAATAATGTAAAGTTGATTGGTATATCATTAATAAGATTAGTGATATCAATAATTTTAATGAATCTTATCACAAATTATTTACCTATTCCTTTTCTCAAAATATTAGAACTCTACAAACACAAATATTTGTTTCAAAGTTAGCATAAGTTATGCCTTTGCTGCTCAGTTTAAGTTGTTTAGGTGTTCGAGACATGGGACATAAAGGATTAAACAAGCAGTAGTTACCTGGGGAGAAGCAAACAGGTGTCCCTGGAGACAGGACAACATGCCCTAGGGATACTTCTGAAGAAAGAGCAGAAGTGTTTGCTGGGATGAGGAAGGGTCCCTGGGGAGGAGGCTGTGTTCCAGAGGCTCCTCTACAGTGAGGAGCATTTCCTCAGACCAGGAAGAGAAGCCCCAGGAGGGGGACACCATCAGGGGATGAAGGGCACAGGCTGAGGTGACAGGTGCAGAGGAGCTCAGGAGGCCATTCCAGCCAATAAAAATGGATTTCCTCAGAGTGACTATAGTGACCTCTTGGCACCAGGGGAGCCATGTCAGCCTTGGGGTGCCAGCCAGGGAGCCGTGCCAAAGCTCATTCGTCGGGGGAGTTGGCAGCTGCAGATTTCTACCCTCAAAGATGCCCATGAACCAGCCCCAGGGTGAGGGAGAGTGGCCCCACAGGATTTATGGGCTTCCGGCGTTCACCTGCCCAGCTGTGGTCACAGGAGGTGGTGAAGGCCCCAGGACAAAGACACAGGAAAGCCTCCCAGTGCCACTCGCTGCCCCAGAAGGGGACAGACTTCTCTGACTTTAGGGCCAGACTGGTCAGAGGCAAGCTCACCTGCCAGCAAGGCCAGGGGGCCCAACAGGGAGTGGACATGGGAAAGTAGACAGGAGCACACTGAGGAGCAGTGGGGACTGCAGCAGCCCAGAGGGGACAAGCCTCGCGAGGTTCAGATGACCTTAGCTCCAGCAGATGCTACCACAGGGATTCCAATTATTGGGAGGAGCTGGAAATTTGAGGTTTGTATGAAGTATCCCAGTTTTTAAATATTCGACTCTTTAAAACAGGATATGCAAGTAAGCTCTACCTGGTGTGGCACACGCTCCTGGAGCATCAATTACCACAATCTCGTTTACTTTCAAGGCCTTTATCTCATGTTCCTCAGCATAGGCTCCAGGCCAAATGTCATCACTCCTGTTTGAGGCCTGAGAAGCCTACTGCCCAGATGAGGCCACTAAGTGGCAGAGTTGAGTTAAACCCAGGACAGGTGTCCACCCAAACCTGCTCTCCCACCGTGCTGGGCCCAGGGCCAGAAGAAAGTATGGCCTGTCCCTACAGTGCAGCAGTGGGGCTCACTGGAGTGGGGTCTCTGCTCAGACCGCTGCCTGCCGGCAGTCCCTAAAGCCCAGAGACTCTGTTCCTATGGGGCTCGGTCGCCACCTACTGGTCACACTCAGCATACAGGTAAATGCCACCAGCACCTGAAGGATTGACCACCCTCATAATCCCCTTCCCAGCACAGTGCCTCGGGTCCCTTGGCTGGGAAACATGGATTTAAGTCCTGCCTCTGCTGTGTCCACTGTAGGAGCAGAGCACCTTAAGTCTCTGAGCCTGACATCTCCCGTTTCCAAATGGAGAAAGAAGTGTGACCTCACCTTGGGGTTGTGAGTGCTCAGCGAGAAAAGTCCTGTGTTTTGCATAGCAGCACAGCTCCTGGCCCTACCTCCCTGGCCCTACCTCCCTGGTCCTACCTCCCTGGCCCTACCTCCCTGGCCCTACACCTTGGCCCTACCCAGCACTCCACACGCCCACCCACCATTGTTGTTAAGGCAGAGCAGAACTCCATAGGCCACTCTGGCCAAGGGGTGTGCTCACGCCAGCCCCTGCAGGAGCCTTCCAGCCAGCTCTGCCACCTCCAGTTCTCTCTGTCTCCCACTTGATGCCAGTTCTGTCTGACTCAGCGGATGATGAGCAAGACTCGCCGGGTCCTATCTTCTCCTGAAATCCCTGAGTATATCTCTAAGAGACTGAATAGCAGAGCTTGGCAATGGTGCGGTCATTTCTTTTAGACCAAACACCAGGTTGTTGTTGTGCCTTTTCAATTTTTTTTTCTTCTTTGATAGCAGCAAAGCCTTTCTTCCCATTGATATTTTATCTTCAGGGCCAAGAATTACATATTTTGTTTTTTAAGATAGGTAGAAATGGAAACATCCTGATTTGGGGGTGGTAGTAAAGAATCAGAACTTTCAGTACAATGCACCCCAGGCCTCGGGAACCCACAGCTTATAAAGCACTGGCTTTGGGCATGATTCCAGGAGCCTCTGGTTCAGATGTACCTGGAAGAAGGCAACCAGTCAATCCACAAGCATTGACTGGCAAGGACAAGGCCATGAGAGCTTTGGGTTAGAATCAGTCCTGACCTTGAACCTCAGTTCCACCACTTTCAAGGTCTTTAGGTTCCTTGCCTATATAATAGGGGCCCCCACAAGAGTATTCTCCACAGAAGCAGCGATAAGCCAGTGGAATAATACAGGCTCTCAAAGCCCCCGCCCCATGGCTGTGAAGTTGCAAACCCAGCAGACAGGCTCTGCTCCACTAACCTGCGCCCCCAGTCTCCACCATGCCCAGCTCCTCCAAGCCCAGCATTGTGGAAGGGAACTCACCATTTCCACCTGTTCCTGAGAGCTTGCTAGGGATGATGCCCTGCTCACTAAGACCCAGTGGAAAACAAGCACAGAACTCATCACATTCAAGCAGAAACTGGGCTTACAGAAGTGGGAGGACTCAGGGTGATAGGTTCTTACCCCTGAGCATGAACTGGCGGGAGGTTTCGCCTGGAGGAAGGAGCCTGTCTACAAAGAGACAAAGAGCCAGGCTCTTGGGCATGGCAGAGCCCAGCACTTTGTCTAGAGCCAGAGCTGGCAGCCACAGCTCCCTGCTGCAGCAGCAACAGCCAAACCACTGTCTCCAGGATGGTTGCCTTTGAGGCCACGCACCGGGCCTGGGCTGGCTGGGGACCTCAGGAAAACGAGAAGGGAGAAGGCTTGGAGCCAGCAGCCAGGAAGGAGCCAGTGGTGTGTACTCAGTGTGTCTGTGTGTGTCTAGAATAGGAGAAGAGCTGCCCCGCTCCCTGGACCTTGACACTGGAAGGAAACACCAAGACCGCCTGCCTACCTCATGCCAGAGGGCTGCCTGGCATCTACTCAGACACCTCTAGGGTAGGAACCGCCATAGTTTTAGTCTTGAATGTCCACCAAAGACCCATGTGTTAATCACTTGGTCCCCAGGCTGTGGCACTATTGGGAAGGGACAGAACCTTTACGAGGCGGGGCCTAGTGGGAGAAAGTTAGTCCTCGGGGGCATGCCCTGGAAGTGGATATTGGGACTCCTGCTTCCTGACCACAGTGAGGTGAGCAGGCCTCCTCTGCCACACACTCCCGCCATGATGTACTGTGAGCCCGAGGCGTAAAGCAGCAGGGCCAGCTGACCAGGGACTGAAACCTCTGAAAACATGAGCCAAAATATACCTCCCCTTGCCTTACGTCAGTTGTCTCAGGTGTTTGTCACAGTGAGTGGAGGCTCACACAGAAGCCAGCGTGCATTCAGGACGGTGTCGCATATGTTTACTCGTGTGGTTACAGACTGTGAGGGTTCCTGGTCCCTGCACACCAGCCTCACCCCTCACACACTCACCAACTCGTCTGCAGGATCACAGGCTCAGCCTTGTCCTGGGCTCATGACTGGAGCAGCTAGAGAGGCTTCTGGAGTCAGGCAACTCCACCTCCAGGCACTGCAGGCTCCCTGTCAGAACCAGATTCCTGCTGGCCTCTCAGTTGCCACTCCTGCCACTCCCCGGTGTCTTGGGTGTACACAGATAGGCTGGTCATTTGATTAAGAGGAAGGGCTGAGGCAGGTGGAGCGTGAGCTCTGTGAGGGCAGGTACCCATCAGTCCTGCGCCTAGGACAGTGTGGCCTCTTGCACATGCAGGTGGATGGACAGACGGAGCGTGGATGCGCAATCAAGCAGATGGGAGAATGAGGGGAGGGAGGGGAGGCGGTGGATGGATGAGAGGTGGGGGCATTGGCAGATAAATAGGTGGGAGGGTGAATAGATGGGAGTGAGTGTTTCCTCCACCACCACTTTCTTCCAAGGATTAGCACTGAAGTAGGATCCCTATGTGTGCAGGCAATCATAGGTTCTTGGCATAAATATTCTAAGTAACACTGATAACTGCTCACATCATCCCAGTGATCTACAGTCTACAGAGCATTTGCACATACTCTTCAGATTTAATCATCATAATAATTTTGAGAGATGCTTCTCCCCCATCTGCAGCCCAGGGACTGAGATCAGGGTGGCCTGTTTCCATGACTGCTTGACTGGCCGTGGTCCCATCCAGCAGTAGTGGCAAGAATGGACTCTGCTTTCTGCAGTCCAACCTGGCCCAGCCTGCCTTCCCCTGAGTACCCCCCACCCCACACACACGTTCTTCAGCTGAAGTTTCTAAATCTGAGTCAGTCACTGAAACTGCCTATCTGAGAAATCAGTGCCACCCTCTACTCGAACCCTATTGTTGGAGCTAGCAGGATTCCCCTAGGAGATTTCAAGGAGAGAGGGACTCTCCACACATGCCACCACACCTGAGTAAGAGATCAGTTCAACCCAGTGAGCCTTTTTCTTCAGGGCAGAAGGAGGTAGCACATCTCCAGAGTCCTGCCGTCTACCATCGCTACTCCTTCCCTGCCCTGGGAACTCCCAGCAGAACTCTGGAGTCAAAAGTTTTGCCTATGAATACCGTTTCTGGCATGAATTAGCTGAGTGACCTCTGACAAATCACCTAACCCCTCTGGGCCTCAGTGTCTTTTTCTGTGAAATAGGGTATCCAGTATCCACTACATAGAATTATCACAATAGTCACATAATGAGAGTGAGCCGTTTAGCACCACGCCTGGCCTTATCTGTCAGCCCTCCGTAAGTACCTGCTGGTGCCAGCAGAGGCAGCATGGGGGGGGTGGGAGCACCTTCATTCAAGTCCCTGCTGAACCACTGTGTAGGTCTTCAGTAAACTAATTTCCATGAGCTTCCATTATCTCATCTCTGAGGACAAAAAATTTAGTTGGCAGGGGCATTGAGACACTTTACTTCCCCAGATGCACACCACTGGTGGCCCATGAGATGAATTTAGGTGAAATGAAGACAAACTACTGAAATTCTAACTGTAAGAGAATGTATTTCATATACTGGAAAAAATGTTTAAATCACACTCTGACTTTTTTTCTTGGAAAATATTTCTTAGAACAGTGCTAACCTCATAGGCTTACTAGTATTTTAGTGAGAAATGGGGCAATTGAAGGCAAGATTTGTTAAGTAAATAATGCCCAGGTGCTGTGGAGGTGACCCGAGGATCGAGGTGCCCAACTCTCTGAATCACAGAAAAAACACAATGATTGCCAGATGTAATTCCTGCCCCTAGACAGGATCTTGCACTAGAAGAGGAAATGCCACAAGGGCCCTACTGGATCCTTGGAAAATTAGAATAGGAGATACTCTGAGGTAGGATATGAATGTTAAATGGTTACCCAAGTTGATAACCATGCTAAGCTTACGTAAGAAAACATTCCTGTCTTAGGAAGTGCAGACTTAGCTATCTGGGGGTAAAGGGCTGTGATGTATGTGTCTTTCCTTTAAATGATTCAGAAAAACTGTATGTGTGTGTACAGAAAGAGAAATGGAAGAGCAAATGGGGATAATAGGAGAACCTGGGTAATAAGTATTTTCTATACTGTTTGTACTTTGGAGCTTATGTAATCTTGAAGCTTTTTCCAAATAAAAAGTAAAGCAGGAGGCAAGTCATGCAGGTCAAGTCCATGGCCCAGTGTTGGCCATGGAAGGCCTCAGTGAACCTTCTGTCTCTCCCTCTCTCCCTGCCCAGTGTGGAGACAGTGAATGACGGGCAGTTTCACAGTGTGGAGCTGGTGATGCTGAACCAGACCTTGAACCTGGTGGTAGACAAAGGAGCCCCCAAGAGCCTGGGGAAGCTCCAGAAGCAGCCTGCCGTGGGCACCAACAGCCCTCTCTACCTTGGAGGTAATGCTCCCTCCCCACCTGTTTCTGGCCTTCTTCTTCAGCACCTGGACCCAGACCTACCAGCTGGGGGCTCCCCTACTCTCATCTCAGCACCCACTATAAAGCCAATCAGGGAGGACTTCCTGAAGGAAGCAATGACAGCTAAAATACAAAAGCCACTAGAGCAGCTTGGTCCACAGAGATCCCTGAGACTCCACCCAAGACACCTGGGAGGGCTGGCCCAGGGGTCCAGAGAGTATACTTGACCCAGAGCCACCCCAGAGGGGACACAGAGACACAGCTGCTCCCCAGAGGAAGACAGCTGCTCCCCTCCCCTCGGCTGCTCCCTTCACAGCAAAAACACTTCCAGCTTCAGGCTGGCTGCAGGCCCCTGTGCAGAGGGTGGCAGGAAGTGGCATGGAACAGGAAAGAAGACCAAGGCAGACCTGATGAGCAGCAAACCAGCTTCTTACCCAGAGGCTCTTAGACCCTGAGAAGAGGGGTACAGAGCAAAGAGGGTAGTAAAGACCCTGAGGTCTTTACTAGTAAAGAGGGTAGTCAGAAGACCCTGAACCCCAGAGGCAGGTTGCTCCTCCACATCTTCCTTTCAGCACTCTGGCTGGTCTGCCCTGAGTTTTGCAGGGTCTGGAGGTCCTCAGGGTGATCTGGTGTACCACCCATCCTTTGCCTAAGCTGGTAGTCCCCTCCATTGAGCCAGTGGTCCACATGGCAATGCTGATTAGTTCCCCTCATTTTTTCTAAGGAAGCTTAAAATACAGGATTTTTGTGGGGTATTTTCTATATGTAAGTATTGGCAATGAATTCAAGTGGTTTTTTTTGTTTTGTTTTGGTTTGGTTTTGGTTTTTGGAGGGGTAATATTAGGGAGCAAACCCAGGGGCACTTAACCACTGAGCCACATCCCGAGTCCTTTTTGTTTTGTATTTTGAAACAGCGTCTCCCTAAGTTGCATAGGGCCTCACTAAGTTACTAATGCTGGCTTCGAACTTGTGATCCTCCTGCCTCGGCCTCCCAAGCCATGTGCCACCATGCCCAGCTGAATTCAAGCTTTTGCACCCCAGTGCAGGACCAAGAATACAAGTCCTTCCTAGGATACAGCCCAGGTTTAGGCCCTCATCTCAATTTGAACAGCAGAGGCCCAGAGCCCTTAACTAAGAATGTGTAAAGAATACCTTCTCATTCAGGGATGGGCACGGGGCCTGGCAAGCTGGGTAGGAGAAGAGGCTCTTCAGGCTGTCCCCCTCCCCTCCCACAGGCATCCCCACCTCCACTGGCCTCTCGGCCTTGCGCCAGGGCACAGATCGACCGCTGGGTGGCTTCCACGGCTGCATCCACGAGGTGCGAATCAACAACGAGCTGCAGGACTTCAAGGCCCTCCCACCACAGTCCCCAGGGGTCTCACCAGGCTGCAAGTCCTGCACCGTGTGCCGGCATGGCCTGTGCCGCTCCGTGGAGAAGGACAGCGTGGTGTGTGAGTGCCACCCAGGCTGGACCGGCCCGCTGTGCGACCAGGAAGCCCGGGACCCCTGCCTCGGCCACAGGTCAGTGTCTTGACAGCCCAGGCTCCCAGCATACATGCTGGCCTTGTCCCCACCTGAGAAGGGGGCACTGATGGAGGAACTGTGGTCACGCAAGGGAGAGTGCCCGTGACTTCTCAGAGTGAAGAGGCTGAGCTCACACAGCCAAGTTGCAGGCCTCACCCAGCTGCCTCTGACCCTGCCCAGAGCTGCACCAGCTCCATGTTGCAGGCCTCGCCCAGCTGCCTCTGACCCTGCCCAGAGCTGTACCAGCTCCATGTTGCAGGCCTCGCCCAGCTGCCTCTGACCCTGCCCAGAGCTGCACCAGCTCCAAGTTGCCTCTTGTGATTAGAAAAAGGCACCCCTTTGGGGGACACAGTCCTCAAGCAGTTGAATGGCAAGTAGAACAAGGGTAAATTCAGCTCCTGCGTGGTCACCCCTCAGCCAGGGCCTCAGCCGATGCACTGGGCAAGGCTCCGGGCCTGCATGATGACACAGAATAACACCCGATGGGTTCACCATTCATCACTCATTTGACAGATATTTAATGAAATAACAAGCCAGGCCGTATACTACATATGAGAGACCTGGTATTCCCAGTGCTACGAAATCTGATTTAGCCAAAAATACCTCTAGAGCCAAGACTGGTCATCTGTTTGCCTAAACAAGTTGGAAACAGTATTTTGGATCAGAAAGGAGGGATGGCTGTAAAGGGTTTGAGCCTCCTGTGTCACTCTTGAGTGTGTGTATTTGACTCCGAAATTAGCATGAATCCTGGCTCTGAATGTCATCCTATTAGGGAAAATGATGCATTTTGGTTAAAAACAGAGACTTGCCCCCAGTCTTCCCACCTAGGAGATGTGGACAAGGGTATTTCCTAGGAGCTGCAGAGGTGTGGCAGTTGTGACAATAAGTGATGCTGGGCAAAAGAGCTTACGCCAAGCCTGTCACATAGCCAGTGGCACCTGCTCAGAGTACAGGTTAATATGTCTCTTGGTTAAAGAGCCCGGGCCCAGAGGTGTTTTGGATTTCAAATGTTCTCTGGCTTTGGAATATTTATGCATGTATATAAGGAGAGGCAAATATCCTGGGGATGGGACCTAAGTCTAAATAAGAAATTCATTTGCTTCCTATATAGTGTATACACATAGCCCTGAGGTAATATTAGCCAATATTTTTAGAGCACCTGTATTTTGACTGTGACCCATCACACGAGGTCAGGTGTGCCATTTTCCACCTGTACTATCATATTGGTGCTCAAAAGTTTTGGGCTTTGAAGCATGTAGGATTTCAGATTTTTGAATTAACTATGCTCAACCTGTAGTGGTAGTAGTAATTGTATTGTCATTTAAGATGACAGAGC
>CM053405.1:134324115-134345761 GCA_028644305.1 Xerus rutilus | reverse complement strand
TTAGCCAATATTTTTAGAGCACCTGTATTTTGACTGTGACCCATCACACGAGGTCAGGTGTGCCATTTTCCACCTGTACTATCATATTGGTGCTCAAAAGTTTTGGGCTTTGAAGCATGTAGGATTTCAGATTTTTGAATTAACTATGCTCAACCTGTAGTGGTAGTAGTAATTGTATTGTCATTTAAGATGACAGAGCCATTGTGATGTTTACAGAAAGCTTACTTTCTTCCAAGCACAGTATGTGTATGTGTGCACACGTGTGTCAAACTGTTAGCAAGTAAGCCTCTGTTGTCACAGCTGGTAATGGACATTGGGTGAGGCTCACAAACTTGTAGCTGATTGGCCACTGGGACCGGGTGTTTAAAAAGAGAGAGAGAGGCTTAGCCATGGGGTTGGGAGAGGCAGACCACAGGCCACAGCTCTCTGGCTGCGCTCAGCTCAAGGTCCCTCAGTGCTGGGTCCCCTGGTTCCTGGCTGGGTTGGACAGAGAAGCTTCTGGCAGTTACCAACTCCAGTTCCCGCCTCCTGCTCTCTGCTCTCAGCTGCAACCACGGAAAATGTGTGGCGACCGGAAGCTCATACATGTGCAAGTGTGCCGAGGGCTATGGAGGGGCTTTGTGCGACCACAAGAACAACTCTGCCAATGCCTGCTCAGCCTTCAAGTGCCACCACGGGCAGTGCCACGTCTCAGACCAAGGGGAGCCCCAGTGCCTGTGCCAGCCGGGCTTCAGTGGGGAGCACTGTGAGCGAGGTGAGTCTGCTGTGCCGTGGGAGGGCTCAGGGGGCTGGAGTCAGAGCTCTGCTCCACGTCCAGAACTGGCGGTGCCGTTTAGGTGTTAGATGCCCTTGGTGCAGTCACATTCTAAGCTCCAAGTCCCTCAGCTTGAAACTGGGACATTATAGCTTCCTGCGTCAGACACCTACTGCTACAGAACAAATTGGCCCCAAAACATAGCAGCTCCACCCACAGTATTTGTTTTGATCCCATATAGTTTGGGTGGGTCAGAAACTCAAAAACAGTTTCACTGGAACAGGCCAGTGTTGAATTTAGCACCGTGAGGGCTGTGGCTTTTCAGAAGCTAATCCAAGAAGGCAAGATGTGGTTCACTTTTGTGCATTCTCCTTGTGCTAGTTGTTGGCAGAAGGCCTCAGTCTCTCCCTACATGACATCTCTACCTGACGTCTCTACCCTCATCTCTATCTGAGGGTTCTGACAATAGGAAGCCAGCTTTCTGTAGAGGGAAAATGTCCAGAGAGCACAGAGGGAGCCACAAAGCCACAGGGTCTTGTATCTCACCTGGGAAATAACTTGCCCATCATTTCTATGTCATACTGGTTACACCGGTCAAGGGCATCCACCAAGGAAAGAAACTGCATAGAGAATGTGGATACCAGGACGTGGTGGTCATTGGGAATCATTTTAGAGGTTGGTTACCTTGTGCTGTTGTTGGAATACGTGAGCTGAAAAGTGTGTAAGTTTTGTGGTACCTGGAAGAGCACCACATAAAAATCTGGAAGCTGAACTACATAAACTAGTTTCATGAAAAGTCTAGGTTAAGAGTCTTAACAGCAGCAACCACAAGGTGCTAAGCAACTCAATGAAATCCTGTCTCTAAGTAAAATAGAGAACAGGGCTGAGGATGTGGCTCAGTGGTCGAGTGCCCCTAAGTTTGATCCCTGGTACCAAAAAAAAAAAAGAGTCTTAACAGTTGGGAGCACCATTGTTGTCATGAAGAAGAAGACCAAGCTCTGCCACTTAGAACTCTTGTGCTTTGAGCTGTGCATGTTGCCTCTCTGGGTCATGATTCCTCATTTAGAAGTACAGATGACTCAGTGCTCACTGCATAGATTTATTGTGAGGATTAAGCAAGAACATAGTGAATAAAGGATTAAAAGACTTTTGAGTGACATCAGCAAGTTGACTGGCTAGAGCTGCCTAACATGTCTCTTCTAACACATAAAAGGACTCAAATGATGAATGAATAAACAACTGCATTTGATCTAGAATGTCTAAAGGAGAGTCTAGAGCACAGTGAGAGAGCTGGGGAAGGCCTGGTGACGAGAGAAACTCCAGTAGCATCCAAAGTGGAGTGGAGCAAGCTACCTCAGCTGCCTCTTCCCAGGTTGGCTCAGAGCCAAGACTCCTACCAGCAGAGAACCAAGAGGCCCCCACTGACACCTGTAGCCTGAGCCACTGCCGGAATGTGCCCTGATCCCGTGGCCAGAAGGCATCACATCTCTCCATCTTTCATCCTTTCTCCATACTCACATAAATGATGGCTACACTAGGATACCAGCTGCTCAAGTCCAGGAACAGCATAGCTGCTATTAACACAGCACCCAAGCCCACAATGCACTCTTCATGGCAGGGAGGCTGAGCCTGATCTGGACAACTTGCCACACATGGCTCCTCAGCTGGAGATCCAGCTCATTGTTCACTCAGTGAAACCACATTTTGCCATCACACACTCCTGCACTGAGACCAGAAGCACTCTCCGGCATCACCAACGTTGGTTATAGAAGAAGAAACTGCATGGAGACCACACTATGGCACCAGGGCAGAACTAACGCCAAGACACCTGCCCAATTGACACCCTAGGACTCATCTGCAGGAGAAAGTCTTTCTCTACTCCATAAAATTGGAAGAGGTGGCTATTCTACCTGATACACGGATATCAACACAGGGACACAAGAAACATGAAAATGCAAGGAAACATGATGCCACAAAAAGAGCAGAATAATTCTTCTATAACTAACCACAAAGGAAAGAAAACATGGAATGTACGAAAAAGAATACAAAATAATGAGCCTAAGGAAACTTGATGAGCTACAAGGTAATACAGATAGATAATTCAATGTAATCAGAAAAAACAGTTCATGACTTGATATAAAAATAGATGTTAAAAGATATGGAAATAAAAAATAAAACAGAAATCTTGGAACTGAACAATTAAATGGATGAAATTAAAAATAAAATGTAGAGTTTCAACAATATACTAGATCAAGTGGAAGAAAAATCCTAAATTTAAAGATAGGTACTTTGAAATAATCAAATCAGAGGAAAGGAGGAGGAAGAGGAGGAGGAGGAGGAAGCATACTCAAGGGGCACCATTAAGTAATAAATCACCACATTATGATAGTAAAAGAGGGAGCAAAGACAGAGAAAGGCACAAAACACTTATTTGATGAAATAATAGCTGAAATTTTCCCAAGTCTTGAAAGAGATATGGACATCCCGATTCAGGAAGATCAATCCACAAAGAGATTGAATCTCAACATTTCCTCTCTAGGCACATTGTAATCATGTGGTTACAAGTCAAAGAGAGAATTCTAGAATCATCAAGAGAAATGTGTCCAGTCACATAAGAGATCCCCCTTCGATTATCAGCAGATTTCTCAGCAGAAATTGGAGTTGGAGTCCAGGGGAAAAAATGGGATAATATGTGTAAATGTTGAAAGGAAAAAACTGCCAGCCAAGAAAACCATACCCAGCAAAGCTATCCTTCAGAAATGAAGAAGAAATAAATTCCTTCCCAGACAAGCAAAAACAGGTCATTCCTTACCTCATCACATAATAAATGATTTAAAGGAGTGCTTATGGTGAAAGTGGAAGGGCAATAATTACTATAATGAAAACATGGAAGTATAAAACTTAGTGGTAGAGAGAAATTTATAATCAAATTCAAAATTGTCCATTATTGAAATGGTGATATATAAATCTTTCAAATTTCCAGTATAAAGGCTTAAAGTCAAAATATTGTGGCTAAAATAAGTTGTTATGGAATACAAAATATAAAAATGTAGATTAAGGTAACAACGATATAAATTTTGAGAGAGCAAGGTAAAAGAAGTGTATTTATATGTGACCAGAGTTGGTATAAACTTAGTCTACTCTTACTACAAAAGTCTTTGTATTTACCTCATGGTAAGTGCATGCACACACACACACACATACAATTATAACTAATACACAAACAAGAAAAAGGATCAAAGCTTAGCAATACAGAAAACCAGAAAGGTAAACTAGGAAGAAAGGACAAAAATAAGAAAAGATCTACAAATGACCAGAAAGCAATTAACAAAAGGCAAATGTAGGCCCTTACTTATCAATAATAATCTTGAATGTAAATGAATTAAATTTCCCAATTAGAACATACAGATGGTTTGGGGGCTGTGGCAGAGAACTTGCCTAGCATGCATAAAGTTGTGGATTTTATCCCAAATATTGCAAAAATAAAGGCAAGGGATGAAAAGTGGCTGAATGAATTTCAAACACAAGACCCCACTATATGCTGCCTACCAGAGGCTCATTTCCCTTTAAGGGCAGAGAGTGAAGGAATGAGAGAGACTATTATAATTGACTACACATAGGCAACCTAGAAGAAATGGATAAATTTCTGGATGCATACAACCTACCAAGACTGAATTATGAAAAAACACATCATCCAAACAAACCAAAAACAAGTAAGGAGATTGAGCCAGTAATGAAAACTCATCCCATCAAAGAAAAGCCTCATGACTTCACTACTATATTCTATCAAACATTAAAAAAGAACTAATTAAAGACAGTTCTTCTCAAACTGTTCCAGGAAATTGAGGAAGTCAAAATACTTCCAACTCATTCCACCAGGCTAGCACTACCCTGAGATATAGACAAGGGACAACAACCACAACAATAACAAAAGGAAGGTAGAGGCCAACATCCCTGATGCACACAGTTGCAAAAACCACCAACAAAACAGCAGCAGGCCAAATTCAACAGCACATGAAAAAGATCATTCAATATGATTCATCTCAGGTATGCAAGGATGGTTCAACATAGGCAAATCTAAAACTGTTATATATGATATTAACAGAAAGAATAATAAAATGTATAATCATTTTAATAGCTGCAGGATAAAAACATGACAAAATTCAACAACATTTATTATAAAAACCCTCAAAAAATTAGGTATAGCCGGGTGCAGTGGTACATACCGGTAACCCTAGCTACTCGGGAGTCTGATATAGGAGGATCATGAATTTGAGGCCAGCCTGGGCATATCAGAAAAATCCCATCTCAAAAATTCTAAAAAAAATTTAAGTATGGCCTAGGGACGCAGCTCAGTGGTAGAGTACCCTGAGTTCTATCCCCAGTACAGGAGGATAGGGGTGAGGGGAGGAAAGAAAGAAGGAAACAGTCCATTTAATATAGCTACCAATAAATAAGAGACATAAGAATAAATTTAATCAGGAAAGTGAAATATCTCTACACTAAAAACTATAATAAAACACTGATGAAATTGAAGAGCAAGCAAATAAATGGAAAAATATCTCATATTCATTGATTGGAAGAATGAATATTATTTAAATGTCCTGACTGCCCAAAGCAATCTATAAATTCAAGGTAATCCTTACCAAAATACCATGATTCTTTGCAAAAGTAGAAAGGACAATCCTAAAATTGTGTGGAACCACCAGAGACCCTGAGTCACCAATACAACTACAGCAAAAAGAACAAAGCTGGGGCACCACACTACCTGACTTCGAAACATAGCACAAAGCTATAGCAACTAAAACAGACTGGTACTGGCATTAAAAGCAGATACGCAAACCAGTGAAACAGGTTAGGAGCCCAGAAACCAATCCTTGCATCTACAGCCAACTGATGGACAGAGGAGCCAAGAACACACACAGGGGAGAGGACAGTATTCAATCATGTTGAAAAGCTGGATATCCTCACGCACCAAAATAAAACTAGAGCATATGGATCAAAAACTTAAATGTCATACCTTGAAGCTATGACATTAATAGAAGAAAATATCGCAGAAACACGTCATGATACGGGACTGAGCAAGAATTTGTTTTGGTAAGCCTCAAAAGCATAGACAGCAAAAACATGAAGGAAAAAAATGAAAAATGGAACTAAAGCAAGCCAAATTGTTCAATATCCTCTACTTATGTGGGAAATGCAAATCAGAACCAAATGAGGTATCACCTCCTTCCAGTAAAAATGGCTATTCTTGAAAATACAAGATACCGAGTACTGGAAAGGATGTGAAGAAAAGGGAACCCTTACATGGTGCTGATAAGAATGTGAATTAGTTCATCCATTATGGAAATCAATATGGAGGGTCCTCAAATAATGAAAAGTAGAACTACCATATGATCCGATCTCACTCCTAGGTATATACACAAAGGAAATGAAATCGGCATATTGAAGAGACATCTCTACTCCCATGGTTATCACAGCACTATCCACAATAGCCAAGATACAGAATCAACTTGTGTCCATCCACAGATGAATGGACAAAGAAAATGTGATAGACACTCACAATGAAATAGTACTCAACCATAAAAAGGGTGAAATCCTGCCTTTTGTGACAGCATGGGTGAACCTGTGAAGTATATTAGATGAAATAACCCAGGCACAAAAAGGCCCAAACTGCCTGATCTCACTCATCTAAAAGGGTTGATCTCCTAGAACTGGAAAGTAGAACAGTTACCAGTGCTGTGGGGAAGGGAGAAGGGAGAGATTGGTCAACATATACAAAATGACTTGGAGTTAGGAGATCTGAGTCCTGGTGTTCTGTGGCACGGTGGGGTGAATATAATTAACAATCACATATATTTCAAAATACAGAAGATTTTGAATATTCTCACCACAAAGAAATGAATGCTTGTGGTGATGGTTACACGGATCACTCTGATGTGGTCGTCATGTCACACAATGCACACATATATCCGGACATGACATTATGCCCTGTAAATATACACAAGCATTACACACCAAAATTTTTTTTTAAAAGTTAAAAAAAATTAATGAAAGTGAGATTCTAAAAGTGTAGACTTCTAACATATCATAGTGAGTGTTAAGTGACTCCTTCAGTCACTTAAGGATAAAACCAGAGACAAGGCACTGAAGTATAGACAGGGCTCACTTTGGACTTCTCCCAGAGGAGGAAGCTCTTGTCCTTGTCCTCAGGTTCTATTAAAATTAAAATGGTTATCTCACCTTGGAGGCTCTTCTCCCCATGGACACTGAGAAGCCCTCCTGCCTGCCACCAGCATCCTAGGCAGGTCCCTGTTGCTAGAGGACTCTCACATGTCAAACCCAGATGAAATACTATTCTTCAACAAAATCGCTCATTTCTTAAACTTTATTAAATATTTTTAAATAATCACAGAAGAATAATCAGGTTGGTGTAAACAGCTCGCATAGTCCCTCACCCCCGCTGTTAGCATGCTGACACGCTGTGCTCGCCCTCCTTCCCCCAGGTGGCTCACACTTGCGTACACATGCACACTGGTTGTCACTTGACTCTTCTTGAACCTTTAAACCACCTCATAATTTCAAAGAATTTTATATAGCTGAACACAGATCCCATGTCCCATATCCAAAGACCTAAAGCCTTCAAACGCAGAGGGCCCTTTCTCCTTCAGTCTCCTCTGATGCTCATGAGAGCTGTGCATTACTAGGAAGGACAGGCACACATGTCACCATCTTCCAGTCCAGGAAACTGGCTAATGATGACCAGGGGTGAGGGTCTTGGTTCTGAGTCCATTACCACCTTCCTCAGCACCTGCTCCAGATGTCGCCCAGGGTCATGAGGACAGGAGAGGGCTGACAATGGACAGCCAGGTCACGGTTGAAGATTCAAGCAGACCCGGGTCGTGGCCTGCCCTCCTGCCAATTTTCAGCCTTTGGGTAACTCTGGCCTCAAAGGCCCTTTGCCTCGTTAACTCTTGCTACTCATTCAGATCTAAACTCCACCGTCACTTCCCAGAGAGGCCTCCTGGGCCGGGGCAGGCTCCTTTGCCCTGTGCTCTTATAGAAACACGCCCCATCTCAGTTACTCATTACAAATACACCCACTTAAGTGATCCTATAATTAGTGTCTGGACTCTAGACCAAGGGAGACAGGCACTGGGGCCGCTGGGGCCCAGGGCAACCTGGAGAGCTCCTGGCCCACCCGTGGCTCTCAGCTCCCACCCATCACTGCAGAGCAGGGAGGCTGGCCCAGCCCCACCAGACTTTCTGGTTTTCAAAAAGCTAGAAATTCAGTCTTCAGTGAAATCTCCTGGCTTTTTGAATGTTGATAATTGGTTTAGTTGTTAAGCATGTGTCAGATAACCAAAATGTGTCTGGGGACAGGATTTAGGTCACAGTCCATCAGTTGGCCTCATCTAATTTGGACTTGAAGTTCCTTGAAGGAAGGGAACAAGCTGCTTTGATACACGCCTCCTTCAGAGCCTGGCACAGAAAAGGCACTTAGTATGTGTGGAATAACAGCGGGGCGGATGGAGGGCTGGTGGGTGGGTGAGTGGATGGACAGATGGACTCATCAGCAGATGGACAAGTGAAAGAATAAGTGCACGTGGTCTTTAGACCACAGTGTTTCAGAACCGCCCAGCTGAAACCCACTTCTGGTCCTGCCAGCCAGCTGCAGTGCCCTGACCCCACCTCTTCTGCCCCCTGCAGAGAACCCATGCCTGGGGGAGGTGGTCCGAGAGGCGATCCGCCGCCAGAAAGGCTATGCGTCCTGTGCCACCGCCTCCAAGGTGCCCATCATGGAATGTCGCGGGGGCTGTGGGTCCCAGTGCTGCCGGCCCATCCGCAGCAAGCGACGGAAATACGTCTTCCAGTGCACGGATGGCTCCTCGTTCGTGGAGGAGGTGGAGAGACACTTGGAATGCGGCTGCCACCCGTGTTCCTGAGCCCCGCTGCCGCTGCCTCTAGACTCCAGCTCCGTGGGGTTGGGGACAGCCCTGGGGGCCCCTGTAGATTCAGAATGAAGGAGAGGAAGCAAAAGAAGAAGAGAATATTAAGTATATTGTAAAATAAACAAAAAATAGAACTTATTTTTATTATGGAAAGTGACTATTTTCATCTTTTATTATATAAATATATCACACCGTCTATGTACTATATCGTGAGTTATTTTTACCAAGGTTTGTTTTGTGTTGTGTATTTGTTGTGTTTTTATAAACAGTTGTTTAAAATTTTAAGACAAAAAAGACTAATAAAAATGTTTTAAATGAAAGGATAAGAATAAAGAAATGAGAGCCTGCCCGAGGAAGGAGGAGGAAGTCTGTTCACAAAGCACTCTCGTGCTCACAGAAACCAAGACCTGCTCACCTGCTCAGGAAACGGGCAAGAGGAGGAGAGAGGAAAGACTTGTCTTTGTTTCTTGTTCTTAACTCCTTCATTTCTCTTCCCTAAACGCATGCAGTTTTTAAGGGCCCTAGTTATCTATGCCCAAGATGCCCATCTCTTCCAGAAATAGCTTCTGGAGGTTTGCTGAAGTTCAAAGCAATTGCTGCCCATCTGCCCTGGGGTCCTGTAGGGTCTGAGCCTACAGGAGACCCCTCTTCTCCTTCCTGAGTGACTCTGGTCTCCATTAGAGGACTGACCATTTGAACTTTGCCCAGCACTTAATCTGGGCCTGTTTTGCCAAATTTTGAAACAGCTGCTCTTTTCCTGCACCTCCTGGAGGGAAGAGAGTGTGGGAGTGTCCCAGGCCCCAGGCACTGGCTTATCCTCAGAAGGTTCCAGCCCATCCTCTACCCCCAGCCAATTTCATGCTGGAATGCAATAGCAGGAGAGGGGACAGTGAGGGCTTATGGCACGAGGAAGCCCACAGCCAAGCCTGCCCACAGCCTGTAGATGTCCAGCCAACTGGCTTCTGCCACCTGGTCCTCCTGGCCCTGTCATGGTAACAAAGAACCAGCACTTTCCAGTGCATATCCAAGCAGTACCTCATCTACCTGCTCTCCAGGGAGGGTACAGCAGCGAGCCCATTCACATACAAGGACCCTGAGTCCCACCCAGGCTCTGTAAGTTGCCATAAGTCAACTGTCTGGCAAGTGGGGAGCCAGGGATGGAGCGCAGCCCCACAGCTCCAGACTCGTCTCCGGAGCAGGTAAATGAAGGTTGAGGCAGAGTTCAGGAAAGGAAAGTGGATGTTTTTCCTGCTCCTTCTTTCCAGCCCTTGTTCTTCTGCCTTGTTCATTCCTGATTCTGTCCTCCTTTTATCCAGAAGAATTCTAGAGACAGAGACTTGTGTATCTAGGAGACATGAGCAAAAGCAGCTCATTCGGCCTCCTAAAGGTTCAGAAAGGGCCTTCCCAACCATTCTTTCCACCCCTCTCCCCTGCCCTCCCGTGCCTCCCTCTACCCCCAGTGCCCACCCCCAGGGACCCCACTGTTTCCACCAACCCGTGGCTCCTGGCCTCCACCCCTCCTGTTGAGGAGCCTCCACTGCCGAAGCTTTAGGAAGAGAGCTTGAGACCTCCAGCTTGAGGGTCCCAGAGGAGCCAAGTTGCTCTGTGAGGCTGAGTGGTCAGCCAAAGACTCCAGGGAAAAAGGAGGGAGGGAGGAAAGGAAGATGGAAGGACACAGGGCAAGTGGAAGACAGGATGAGGGAGGATAGATGGAAACATTTACTCAAAATACACATATGCACTGTGTCCCAGGCACTGCACCCCCTAATGGGCTTGATTCCTATGTTCACAGATTTATTTAGTGCTCACTGTATTATACATCAGATATCATTCTAGTTGAGATATATATACATATATACACACACATATATACATATATTCATTTAATTCTCTAAACAACCCTTTAATAAAAACATTATTAACCCATTTGCCAGTTGAATAAACTGAAACATAGGTAGGTTAACAAACTTGTCCAAGGGAAGATGGTTAATAAATTGCAGAGCCAAGATTTGAACCCAGGTTGTTAGATTCCAGAACTTGCTCACCTAACCATGCTACTTTTTGTGGGAAAGAATGTGTTCTGCCCTTAAAGAGCCTCTGGTCTGGGACAGAAGCAATTCCTTCGTTATATGTAATAGTTCCCTAGTGGCAGTATAAAGAAGACAGGTGGCTGTCCAGAGCAGGGAATTTCCAATCCTGGGTCTTAGAGGAACAACAGTTGCCGAGGTCAGGAAAGGGAGCTGAACTTTCCTGGGAATGGCTTTTAAACAGCAGCAGAATGTGGAAAGTCCTGGCATGCTTGGGAGCGGGAGTGTGGGGCAGGAAGGGGAGCAGAGAGATGGGGTGGAGGTGAAGTCAGGGATTCCACCACAAAGAGCCACAGAGAGCCAGAGGGTTTGTTTGGGTTAAGGAATAGCGAAACAAGGTCTGAAAAAGGGACAGAACTGGTGGCAAAGTAGAGAGAGGCCTGGACAAGGAAATGAGCATCTATCACCCAAAATCACCTCAGGCTAGAAAACACTAATTTCAAGAAGGAGCCTAGAAGTCTTCAGGTATCTCAGAAGCTCAGCCCTAGAAGGGGTATCCTGGGGTCTGTCCTACACCCCTCCCATCCCCCATACCCCTCCAGACACCCCCACTCTGCAGATGGACCTGCTCTGCACTCCATGGCACCCCTAGCTATCCTCTCCTGACCCAGCATAAAGTCCACTCAGCCTGCCACTCGAGTGCCACCCAGGGTCACTGATGTTCTGGGAGGACTCACCAGGCTATTGGCTTTGCCTCTGCTTCCCCAAGGACCCCAGGGCCTCCCTCTTCTAATCAGCCCCTTTGCTCAGCAAGAGAGCCAGGTCTGTCTCTCAGTATGGTGGTGGTGGGCAGGGGTGGAGTTTTGAGCCTCCGCCTGAATTTTGGAAGCCCTGACTTTAAGAAATACCAAATGCAAAGACTGTTAAGAAAAAAATCCTTGCTAAAATGAAGTTTCTCTAACACATGAAATTCAAAACTCCCTCTCCCCTTAAGCAGCCAGATTCCAGGAGCAGAAAGTCCATGAGACAGGGAGAGTTTGGTCAGTGAATTTGCACCTGAAAGTGCTCTTTAACATTTGTGTGGAAACTCACATGCGCAGAAGAGACCACTCGGCTCAGGAAAGGCGAGGAGAGGGTCCTTCTGAACTCACCCAAGGGGCCCTAAAATAGCTGATGAAATGATGTATTTAAAAGCTCTGTAAAATATAAACTTAAAACCTTAAATGTAAGATGTTATTATTACTGTTGTCGTTATTGACATGCTGAGAGGCCCTTTGTAGAAGATAACTTTGTCTTTTCAAACTCACTTGGTGGCTAGAAAACACTGACTTCAAGACGGAGCCCAGAAGTCTTTACGGTAGCTCAGCAGCTCAGCCCTGGAAGGAGAGTGGTATTTCAGAAAGAGGAAAAGAGGAGGACAAGGGGCAAAGAAAGAAAGGGAGCTTTCCCAGGGCCAGAGAAAGAAAGGAGAGAAGCCCTCAGGTGACAGAACCCAGGAATGGTCAGGACTGGGCTTGAGCCAAGCTTGTCCTTTACCAGAGACGAAGCTATCACCAGACGGAACGTAAGGCCAAGCAGTCAGCCACTGGCTCTGCTGGAAGCAGAAGCCCATGGCAGTGATTGACCTGCCCCCCAAAGACACACAGGACCCCAGATACCAGAGCTGGAACCTTGGGGTTGCTGGGGGTGGGCAGACTAAGGATCAGAGAAATGAAAGAAGTGGAGAGACTACGCCACAGCCCACGGTCATGTGACTCATTCACACCAGAGGCAGAAAGAGAGCCAGGTGTCCACCCAGGCACAGTTCCTTCTGTCACAGTATAGTGGTGTCCAGGCAGAGGGAAGCCCATGAGACACCCTGCAGCATGGAAGTGTCCTGTGCCTTCCCTGACCACCTCCCCGTGTGCTACCAGATGGTCAGAAAGCTGAGCATGGCCTACTTTGGTGGCACCACCCATGCCTTCTAGTGTGGCTTAAACAGTACCAAAGGAAACATCCAGAAAAGTTGGTCAGAGAGGTCAGCTAGCAGGAGCAGGACAAGCAGACCCGGGCATTTGGCAAAGCTGATTTCTCTAACTCACCATAGTTTGTAATAGAAAAAGTTTTAACACTTTTTATAAACGATGTTATAGTGTTGCTTTCCCATGTGGAATAACTAATGTGCATTCCTCTTCCCCACAGACTGTCATTTTCTGATATTGTTTAAATAAATGGATGAGTCACAGAGAAGCTACCAGATGCTCTCGTGAACACCATAACTCCACCCTGCTCCACGATGTGTGCTTTCTTTTTACCCTTCCATACCCACTGGGGCAAGATTACTGCGTCCATGGAGTTGAGGCAAGCCTGGTGTGGAATTAGTTGATAAAATCCATTTCATGGACCACAAAGTGAGAAAAGTGGACCCAGAGTTCCCCAGAGACATGAAGACCCAACATATGGCTTGGGGTCCGCAGGGCAAGGTGTGTATAGCCACAGACAAGGCCCCCCAGGGGGGTCAGGGAGGAGGCCACTCCAGATCAGAGGAGAAAGTGTCCGAGTGAAGGGGGCTTGGTCCTGGGCGGTGTGCTGCCGGGTTAGCCCCTCCTCTAGCTATTCCTTCAACAAACATGTACTGAGCACATACCATGGGCCCAGGTGTTACTCTAGGCACTGAGGACTCTGGGGGTGACCAAGACCAAGTCCTGGTTCTCCTGGGAGGGTGTGGGCCAGTGAACAAAGAAAGAAAGGCAGCAGCAGCCACAGGTTCCCTATAGACAACAGAGCAGAGGAGATGCTGTAGAAGGGCTGGTGGCTGCTTCCCCCACTGGGACATGGGGGTGAGGGAAAGTGCCAAGAAGCGAGAGATGGAAGCTTGCCATGCAGCACTTGCCAACACTGCCCCTGTGGGGATGCTCCTAGGGAGATGGTGCCCGAGGTTTATCGTGGGCCAACGATAGTGACATTGGCCAGGGAGCTCAGCTCTCAGCCCCTCGGCCCTGGGGCCCCCTTGAAAGGCTGTGGACGTGTGGAATGAGGATGGCCATGGGTGTGGAGGCTGCCGAAGGCTTCACATGGTCTCTGTGGAGACCCCAAGGAGAGCCCAACACTGGCAGGCAGCTGGTGCACCACACGTGGCCAAGGGACCAGGCACAGTGGCCCCAAGCCTGTGGCTCCTCCTTTCCTTGGTGCTCCCTGACCTAGACAGAGCCATACCACGCACACACCCTGGGCAGTCATCAAAGACCCACTTGACATTAGTTTCACATCTTCCAATGTGAGTAAATCTGACATAGGGTGGGATAGACATTGAACAAACTCTTTCAGACAACTGGGTGTTCTTGTAAAGATGCTGTGGCCCAGGAACCCACAACCTCTGTTTCCCAGGTTCAGATCAGAAGTCCCTCCTCCCAGGCCTGGACTAAAGGTACAGGTTGAGATTCCCTAATCTGAAAATCCTAAATGCTGCAATGC
This sequence comes from Xerus rutilus, assembly GCA_028644305.1. Lineage (NCBI taxonomy): Eukaryota > Metazoa > Chordata > Mammalia > Rodentia > Sciuridae > Xerus > Xerus rutilus. The sequence goes on along the minus strand of CM053405.1, from coordinate 134,331,575 downwards.
TTCACAATCTGAACCACCAGGAGCACTGGCATGGTGCCACAAGTAGAAAATCCCCCAGTTGTTAAAAATCATGTATAAAATGACCTTCAGGGCTGAGATGCCTCAGTGGTACCGCACTTGTCTAGCATGGGTGAGGTCCTGAGATCCATCCCCAGAACCAAAAAGAAAAAATATTGCCTTCAGCTATGTGTATAAGGGACCTTGGAAACAAAAATGTACTTTGTTTTTAGACTTAGGTCACAGTCCCAAGATATCTCATCATGTACATGAAAATATTCCAAAATATGAAAAAATTCAAAATACTTCTAGTCCCAGGCATTTTAGGAAGGGATTCTCGGTGTGTGTATTGCTGTCTCTCAGTTTCCTTTCCTATCAGTCTGTTGCAGAGATTTTCAGCAGAGACATTTGGACATTTGGCAGTATCTGGAGACGTTGTTTATTACATAACCAGGACATAGGGCACTATGGGCATCTACTATATGAAGACCAGGAAGGAGGCTGATAAACCTCCTAAAATGCACAGCATAGCCTCCACAACAGAAAATTTTCCTGCCCAAGTTGTCCATGTTGCTAAGATGGAGCAACCCTGGCTTAAGGTAGTCAGAACCTTCCCTGAGTATCTGGACAGAACCACTTACCAATGAAGTGGGTAGTACTAAACAGGAAGCAGGCAGTGACCTCCACAGGATGTCTTGGTTGGAAAACATGGCAGGCGGTATACTATACTTGTACTTGGAGCACCATTAATGGTGGGAAGCTGGGGAGAGAACATATCTGGCAGTGGGGACCACCATCATCCTTTCTGCCATTCTTTACCCTTAAAAGTCACTGTAGATGGGTGCAGAGAAGTGGATTCTGGATTTAATGTGCCTGAGTGACACGAAAGTACAGCGGAGCAGGCGAATCTGCCTTTGGACCTACGCTTGGCAGAGAAATGAAGAACAGGACATGACAGTTTGGATGTTGAATGCCCCCAAAGGCCTGTGTGTTAAAGCTCAGCTTCCAAGATGGACTACTGGGAGGTGGTGAGACCGTTAGGAGGTGGGGCCTCGTAGGAGGTACTTAGATCACTGAGAGTGTGACTATGAAGGGAAGCGTCAGACTCCAGCACCTCCCTCTTCCTCTTTTTCTTTCTGACCATGAGGTGAGCAATTTTAATCCAACACACACTCCCCACCATTGCCAACCAGCACCCCTACCTGAGGCCTAAAAGCAATGACTCCATGTGATCATGAACTAGAACCTCTAAAACTGAGCCAAGATAACCCTTTTTTTTAATACATTCATTATCTCCGGTATTTTGTTACAGTGATGGAAAGCTGACTAATACAGAAGATTAATAAAAATGTTGTTTCTACATTCTGAAACTTTACCCTTCATCTAGGCCCAGGCTGAAGAAGTAGGAAAAAGTCCAGCAGGTTATCAAATCAAGACCTGAAGGCTGAGGAATGGTCTGCAGTCTGTCAGAGGAGAGTAAAGGAGTAGCAGTTCAAAGCCACAAGCAATCCAAACTCAAGATGCAGCGAGGGGAGGGACATTAACTTGATTCTCAGTCATTGACAGCAGGATTAAGCTTTCTTACACAGACTAACCTAGTAACGTACTTCAGGGACAGATGCTCTTAGCTGCCTATCAAGGCTTTATAAATAGACTTTGTAAATGTCCCTATTTTGCCAGCCACTGCAGGGCAGGGGGATGTAAGCAAGCCTTGGGGCTTAAGAGCAATATTGCAGGAGAATCTAAGTGAACAAGTGGGGGAAGCCATCCGTGGAATGCATGAGGGACTTCTCTTCAGCATCAGCATCGTAGCCAGGGGAGAGACGGGCTGGCATTTTGAAACTTTTGTGGCCTTTTAAAATTAAGCCTGCCTAATGCTAGTGCCCCACCTCTTCCACTTTGCTAAGGAAGTCCTCATTGCATCACCAGAAATGGGTGTGTCCCCTTCAGGAACTGAGTCAGCCTACCCGCCCTGCACCTTTTTCCTACCTTGGGAGAGAATGTTCGATGGAAGGCCTTTGAAGTTCCCCCATACAAGTAAAGCACACACGGGGTCCATTTTGCCAGAAGCCAGAAGCCAGATGCCTGATGCCAGATGCCAGAAGCTAGAAGTTAGATGCTAGAAGCCAGACCTGTCTGGTTGCAGGCCTGTCCTGCACCCACTTTTTAAAACTATTTCCTGTGTTCTGTGGTTATTTACCATTTTATTTCTCTTAGCTTTGATTGTTCAGCTAGCCCTTTCCCAGTCAGGGAACTTCATCCCCATCGCCCACGCGGGACATGGACAGCAAGCAGGCTGCAGCCCCATCAAGTCCACCTGCCCTGAAAGCCACATTCGCTCCCCCATCCTGCTGCTTGACTTTGGCAGCACCATGATCTTGAGTTTCCATCTTAGAGAAGAAGGATGGCAAGACTTAACATAATCGGGATTCAGTAGACTACAAGTGACAAAACTCAATTTGAACCACTGCAAACCAAAAACAGAATGTGTTGCCCCAAGTATTGGGAGATCTGGGCCAGTTCTTTTTGCAGCAAAAATGGATGTTTAAATCCAAGAACTCACACACCATCACAACGGGTCAAGTCTCTCATACACTCTTGGCTTTTCTCTGCCTTGGTTGCTCAGGAAGGACCTCCTCACAGATCACAAAGTGACTCCTAGTAGCTGCAGATCGAAAGATGGACATATTACAAATTTCAAATCCATAAGTAAAGGACACTTCTCTTGCCAATACTTCCAAGAGATGTCCCAGAACTGAGAGGCACTAGCTTGATTGGCTTGGTTTGAGGCAAATGCCTATCATAAGATCAAACATTATGGTCAAAGCCACAAGTGCATTGGTAGGTCAAGCCTGAATGGGAGAGAGGGATTGGGATCATTCTCCATGACCCAGTGGAGTTCACCCTAGGGGGATGCAAAATTGGTCCAACACATGTAAATCAATAAACATGAGACATCACACTGACACACGGAAGGGTAAAAAAAAAATATGTATGGTCATTGTAATAGTTGAAGAAAAATGTTTTATAAAAGCCAACATCTCTTCATTACAAAAACTCTCAACAAATTACAGATAGAACAAAAGCAATATGTGACAAACCCATAGCAAATGTTAAAACCGAGTGGGGAAAAGTCAAGAGCATTCTCCTTAAGACCTGGGATGAAACAAGGACGCCAGCTTTCACCACTTCCATTCAACATGGTACCAGAGCAATTAATTAGGCAAGAAAAGGAAAGAAAGGCATCCAAATGGGAAAGGAAGAAGTTAGAGAGCCCTTGTCTGCTGGTGACATAATCTTATGCCTAGAAAACCCCAAAGATTCCACAAAAATTATTGTTGCAACAAAGAATATTGGAGGATACAAAAGTGAACCTATAAAAATTGGTAGCATTTTTACATAATAATAGTGAACTAAAATAAAAATCAAGAAAACAATTCCATTAAAATTGCTACCAAAAAAAGAGAAAAAAACTTAGGAATAAATTTAACCAAGAAGGTGAAAGACCTCTACACTAGAAAGTAGAAAATACTGATGAAAGATGAAAGCTGGGCATGGTGGCACATGCCTGTAACCCCAGTGACCCAGGAGGCTCAAGCAAGAGGACCACAAGTTCAAGCTCAGCTTCTGCAAACTAGTGAGACCCTCTCTCAAAATTTTTTTTTAATGTAAAGGCTGGGAGGCTGGATGAGTAGCTCAGTAGTAGCTCAATTGAACCCAGGCCTAGCATGCATGAGGCCTGGGTTCAATCCCCAGGAGGAAGGAAGGAAGGAAGGAAGGAAGGAAGGAAGGAAGGAAGGAAGGAAGGAAGGGAGGGAAGAAGGGAGGAATCTAAGATGACACAAATGAATGCAAAGTTATTCCGTGTTCATGAACTGGAAGAATTAATAGTCAAAATTTATTCTACCCAACACTATCTACCAATTCAATGCAATTCATATCAAAATACCAATGACATTCTTCATAGAAATAGGAAAACACATTCTAAAATTCATGTGGAACCACAAAAGACTAGCCAATGCTATGTCGAGCAAAGCTGAAGGCATCCAACTGACCACACCAAAAATACTTCAGTTACAGTAATGAAATAGTAACAGCACAGCTGGTATTAAAACAGACACAGAGATCAATGGAGCAGAATAGAGTGTCCAGAATAGAGTGTCCACACATCTACAGACAAATGATTTTCAACAAAGGTTCTGAAAACACACCTTGAGGAAAGAATAGTCTCTCCAAGATATAGTTTCGAAAGAACTGGATATCCACATATAGAAAAATTAAATTAGATGCTTATTTCATATCATACACAACAATCAACTCAAAATGGATTAAAGACTTAATGTAAGACTTGAAATTATTAAAACAAAACATAGAGGTTAAGCTGAATGGCCTTGGTCTGGGCAAGGATTTTTGGAGTAAGCCCTCAAAAGCACAAACGACAAAAGCAAACACAGAAAAGTGGGGCTACATCAAACCAGAAAGTTTCCACACAGCCAAGGAAACAATAAACAGAAGAAACAACTACAGAATGGGAAGAGTGTATTCAGAACATACAGGGAACTCGACAGCAAAACAAATACACAAAAATCCCAAACAGTACACCTTAAAAATGGGCAAAAGAACTGAGTAGACCTTCCTCAAAAGTAGGTATATAAATGGCCAAAAGGTATGTGAAAAGCTGTTCAACATCACTGGTCATCAGGGCAATGCAAATCAAGACCAAAATGGGAAGCTGCCTTTCTTCAGTAAGAATGGGTACAACCAAAAAGATAAAAAGGTAGCCAGGTGCAGTGGCGCACACCTGTCATCCCAGCACTTTGGGAGGCTGAGACAGGAGAATTGCGAGTTCAAAGCCAGCCTCAGCAACGATGAGGTGCTAAGCAACTCAGTGAGACCTTGTCTCTATATAAAACACAAAATAGGGCTGGGGATGTGGCTCAGTGGTCGAGTGCCCCTGAGTTCAATCCCTGGTACAAAAAAAAAAGAATCAAAGGTAATAAATGTGGGCAGGATGTGGAGCAAAGAGAACCCTTCCACCCAGTGGCGGGAATGTAGAGTAGCACAGCCATCATGGAAAAGGCTACTGAGGGTCCTCAAGAAGGTAGAAACAAAAGAACCAATAACATCACCAAGACAGCTTAGTGGGGATGCCTGGCCAGCTTCCCTCCACCGCAAAGGACCAGCAAAGGACCAGAGCAAGTTCAAAATCACAGCTGTCTTAGTGGAATGCTTGAGGGTGAGCATCAGAGTACTGGGGAGGTGGCAGAGATACTGAGAGTGCTGAGGTGCACCATGCCCTGATACAGGGAACTAAGCACACAATATCTACCATATCATCCCTTACGATCAATCCCAGACCAAGGACTTCGAAGGGAGGAAGAAACAGGAGAACCTGGGAATCGATGCTTACACCACAGACCCCTGAGGCACTTACTGATGGGGAGCCCTGTGGCCCTCACAGGCCCTGAGACCAGATGAGGGAGCCACCACGCTGTCAAACCACCACATTGTCCTGGACAAAGAGCCAGGTGTCCTCCCACACACGGGCCCTGGCTACACAGGCTTCTAAAGACCAGGCCCATGTGGCTTCCTGTGAAGCTTCCCCCAGCAGCTCCACCAACGCAGCCCTGTGAACCAGCCAGGAGGTACCACCCATATTTGCACAGCCTCAGGAAGTACCTGGGGAGTGCCCCTGATCAGCTCAGCCTGCAGAGGCTCCCATAAAACTGTTGACCAGTCCCCTCACCTGTTCACTGCCACAGAAACAGCTAGGTGATCTGTCACCTACCCTCGGCCCCAGGAAATAGCCAGGTGACTGTACCCATCTTTCCACTGCCCTATTAGAATCTCCATTAGACTCACAGCAGAATTCTCAGCAGAAACCCTGCAGGCCAGGAGAGGATGAGATGACATACTCAAAGTTCAGGAAGAAAAACATCATCAACCAAGACTACCAAACTTGGAATCCCTCAAAAATGAAGGAGAAATAAGACTTTCCAAGACAAGCAAAAACAAGGAATTCATCACCACTAGACAGAGCTTATAAGAGGTGCCTAAGAGAGTTCTAGACTAGCTGCAAAGACATGCTAACTACATCGTGGAAGCACCCATAAGTACAAATCTCAAGCATAGAGTAGATATGTAATAAAGTTAACCAAGAAAGTGAATGGCCTTTACAATAAAATTATGAAACATGGATGACAGGAATTGAAGATGATACAAAAGACTGAAAAGTCCTTCGTGGTTTGAAGGGTTTTTAGAATGTCAATACTGCCCAAACATGCAACCCCTATCAAAAGGCCAAGGATATTCCTCACAGAAATAGAAAAAATGTTCCCCAATTTTTTCTGGAACCATGAGAGATGCTGAATAGCAAGAGGGAGGCATTAGAGAATGTGGCTTCAAAAACACACTACCAAACAATAGTAATCAAAACACTGATGAGTTCCACTCCAGAGGCTGAGAGTGCTGAGATGTGCTGAGATGCACCATGCACTGTGGACCCAGTGGGAACACAACAGAGGACCCAAAACCACCCTCAGGGAACTCCACGGGAGCCCAGCTAAAAGCAGACTGGAGACTGCTAGCCGCCAGCCACAGGGGAGCCCACACCCACAGTAAGGGTCACACATAGAGACTCCTGAGTGATACCCTGCCCAAGTGGGTCCTGGGATTCCCCCCCCAGTTCCGCTTCAGAGTTCCTGAGGACCCATCACGAGCGCAAGAGAGGGCCCAAAACCGCCCTCAGAGACTGACACAGGAGCCCAGCCAAGGCCACTCCCACTGCCCTCTTGAGGTACATCCACTACCACTGCCACCAAATTTAGTGGGGACACCTGCTGGGGACCAGAAGTAACTCCAAGGCAAGATACCGGTAATCTGTAGTGTCAATACAAGATTATAGGATAAAAGCCACAATACGTCAGATCGGCATTGCAAGAAAGGAAGATTCATAAGCAACATGAAAAAACAAGGGAAGAAAGCAAATACAAAAAAATAGAGATACTACCCTGCACCCTATCTGACCACAATGTAATAAAATTAGAAATCAATGACAGATTAAAAAATAGAAACTACTCCAACACCTGGAAACTAAATAATATGCTATTGAATGATGCATGGATAACAGAAGACATCAGGGAAGAGATAAAAAACTTCTTAGAGGTAAATGAAAACTCTGATACAACATATCAAAATCTCTGGGACACCATGAAGGCAATGCTAAAAAGAAAGTTCATTGCATTAAGCTCATTTATTAAAAGAAGTAAAAGTCAACAAATAAATATCTTGACTCTTCATCTCAAAGCCTTAGAAAAAGAAGAACAAAACTACACCAAAAGAAGTAAAAGACAAGAAATAATTAAAATCAGGGCTGAAATCAATGAAATTGAAACAAAAGAAACAATCCAAAAATTGACAAAACAAAAAACTGGTTCTTTGAAAAAATAAACAAAATTGACAAA
>CM053405.1:134293017-134323615 GCA_028644305.1 Xerus rutilus | reverse complement strand
AGGATATAAAATCAACACCCATAACTCAATTGCATTTCTATACATCCATGATAAACCCTCTGAAAGAGAAATTAGGAAAACTATCCCATTCACAATAGCCTCAAAAAAATAAAATAAAATACTTGGGAATTCATTTAACAAAAGAGGTGAAAGACCTCTACAATGCAAACTACAAGACACTGAAGAAAGAAATTGAAGAAGACCTTAAAAGATGGAAAAATCTCCCATGCTTCTGGATAGGTAGAATCAATATTGACAAAATGGGCATACTACCCAAAGCACTATATAGATTCCAAGCGATTCCAATTAAAATCCCAATGTCATTCCTGATAGAAATAGAAAAGGCAATCATGAAATTCATCTGGAAGAATAAGAGACCCAGAATAGCCAAAGAAATCCTTAGCAAGAAGAGTGAAGCAGGAAGGCATCACAATACCAGACCTTAAATTATATTACAAAGCTATAGTAACAAAAACGGCATGGTACTGGCACCAAAACAGACACATAGACCAATGGTACAGAATAGAAGACACAGAGAGGAACCCACTTACATACAGTTACCTGATACTAGACAAAGGAGCCAAACATGTGCACTGGAGAACAGATAGCCTCTTCAACAAATGGTGCTGGGAAAACTGGAAATCCATATGCAGCAAAATGAAACTAAACCCCTATCTCTCACCATGCACAACATTCAACTCAAAGTGGATCAAGGACCTGGGAATCAGCCCAGAGACCCAATGCCTAATAGAAGAAAAAATAGGCCCAAATCTTCATCATGACGGATTAGGACCTTACTTCCTTAACAAGCCTCCTATAGCACAAGAAGTAAAATCAAGAATCAAAAAGCTGCTTCTCAGCAAAAGAAACATTCAAGTGAACAGAGCCTACATTCTGGGAACAAATTTTTGCCACATGCACATCTGATAGAGCACTAATCTCCAGGATATATAAAGAACTCAAAAAACTTAACACCAAAAAAACTAACAACCAAATCAATAAATGGGCCAAGGAGCTGAACAGAAACTTCACTGAAGAAGATATACAATCAATCAACAGACATATGAAAAATGTTCAACATCTCTAGCAATCAGAGAAATGCAAATCAAAACTATCCTAAGATTTCATCTCACGCCAGTCAGAATGGCAATTATCAAGAATACAAACAACAATAAGTGTTGGTGAGGTTGTGGAGGAAAAGGCACACTCATACATTGCTGGTGGAACTGCAAATTGGTACAACCAATCTGGAAAGCAGTATGGAGATTCCTCAGAAAACTTGGAATGGCACTACCATTTGACCCCGCTATCCCACTCCTTGGTCTATACCCAGAAGACTTAAAAATAGCATAGTACAGTGACACAGCCACTTCAATGTTTATAGCAGCTCAGTTCACAATAGCTAAACTGTGGAACCAACCTAGATGCCCTTCGATAGATGAATGGATAAAGAAACTGTGGTATGTATACACAATGGAGTATTACTCAGCAATAAAAGAGAATAAAATTATGGCATTTGCAGGTAAATGGATGGAGTTGGAGAATATCATGCTAAGTGAAGTAAAAACCAAATGCCAAATGTTCTCTTTGATAAGGGGATGCTGCTCCATAATGTGGGGGAGGACACGGGAAGAATGGAAGAACTTTGGTCACAGGGGTGGGGGTGGAGAGGGGCAGGGGGACAGTAAAGATGGTGGAATATGATGGACATCATAGCCCTAGCTTTATGTATGACCGCATGTATGTTGTGATTCTATGTCACATACAACCAGAGAACTGAAAAGTTGTGCTCCAAAAAAAAAAAAAAAAAAAGAATGAGGATAGAATGAGATAGAAGAACAAGTTCCATTTTAAGAATTAATAATCAGAACTAGAGAAAGAGAAACAATGAAAAAGGGGGAAAAAAACTTTGCCATCTGAAAAAAGTCTGCAGATGGAGTATAACAGTCAGTGGTGCCTTATGTCTGTGGTTCTTCCCGTTTACAGGGAGCAGTCTGTCTAGGCTCAGCATCTACCAACAGGAACAGGGGTGGAGGGACTTCTTAGCAATTCTCACTGTTCCTCCCAGGTGCTGGTATTTTCACTTTCCTAACTAGAACGTGGATATGAGACCAGGAGCACGTCCCCCCACCCCCACATCCCATATCCACGGTCCTGCAAGAGTTCACCTGGGGTGGGTGCTGGCCTGGGAAGACATGGTCTGTTTTCACTGTCAAAGCATTTCAGGAAAACAATAACAATAATGAAAAACGCCAAAGAACACTGATGAATAGGTACTGGCATAAGAAAACAGACACATAGACCAATGGAACAGAAAGGAAGACCTACCAAACAATCTGTGTATTATAGCCAACTGATTCTGGACAAAGGCAACAAGATCATACACTGGAGAAAGGAAAGTCTCCTCGACAAATGGTGCTGGGAAAGCTGGATGTCCACATGCATAAGTAGAAGAAATAAACTAGACCCCCGACTCTCAGCAATGACAAAACTCAACCCAAAATGGACCGACGACCCAAACATAAGGCCTATGTCTATTAAACTACAAGAAGAAATTATAGGGCAAGCACTTCAGGACATTGGTCTGGGCAAAGATTGTTTTATTTTTTTGATAGGATCCCAACAGTACAGGCGGCAAAAAGCAGAAATACACAAATGGGGTTAGAGCAGACTAAAAATCTTCTGCTCAGCAAATGAAACAACAGTGAAGAGACAACCTACAGAAAGTGAGAAAATACCTATAATTTAAGAGGTTGATAACCAGAATAAGAGGAGAAAAACAATAGCCAAACAAACAACAACAACAAAATCTGATTTAAGAATGGGCCAAAAATCTGAATACATATTTTTCCAAAGACATACAGATAACCAATAGGTATATTAAAAAAACTCATAGCTGGGCACATTGGCGCATACCTGTAATCCCAGCAGCTCAGGCAGCTGAGGCAGGAGGATCATGAGTTCAAAGCCAGCCTCAGCAATTTAGTGAGGCCCTAAGCAACTCAGTGAGACCCTGTCTTTAAATAAAAAATATAAAAAGGGCTGTGGATGTGGCTCATTAAGTGCCACTGGGTTCAATCCCCAGTACCCTAAATAAATAAATAAATGGCTCAATATTATTAATCATCAAGGAAATGCAAATCAAGACCACAATAAAATATCACCTTACTCTGATAAGAATGGCTATTACCAAAAAGAAAGAAAGATAACGAGTCCTGGAGAGGGTGAAGGGAAAGGGGAGCCTTGTGCACCGCTGGTGGGAATGTGAATTAGTTTAGCTATTACCGTGTGGAGAGTCCTCCAACAATTAAAAACACAACTGCCGTATGATTCAGCAATCTCAGCACCGGGCATTCATCCAGAGGAAATTAAATCAGTGTTTCGAAAAGAAAATGGTGCTCCCGTGTTTATTGCAGCAGTATTCACAACAACCAGAAACAGAAACGACTTAAATGTGTATTGGTGGATGCATGACCCAAGAACACATGGTAGATGTCCACAGCAAAAACTATTCAGCCATAAAAAAAGAATGGATTACTGACGTTTGGGACAATGTCCTGAGGAACCTGGATAGCAGGCACAGAAAAACAAATACTACATGATCTCACTTGTGTGGAATCTAAAATCTCTTGGAAATAATAAGCAAATGACCTCTTAGGAAGGAAAATAGAGGTTAATGGAGGCTGGAGAGGGAAAGAAACAAAGAGGGTTGGGAAAGGGTTAGTCAGTGGATTCAAAATGGATAGTTAGGATGAATAAGACCTAGTCTTCCATTGCAGGTGACTGACATTAACAGCGATGTATTGTATATCTCAAAATAACTAGGAGAGAGGACTTGGACACTTGTACCCACAAAGAAATGATAGATATTTGAGATGAAAGATGCTCATTTACCCTGATTTGATCATTACACAATGTATCCATGTTCTGAAATATCATCTCCTATAAATATGTACAATTATGTGTCAATCACAATTAAATTTTAAAACTAAAAATGTAGCCTAAAATAAAAGTAGAAGATACGAAGGGACAAAGAGTGGAAGTCAAGCGGAGAGAGCATCGCTGTGAAACCTGCCCCCAGTCCTAGAATGAAGTAGCATCAACTGAAGAGGGATCACCTATCAAGTGTGTCTCAGGGTGACCTTGTTCCAGTTACCTTGTTTTGAAAATGATTTCATCTTCTTTCTCCTTTTGATGATGGCTGATAGGACGGACAAGCAGACAAACAGCACTTGGAGAAGTGGAAGGGTGCCTGGTTCTAGGGGAGAAGGTGGGTGCACAAAGAAATCGAGAGCCTTCAGGGCACTAGTCCCCTTGATTGCACATGGAGCACACCCTGCCTGTAGGACCAGAGCAAAGCTGCCCCAGGTTCTCTTCTCCACATTTAACCGGTGAGCCCGAAGTGCTGAATCACACAGCTGGAAAATGGCAGAGGGGTAATTTCAACCAGGTGGAATCAAGACCAACGTCCACCTCCTTCCCACGAGGACACTGTGAGTCCCACGTAACAAAACCCTAGAGAACATCTGTCCGTGGATGCTTTGCCACAGAGTGTGAGACACAGGAGCTTCTGGGATGAAGGAAGGCCAATGAGCTAATTAATTGGGAGACTGAAAGCAGACCAGAGTAAGTGTTGCGGGGAGTAAGAGCAGCTGCTTTCCTGTATGTCCTGCAGGTTAAACCCCAATCCTCACAAAATTTCTGTGAGGTCATCGCCCAGGTTTCCACAGCTAGCAAACTGTCCAGCTGGGATTCAGACCTGGGTCTGAGTTCAAAAGAGCATTTTTCACTGTGTCACCCTGCTAGCCCACCTTTGCTTGTGAGAATCATTTTCCACAGGTGGGGGAGGGGCTGCAAGGTCTCCTTTCTACAAACAGGTGCAGGTTGGAAGTCCACAGAAGGCCAGGTCCATGGCCTGAGTCTCAGGCAGGTCTCAGCCCATGATCACCCAGCACAGCAGGTGAGGCCGGCCAACCACCTCCAGCTCACGTCCAGGGGCTCGTCATCCACACGCAGCCTCACAGCAAAGGGGTGATGAGAAGTGACGTCATTGCCACACAATCACTGATGTCCTCTACCTGCTCCTGCACTACAGAAAAGGCACGCACCGGAATCCTAGGGCTGCCACCAGCCTGCTGTCCTGTGGTAGATGTGCCCTCTGCCGAAAAGGGGACAAAATGGGTGGATCAAATCTACTCACACCCAGAATCACCACCAGGCAAGAATTTGCCATGAGGAACAAGTTTAAGTGGATGCACATTGTTAAAACTAGAAGCACCAGGAAGATATGAATTAATCCTAGAAACAGTATCTATCTGCTGTGGCTTCTGCGGATGCTGTAACAAAGTATGGCACACGGCCCTAAAATAACAGAAATGTATCATCACAGCTTGGGGGACCAGAAGTCAAAACTCAAAGTGCCAATGAGGTGAGCTCCTTCAGTCCCTTCTGGAGGCTGAGAGAGAAACTGCCAGGCCACTTTCCTCACTTCAGCTGTGACGGGTGCCAGCAGGCCTTAGCACTCCTTGGCAGGTGGCAACATCAGGCCTCCCTTGCCTGTGATCATGTGGCTTGCTTTATGGCCAGGTATCCTTTTCTGTCTCTTATAAGTTCATTCTCCTTGGATTTAGGGCCCACCCTGATCCAATATGAATAACAATATTTTTTATTTGCATTATTGGGGAAGGAAGCCAGGCCCCACACATTCTAGCCAAGCTAGAACTCAACCACCAAGCTAGATCTCCAGCCCTCCTCCAGTATGATTGATACTGGTCTTGGAGACCAGGAACACGTCCTTGTTCCCCTGTGTTGAAGATTAAACACCCAAGAAATGCCAAGGTAAATGTAGAAAGCCAGTTTTATTTAAGAAAGTGGTAGAAACAGACTTCTCCAAAGAGAAGGGGACTTTCAGAGCCAAAAGCCCATGAGTGGGGTGTGACTTGCTTTTTTATAGACCCCAGAGGGCCCCCCCTTTTAATTTCTGTCTTCTCTTTCTTCTCCACATACATGACCAAGACCAGGGGAGCGCATGTTAATCGTCAGCAACTCAGAGTGTCCAGGAACAAGGTCACAGAGATGACCCTGAGCCACCCATTGTTCTCTCCTTAATAACCAGTCGTCATCCTCTCCAACCCGTCACTCATTACCTACAGTGACTGCCTGACCTTTCTCTGCCTCAGTTTGCTGAGGAATGTGACATATCCTGTCCACTTAGGCCAGGCTGAGCTGCAGGTGAATTGCTTTTTGGCCAAGAAAGTGCATGAGGGAGGGGCCAGCACAGTGGGCCTATTTTATAGAATTATTCTGTTAACCTCATGTTCCCACCATCCTCATCTATCTGTCCATGATATCATTATGATCTTTACCTTAATTACACCTGCAAAGACCCCATTTCCAAAGTCATGTGGAACACTAGGCGACGCATAATGTGAAGCATTGTTGTGCTTAAGACAATTTTTTTAAACAGCAGAAACAGAAAAGCTCTCTGTCCTCCCTCTGTATGCCTAAAAGCAGGACATTGATTTGTGAAGGGCTCCCCTCACCCTGTCTATCGGGAAGCACAGAAGTTAATTGCTCGAGACAGTTGCAAACCCTTGGCTGGGAACAGCAGCAGAGGAACTCATACAATAAACCTTACTGATGAGCCTTAGTTACCCTTTGTTTCTGCTCGTATTTACCTTCCAGCCTTCCCTGCCTCAGGAAGCCTAGAACTGTTTTACCGTGACTTGCCAATTCTCTAGAATGTACTGCTCTTTTTTGGGACCCTGTATAAGGCGGAGTTCCAAGGCCCTGCTCTGAGGTGCCTGTCACTGAGGTTTCTCCCACATGCCGTGCACTGCACATGCTAGTAAACCTGCTTTGTTTTTTCCTCCTGTTTATCTGTCGCTGTCACTTCATTTCAGAATCAAATATCAAACATTGAGAGGGTGGGGGCTGGGATTATGGCTCAATGGTAGAGCGCTTGTCTCGCATGTGTGGGGCACTGGGTTTGATCTTCAGCACCACATAAAAATAAATTAATATATTTGTGTCCATCTACAACTAAAAAAAATATTTAAAAAAAAATTGAGAGGGTAGCAAGTGTCCCCTGCCTCACACTCCCCTTCTGAGATTCTGGGCAAACATAAATTTTCAGAGACTCTATTCAAACTGCTACAAAATACAATGTCTTCATTTGCAGCCAAGGAGGCTGAGACCTTGAAAAGGAAACCGTCGTGCTGGAGGTCATGAAATACCAGACAGGAGCAGCAGGGGCACCGTGTGATTCTCAGAGACCCGTATGTCAGTGTCCTAACCTCATAGACTCAGTTGTCCCACATGAACAAAGTCCAGAGACAGCCTACCCAAAATAATGTTCTCTAACTCCAACCCACATTTCTCCTTCCCAGGAAACAGAAGGGGTAGGCATTTGGCTTCACAGAAAAATTATTGAACATGCAGAGAAAAACCAGAGTCCTTAGTGTATTGCAAACTACTCTTGACACACAGCTGGAGTTGGAGCAAAACCTCCACTTTTCTTCCCCTGTAATTTCCTCACTTACAGTTTCCAAACCCTGCCATGATATCAATAAGCAAAGCACCCAATCTGGCCCAAGGTTTATGATGGGCGTCTTTATGATTCATTTATTTTTGTGGTGCTGGGGCTTGAACCCAGGGCCTCCAGCATACTAGGCAAGGGTTTTACCCCTGAGCTGCCTCCCTACCCCTAGAATGTATCTTAAAAGAGCATCTCGATCTCACAGCCAAGTGTAGCCACTTGGAATGTAAGGGGAACTTGATCCTTTTGCTGTTTTTCCATGCTTCTTTTCTGCCTGATTAGAAATACAGCTCAGTGAAAATCCATCCCCACCGCAGTCTTGGGGGCTACATTTTAGCCTCTGTGGGCATAGAAGGTCTGGCTCCAGTCAAGAGCTGGCATGAGCCTGCCTTCCACAAGGCCTGGCACGGAGAGCCCAACCATACTACTTAAAACCCTGTGGCCACAGGTAATTGGCCTCCCAACCAAATTTAGCTACTGGGATCTCATCAGAAACTGCTGTCTGTCATTTTTCCTAAGCAGAATTTATTCCTCCTACCAAAGCCTTCTGACCTTGTTTCCTCTCTCTGGACTAAATTCCTGGAAAATGGAGTGTGAGTCCTGGGGACTGCTTGGGTGGCCCCCAAAACTTCCAGGAGAAGGGACATGAGGGTACAAAAGGGCACAAAAAGAATGAGGAAAGAAGCCAGACACAAAGGCCACATTCGTGGAAAACAACATGTGTCAATTCCAATGGGCCAAAACCTGCCCAGTAGATAAGTCTACAGAGGAGAGAGCACATTGATGGTTGCCAGGGGCAGTGGGAGGGCCAGTGAGGAGCCCCTCCTCAACAGGTGCTGAGCATCCTTGCAAGGTAATGGAATGCTCTGGAACTAGACAAGTCATGGCTGAGGCACCTCATGAATGCACTAAATGACATTCAAGAGTATGCTTTAAAATGGTTCATTTCATGTTTGTGAACTTTCTCTCAGTTGAAAAAAAAGAGGGAAAGAAAAAGGAGAGCAAGGAAGAAGGAGGCCCACCAGCTGGAGCAGGGCCTTGGCAAAAGCCACTACAGCCCAGGACAGCACAGGTCAGCTCCACATTAACCTCTCTCCTGCCCTAGAGACTTCAGCCCCAGCCAGCTGCTAGCCACCTAAAGCTAAGGAAATTCTGCCTCTCCAGTGCATTAGCTCAATTCTGAAGTGTCTCTCTCTCTCTCTCTCTCTCTCTCTCTCTCTCTCTCTCTTCTCTCTCTGATAGATTGTGTTTTTAAAGGAGGGGCAGAAAATGAACTACTGTGTAATGAAGCACAGTAGGAAAAATATATTTTTTAATTTAGGATTCTCAGCCTACTTGTTCAGAAGAGCTAAAAATGAGCATTGTCTCCCTAAATGGATCTGAATTCCTGTTGAGAGACCCCATCCTGCAGCAGAGCGAACACTCTTGATTCTTTCTTCACCCCTATTGTACCCTTCAGTCCTGTCTCTTGTCCCTTTGAAGCCCACCCTAGCAGTCCTCGGGCATTTCCAGACTCCATTTTCCAGGAATTAAGCCAGAGAAAGAGAGGAAACAAAGAGAGCTGGGATTCCTAATTCAGCCTAGGAAAAATGAACTCCAATACTTTCCAGGCAGCTGACTTTGGATGGGAGGCCAATTCTCTCCTGCCAATCTCCAGGTTATATAGATAACTCTGCTTGCCCTATGTGTCTGGAAACACTCAGTGGCTCCTATGCCACCCCGGCCCCCGGCTGTCCAGCCCTCCCCTGCTGCCCCTACACATGTCTCCACCACAACACCAGGCACTGGGAACTCCTCCAAGCTAGCCACGGGCTGCAGCAGTGATTTCTCCTTCTTTCAAGTCATCATTGTAGCACAGGAAGAGGTTTGGGTATTTGTCCATTTCCTATGTTCCACATAGTAGACAGAGGTCTTCACTCGTGGATTCCCCAAACCTATATGTAGTGTCTAAAATGAGGTTCAAGTCCATGTTTCACTTTAAAGCCCAGATACTTCCTCCCACATAAACAACTTTACCTCAACAGAGTCCATGGGCATCTTAGAAAGACATCAACCTTGTCCACTAATGGAGTAAAGAGATTTGTAGGTAGAAAAATGGAGACATTCCTACATAGCAGAGCCTCCAAAACAAGTCACTAGGGGGCAGAAACAGAAACTATTAAGCAGAAGTGTGTCATGTGCCCCTGTCTGTCTTGTATCCAAGGTCCACTGCCTCCTCTGTCTCACCATACTTTCTTGTCCGTATAAGACACTCTGGAGAAGTTAACCTGGAAGGCTAACCCCACCTTCCCGCCACAATATAAAATAAGCTAGAAGCAGATACCCCACCTTCTCTCCTGTGCTGAGGATTGAACCCAGGTCTCTCACATTCAAAGCAAGTGCTCTTTACCACTGAGCTACAGATCCATTCCTCTAAAGATTACTTACTAGAGGAGAGAAGCTTATAAGCTTGAGTTTTAACAGGAGGGTTAATTCACTCCTTTGCTTTAATTCATAGATTCCCTGGAAAGGGCACGTGTTGTATAGTTCATTAGCTGCCTGTCCCTGAACACTCTGCTCTGACAGTGAGCCTGGGGGACTGCATGGGGAGCACTGAGCTTCCAACTTCAGGACACTGGCAACACTCCAAGTCAAAGGAGACAGAGTCTAGGCTTTATAAATGTATTTCCCCTCCACTGATTTTCTAGAGTTTGCTCTGCTGAGGAAGGGGAGGATGGGCCAGGCCGGCGATGCACTGCTGTGCACCTTGTGTCCTACGAGTTGCACCCTGGACTGCCCAAGCCCAGCTCTGAGTGGGACAGGGACCACAGGGAGAAGAGAAGGTGGGAGAAGACCCACCTTCAGACCCAGTTCTTTGAAGGTTACTATCTAGAGGAGAGAAGCTAACAAATATGCAGCAATAAAAAATGAGCAAGAAGTAGCTTCCCTCACCTTCCCTCCTGTGCTCTAGGTCTCTCACATTCAAGGCAAACACTCTACCACTGAGCTACAGACCCAGGCCTTTGAAGATTGCTTCCTAGAGGAGAGACGCTAACAAGTACACCACAATGAGGAATTAGCTAGAGGAACAGATCCAGATACAGGACAAGAACGTGGAAGTGGCTATGTCACTGAGTGCTGGGCAGCCTGTTAAGAATCTGCCTTTGAGCACAGGACAGTGTCCGCTAGCCAGTAAATTTAAAGTCACAAGCCCCAGTTTTAACAGCAGTGTAAATTCACTTCTTTGATTTAATTCATAGATTCCCCTTTATAGCTCATTAGCTGCCTGTCCCTGAACACTCTGCTCTGACAGCAAGCCTGGGGGACCACATGGGAAGTAGTGAGTTTCTGACTTCAGGATACTGGCAACACCCAAGTCAAAGGGGACAGAGACTAGGCTTTATAAATGTATTTCCCCTCCACCAGGTTTTTAGGATTGCTCTGCTGAGGAAGGGGAGGGTGGGCCAGAGCAGCGATGACCTGGAGTGCACCTAGTGCCCTGGGAGTGCATCCTGTGCTGCCCAAGACCACAGAGAGAAGAGAACGTGGGAGATGAGAAGGTGAAAGAAGACCCACCTTCAGACCCAGTTTTGAAGGTTAATTTCTAGAGGAGAGAACCTAACAAATATGCCACAGTAAAAAAAAAATAAGCTAGAAGTAGTTTTCCCCACCTTCCCTCCTGTGCTGAGGATTGAACCCAGGTCTCTCACATTCAAGGCAAGTGCTCTACCCTGAGCTACAGGCCCAGGCCTGGGAAGGTTGCTTTCTAGAGGAGAGAAGTTAACAAATACACCACATGTGGAATTAGCTACAGGTACAGATGCAGATAAAGGACAAGCACCTGGATGCTCACTGTCAGAGCAGAGTGTTCAGGGATAGGCAGCTAATGAACTATACAATGTGTGCCCTCTATAGGGAATCTGTTAATTAAAAAAAAAAAAAAAGGAGTGAATTTACCCTGCTGTTAAAACTTGAGCTTGTGATTTTAAATTTACTGGGTAGAGGGTACTATCTTGTGCCTTTCACTAGACCCAGGTGAATCATTAATTTGCTATTTGCTTCTGTATTAGGCTTGCCAGAAATTTTTCAGTTGTAAATTCCTAAGATTCCTACCTTTGTAACTCTTTGTGTTGTAAAAACCTCCCTGCTCTTGAACCAAAGGTTGTCCTGGCCCAGTTGGGCAGTGCAGCCACTGATCAGCCTTTTTGTGTACACAATATAAGCTTGCTTAATTTGATTTAAAATTAGAGTCAGTGGTCTTTTCTTTGCATCCTGGGTTTAACACAAGCTATTCATTTAAGGTTTGGCACTTTACTGAATATATGCTATACCTCAAAAGCAAAGTTATTTTTAAAATTATGTATGCCAAAACCATCCTAAATTATGTGTCAAATACAGTCTCTCAAATTTCCACACAGCATACATACTTAGCTTTTTAAAATATCTGAAATGTTTCACAGATCAATACTTACATGTGAATTAGGCTGACATTCAGTCTATTAAAAAATGTTAATGCTGGTTACAGCTCACGAAATTGATTTCACAGCCCACTAACAGGCCATAAACCATTATGTAAAAAAACAGAGTTCTAAACCATAGGGAGTTCATGAAGGATTTTAATAAGAGCAGTGACACAAACATGCTAGTGTTGATTATTGTTGTTTGTTTGGTTGGTTTTGGTTTTGGTTTTTTGAGTACTGGAGATTGAACCCAGAGGTACTTGACCACTGAGCTATATCCTCGGTCCATTTTTTATTTTTTATTTTTATTTTTTTATTTTGAGAAAGGATCTCAGTAAGTTGCTGAGGCTGGCCTCAATCTTGCAACCCTCCTGCCTCAGCCTCTGAGTTACTGGGATTACAGGCATGCTCCGCTGCATAAGGCTCAGACTAGTATTTTATAAGACCTTCTCTAGGGCAAAGGATTCAAGGTGTGAGACCAGAGCCAGGGCACAAGGCTGGGGAGGGACCTTACAGCAGAGGGCCTTGAGTCAGGTCTCTCAGATTATGTGATTTTGTCTGCCCTGTGGACCTCTGAATTGGCCTCTTATTCTTCATTAGACCTGGCCTGAGTCCCATATGGAGTCAAGAGCTGACAGAGAAAGAGACCTGTTGAATGCCTATTCTTTCCAGACATTGAGAAAAGTCACTGTTTACATGTGTTGTCTCATTTATTCCTACAACTGTCCTTTCAAATAGACAAGATCTTCTCAAGGCATTGAAGAAAGTGAGGGTCACAGGATGAAGTAACACACGCTCAAAGTCCTGTGGCTGGCGAGTGACACAGGCTTAGAATCCAGGCCTGCCAGTGAAAGGTCCAAGCCCTTTCTCAGTAAGAGGCCTGAGTGCATCCTGTATTTCCCAGATGCTGGCTAGAGAGGCGGAGCCTGGTTCTTGCGTGTCCTTATGAGCTCTCTGAAACCTTCCAGGGAGAGTGGAGAAATCTCAACGCAACAGTCTGCTGTCCAAGTGGTACCGGACTTTCACAAACACTGTTGAAGTGTGGTAAATAATGACTTTTCCCCCACAACTTCAATCTTTTCCTAACTAGGCCAGGAGCCCTGAGTGCCACAGGCCTCCTGGCCCCAGCACGGGCACTGGGCAACTTGGGCTGTTGCTGTTACTCCATCTCTTGCCATGGTCAAGGGGCTACAGAACTGGTGAAGGAGTTATGGAGGATGGAGGAGAGGAGAGGCCTGGAAGAACTATGTGTGGGGAGATCTTGCCCAGCCAGGCCCAGCAGCACCCCCTGCATTTCCACCAAGTGTATTAAGGGAAGGAGGAGCAGCTGTACTGAGCAGAGCATCAGCCCCTCCCCCAGAGAATTCTGGAAGAGAAGAGAACACTAGTTGGGAATCCCGAGGTCATTCTGGAACTCTCTGAAGGAGGATGCTGAGAAGGATGAGGAGCCCAGCTGTGTCCACTGGGGATGACCTTCCAGTTCTCTTTCTCTTTCTCTCTTTCAAACACACACACACACACACACACACACACACACACACACACCAGCTAACCCTATCTCCACAGTCCCTGAGCTGTGACCAGCCTCTTGCCTTCAGACAGTTTTAGAAAGCAGCAGGCATCTGTTCCAGGTGGCCTCACGCACACTCCAGGAGACACCTGTCACATTCTCTCAGTGGGTCTCAAGAAGCCTCCTCACTTCCCTCAAGGTACTCATGAGGGTGAAAACACAGCACCACCCAAAGTCCCTGTCCTGGGTTACTCTCTCCCCTGTTCCACCCTCAGGGTGGTACCAGGACCAGTCCTTCTTGACCTCCATTTAGCATATCCTCTAGCTAGTCTAGCACCTCCCCTTAGAAATCTAGGGTTCTTAACACCTTTGGTTTTCAGCTGGGTGGGTGCTGACCAGCCAGTCAAGCAGAATGTTAGAAAATCAAGATGCTCCCACCCTCCCCAGTCTCCCTTCCCCTTCCTTCCCTTTGCACAGCTGAGTACAGTGGATGGATTCCACCCCATCACACACACACTCACTCTCACACACACACTCTCTCACACACACATTCATACACTTACTCCCAGTCACTCAGTCACACACACTCTCACACACACACTCTCACACACACTCACTCACACACACATTCACACACTCTCACATACACTCACACTGTCTCACACACACTCTCACACATTCTCTCTCACACACACACACTCATATACACTCACACACTCTCACTCTCACACTCTCACACTCATATACACTCACACACTCTCACACTCACTCTCACACACTCTCATACACTCACACACATGCACACTCGCACACTCTCATACACTCACTCACACACACTCACACACACACTCATACACACTCACAGTCTCACACACACTCTCACACTCACTCCCTCACACACACTCACATTCTCACACTCACACTCACACACTCCCTCACACACTCTCACGCTCACACTCCCTCACACTCACACTCTCTCACACACACTCTCACACACACTCACTCACACACATTCACACACTCACATACACTCACACTGTCTCACACACACACTCACACATTCTCTCTCACACACACACTCATATACACTCACACATTCTCACTCTCACACTCATATACACTCACACACTCTCACACTCACTCACACACTCATACACTCACACTCACACACATGCACACTCGCACACTCTCATATACACTCACTCACACACACACTCGCACACACTCACACTCATACACACTCACAGTCTCACACGCACTCTCACACTCACTCCCTCACACACACTCACATTCTCACACTCACACTCACACACTCCCTCACACACTCTCACGCTCACACTCCCTCACACTCACACTCTCTCACTCTCACACACACACTCCCTCACTCACTCCCACACACTCTCACACTCACACACTCTCTCACACTCACACTCTCTCACACACTCACTCACACACACACTCACACACCCGCACACCACTCCCTGTCACCTCCGCAGACCCCTGGGCGCCCAGCTCGGCTGGCGAGTGGAATCACTTCGCGCGGCTGGGGCGGCCGGGGCGGCGGGGGCGGCCCGACGGCTCTGGGCGCCTCCCGCCGTCGCGTTGCCAGCCTAGGTCGCGGGTCCCGCACGGTCTCCGCCGCAGCCCGGCCGAGGTGCCGTCCTCCCGGGACGCCCTTCCCAGCCTCACCGCGGCCACCCGGGCCTCGCCGGCCGGACGGGAGCGGTGTGGGCACGGGAGCCCGCGGTTCCAGCTGCGCCGCCGACCGAGGCCCACAGCGGGAGGAACCCCGACGGCGTCCGTCTCCATTGCCCGCGGCAGACCCGCCCGCGGACCTCCGTCCTCCGTCCTCCCTCCTGCGTCCTGGGGAAAGGCTGGGGCGGCCAGCGCCTTCTCGGGTAAGGTCCCCACTACCCCTCTGTGCCCCTCCTGGGGGCTCCAGCCCGCGTCTCCTCTGTCAGCCCCTCTCCTCTCCTCTGCCCTCCTCTTCACCTGCTTGCCTGGATCTTCCTGGTCAAATCTTCCCAAGGTTTGTTTCCAGATGCAAAATTAAACATCTAGATGTAAACTAAGGGAGGGAAGAGTTTGGGGACAGGAAGGAAAGAGGAGGAGGAAGGATGGGGGAGAGAGCCAGCTGTACCCCAGGAGAAGCCAACCCGCTGGCGTGTCCTGACGTGACACCCCTGCCAGCCAGTGCCTCAATCTCTCTCCTTCACAGACTTCTGCGGGGAAAGGTCTATATTTGTCTCCATTTCCTCACCTCCCATTGATTTCTCAACTTGGAGCAATCTGGCTTCTGTCCCCACCTTCCCTACCAGCACTGCTCTCCGTTCAGAGGAGCAGCACCTACTGCAAAATCCCGTAGACTAAAACAGCCACAACAGCAACACAGGTCCTCCTGAGCTCCTCCCCACGCACCTCTCCCCGAGACTTTCCTGCCCCGCACCGTGACTCTGCATTTTGCTGGGATACACCCTCTACTATGGTCGAACATGGTTTGTATCCCCCAAGGGTCCACTGGGATCGAAGGTTTGGTGCCACTGTTGGCAGGTGGCTGTCTTTGGTAGATGGGCCCACTGGGAGGCTTCGTGGTCACTGCAGATGCGAGGTATGTATCATGCAACCCATTTGGCAGCTCCTATAAGAGGGTTATTAGAAAAATAGCAAGCTTTGGTCCTGTCCATTTTTCTTCTCTCTCCTCCTGTGTGAGAGGATAACTAGCTTCTATGTGCACCATGATGTGCCACCATCCACTGCCATGGATACAGAACAAACGGACACTCCTTCCAAATCTAGGAATGAGCCACCAAAACTGTGAGTTAAATAAACCTTACCTCTTTATAAGCTAGCTGCTTCCAGGATTATGTTATAGTAACACAATGCTGATTGATACACCCTCAGACTCCCTCTTTTCATTCTTCCTCTATTAAGCCTTAAATGCCAAGGCTATTTCCTATACCTCCTTCATTTCTTACTGTCTTTACTCTGCCAAGGAAATAACATCCAAATCGGATTCCAACCACCAACATCAGCTCCTCACTGATGACTGCCCAAAGCACATCATAGCAACAATGACAATAAATATTTATTCACAGACACTGTGTGCCCAGGCTGCACCAATTTCAACCACCCTCAGACACAGGTTCCTTTATTACCATGTTTCTTCTGTGTGAAAGCATAAGGGGCTAACCCAAGCTCATGGTTTTGTTTTGTTCTGTTTTGTTTTGTTTTTGCCATGCTAAGGATTGAATCCAGGGTCTTTCACAGGATTGCAGGCACTGTACCCCTGAGTGACACTCCCAGCTCAAGGTCATAGTTATTAAGAGGCTGTTCTCAAAGTCTAGACTCATTGCCACTCATGGTTTCCAGCAAGATGATAAATTAATAAGGGCTTTTGGCTGCCTCCTCATAGTGTGAAGATAAGACAGTTTGATGAGGCTGAGGAAATAAGGCAAAAACTGTGAGAAACCTTTGGGGAGGTAGAAGATGGTGAGTCCCTGTGCAAGATGTAAAAAAGTAGGCCAGGAAATAAGAGGGCAGCCAGGTGCCAGCCAACTCACAAAGTCTGGGAGGGATTTGAGAGATGTTTTCCCTCCACTGCATTTCCACAGTGCAGGAGACGGTGGGAGGAAATTGCATGCCAGTCCGAGCTGTGGGGCAGGAGTACAGCACGGGAACCCTGGCCGGCTTGGGAGCAGAGGAGAGTAGGTGCACATGGGCTGCCTGGCTCTGAGCACCGTCCCCTCCCCCATAGCCTGAGAAGGAGGACCTTCCGCCTAAGAAAGACAGCTCTCAGAAGGAGCAGTGCCCAAGAGTAAGGCAAGGGGAGGGAAATAAGCAGGGGCTGGGCCCAAAGGGTGAGGCCAGAGCAGCCGCTGAGGCGCACATCCAGCCACATCACAGAACCCAGGTCATGCCGGGGCTTTCGTCTCCCCCTGGACAAACATGTCAGCCAAGACAGATGGGACCCCCAGGGGAAGGCTAGTGCATAGGAGTTTGCATGGTTGAAGAACATCTGAAGGGGTGTTATGGTTTAGATATCAGGTGTCCCCCAAAAGCTAGTGTGTGAGACAACGTAAGAGTGTTCAGAGATGAAATATTAGATTATGAGACCTGTAACCTACTAAGTGATATGGACTAACTGGGTGGTAACTGTCTGCAGGTAGGTGGGCTGGAAAAACTAGGTCACTGCGATGTACCTTTGGGGTCTATATTTTGTCTTCTGTGAGCGGAGTGCTCTCTCTCTCTCTCCCCACCTCTCTCTCACCGATTCCTGGTTGCCACATCCTGAGCTGCTTTCCTCTGCGGGGCCCTTCCGCCATGGTGTTCTGCCTCATCTCAGGCTCAGGGCTATCGAGTCAGCAGTCCACGCACAGAACCGCTGAAACCATGAGCCAAAATAAACTTTTCTTCTTCCAACTTCCTCTAAATTGTTCTTGTCAGGTCTTTTGGTCACCAAGATGAAAGCTGACTTAAAACAGAGAGCAACACCATAAATAAATAAACAAACAAACAAAGCCAAAAGGGTGAGCAATGAGTACCGATAGAGCACCACCAATGTCCAGAACAGCAATTCAGCATAAAGACACCAAGCACCTTCAGAGACACCAGAGACGACTGTAGTTTACAAGGCCATTCAGGAGTAAGCACTTACATTGAAAAGCAATAAGCAATATTGGGTAAACGACATTATGAGAAATATATATGAAAATACATATTTTTGGAAAACATACTGGGAATAAAAAGGGAACTCAACAGTCTGATTGAATAGTGGAATGAGTAAATCTGAAGAATGAACGAGAGAGATGGGGGCTCACCTCCGGACAGTCACCCAGAGAATACTGGGAAAAGATCAAAGAGTGATGGAACATGAGAGAGAAGTTCAGAGATAATGGAGAAGAATCGCCAGCATTTAGATTTTTAAAAATCCTAAGGGCTGGGGCTGTGGCTTAGTGGCAGAGCGCTTGCCGAGCATGGGCGAGGTACTGGGTTCCATCCTCAGCACCAATAACTATAAACAAATAAAATAAAGGTATAAAATATACAAGAAAATTATTTTAAAATCCTATAAAGGTAATAAACTAAACAGTAAGAAACAAACTATTTATGACAATAACTAAAAGTTTCCTCAAGATTAGAAAAAAAATGAAAGACTTTAGATCTACAGACTTTATAGAGTAATAAAACAGGTAAGAATTAACCTGTTTTTACTGATGTTCTCATTATATTTCAAACTATCAAAAATAGAAAGTAAATGCAAATGCTTCCAGAGAGAAAGAGCAGGTCATCTATTAAAATCAGACAATGGAGTTGGGAAAAACATCTCTTCAAGTATTTTACATACATGATGAACATTTCTAAAGTTTTCAACTTGTTGCTATTAGGAAGAGAAACAGTGTTTTGGTGTTATAAAGGAAAATAACATCAAACCTATCATTTTAATCTATATTAAAAAGCCTTGCTTTTATCACGTGAAGATCTCCCTTCAAAAATACTTTTGTGGGTAACATTCTAGCAAAAAGAGAAATAAATTCAAAGCAACACACAAAGTCGTAGGGGAAACAAAAATTGGTAAGTAGCACAGCAAAGCATACTGTTATCTAAAATAATTTGGACAAAGAACTGCCACTTCTGGGTAGAATGTAGGAGGTTGAAACAGGCCAACATTGACCCTGACAGCAACCATTAAGACCTATTGCAGAAATTGCATTTGAAAGATGTCACAGTTGCTATGGAAGCAGGAGGTGGTCTAAGAATCCCAGAAAGGAGGGAAGAGTTCAGAGAACTCTCAGATTGGCAGCTGGTACTCTCCCCTGGAGCATTTGACAAACCTCAGCATGGCCTGAGGATTACAACTTGACGTAGGCAGACAGGGACCAAGAGGGGAAAGAGAAACCATCAAAGTTTTCTGCTATTGCATAGTGCTGGAGTGAAAAAAATCAGAAAATTGAGAAGCGTTAGACACACCGATTTTTCTCAGTAGACATTTGCTGAGAATGCAGGACACCAACGAGCTGAGCTGAAAGATTTTCAGAGACAAAGGCTAATGCAGACATTAGGCCATTAAACAATTTCTTCTGGGTTTGCAGAAATTTATTAAAACTAGTAGGATGTGGAACCTTCCAGTTTATGAACATCCATCCAGCTGTCTCAAAGATTAGTCTTGATAAGTGTAGAAGGACTGGAATCATAGAAAAAATGCTCTCCAACCACAGACGAAGTAAATTAGAAACCAGTAGCATAAAGTAATGTGGGAATTCCTCAAATATCTGGAAATTAAACAACATGTTTTAAAATGGTCGATGGATCAGAGAAATCACAGAGAAATCAGACAACATTTTGCACTAAAACAAAACAAAAAAAAAGATAGGAGTTTATGGAATGCAGCTAAAGCAGTGCTTAGAGGGAAATGTATACCTTTAAATTACTGTATCAATAAAAAGAAAGACCTCAAATAATAGCCTTTGAAATAGCCTTTTCTCAACTCTTTGAAAATATGTTGGAGACATCATGTCCCTTGCCCCCACAACACTTTCCTAAGTGATCTAGTGATTTTCCATGTACAATGATCAAAACCAGGCTGTTTCACACCGGTATCATACTACTTATTATCTCCTCCACAGTCCATGTTTAAATTTTATCAGTTGTCCTAAAAATATCATTTTTGTCTTAAACATGCCCTTTAAAAATGTTCAGGGTTTTCATTGCAGAGGTCTTTCACCTCATTCATTAGATGGATTCCCAACTCTTTTCAAATTTTTTTGAGGCTATTGTGAATGGGGTAGTTTTCTTCATTTCTCTTTCAGTAGATTCATCACTGATGTATGGGAATGCAATTGATTTATTGGGTGTTGATTTTATATCCTACTACTTTGTTGAATTCATTTATGAGTTCTAGAAGTTTCCTGGTGGAGTTTTTTGGATCTTCTAAATATAGAATCATGTCATCCGGAAATAGTGATAGTTTGAGTTCTTCCTTTTCAATTCATATCCCTTTACTTTCTTTCTTCTAATTGTTCTAGTTAGAGTTTCAAGAACTATGTTGAATAGCAGTGGTGAAAGAGGGCATCCCTGTCATGTTCCAGTTTTTAGAGGAAATGCTTTCAATTTTTCTCCATTTAGAATGATGTTGGCCTTGGCCTTAGCATAGATAACTTTTAAAATGTTGATTTATGTTCTATTACCCTAGTTTTTCTAGTGTTTTGAACATGAAGGGGTGCTGTATTTTGTCAAATGCTTTTCCTGCACCTATTGAGATAATCATAAGATTCTTGTCTTTAAGTCTATTAATGTGAATTCCTATTATTGATTTCTGTATGTTGAACCAAACTTGCATCCTTGGGATGAACCCCACTTGATCATGATGCATTATCTTTTTAATATGTTTTTGCGTGCAATTTGCCAGAATTTTATTGAGAATTTTTGCATCTACATTCATCAGAGTTATTGGTCTGAAGTTTTCTTCCCTTGATGTGCCTTTGTATGGTTTTGGTGTCAGAGCGATGCTAGCTTCATAGAATAACTTTGGAAGAGTTCCCTCCTTTTCTATATCATGGAATAATTTGAGGATTATTGGTGTTAATTCTTCTTTGAAGGTCATGTAAAAGTTGGCTGAGAATCCGTCTAGTCCTGGGCTTTACTTAGTTGGTAGGCTTTTGATTGCTTGAAATTGATCTGTTTAAATTGTGTATATCCTTCTGATTCAGTTTGGGTGGGTCATATGTCTCTACAAATTTGTCTGTGTCTTCAAGATTTTCTATTGTATTGAAGTATACATTTTTAAAATAGTTTCTGGTTATCATCTGTATTTCAGGAGTGTTATTATGATAAAAATTGAAGAAGACCTTAGAAGATGGAAAGATCTCCCGTGCTCTTGGATAGGCAGAGTTAACATTGTCAAAATGGTTATACTAAAACAAGTGCTATACAGATTCAATGCATTTCCTATTAAAATCCCAATGACATTCTTCATAGAAATAGAAAAGGAGTTAAGAAATTCATTTGGAAAAATAAAGACCCAGAATAACCAAAGCAATCCTTAGCAAGAAAAGTGAAGCAGGAGGCCTCACAATATCAGACCTTAAATTATACTACAAAGCTATAGTAACAAAAACGGCCTGGTATTGGCACCAAAACAGACACATAGACCAACGGTACAGGATGGAAGACAGAGACAAACCCACATAAATACAGTTATTTCATACTAGACAAAGGCGCCAAAAACATACATTGGAGAAAAGATAGCCTCTTCAACAAATGGTGCTGGGAAAACTGGAAATCCATATGTAGCAAAATGAAATTGAACCTCCATCTCTCACCCTGATTTTGAATTGCACAAAAATCAATTCAAAGTGGATCCAGGACTTAAGCATTAGAACGGAGACTCTACACCTAATAAAAGAAAAAGTAGGCCCAAACCTACATCATGTCAGCTTAGGAACTGGCTTTCATAACAAGAAGTAAAATCAAGACTCAATAAATGGGATGGAATCAAACTAAAAAGTTTCTTCACAGCAAAGGAAATAAAAACGTGAAGAGAGCGCCTGCAGAATGGGAGAAAATCTTTGCACCTCAGACAGAGCATTAAACTCCACGATATATAAAGAACTCAAACACTTAACACCAAATGAACAAATAACCCAATCAATAAATGCGCTAAAGAACTGAACAGACACTTCACAGAAGAAGTACAATTGATCAGCAAATATATGAAAAAATGTTCAATATCTCTAGCAATCAGAGAAATGCAAATTAAAACTACACTGAGGACTGAGATTGTGGCTCAGTGGTAGAGCGCCTGCCTCTCATGCGTGAGGCACTGTGTTCGATTCTCAGCACCACATAAAAATAAATAAATAAAGATATTGTGTCCATCTTCAACTAAAAAAAATTTAAAAAAAAAAAACTACACTGAGATTCCATCTCACTCCAGTCAGAATGGTAATTATCAAGAATACAAGTAACAATAAATGTTGGTAAGGATGTTAGGGAAAAGGCACACTCTCACATTGCTGGTAGGACTGCAAATTGGTGCAACCAATCTGGAAAGCAGTATGGAGATTCCTCAGAAAACTCGAGACTGGAACCACCATTTAACCCAGTTATCCCACTCCTCAGTTTATACCCAAAGGACTTAAAATCAGCATACTACAGTGGCGCAGCCACATGGATGTTTTTAGCAGCTCAATTCACAGTAGCTAAACTATGGCATCAAACTAGGTGCCCCTCAACAGACGAATGGATAAAGAAAATGCAGTATATTTATACACGATGGGATATTACTCAGCCATAAAGAAGAATGAAATCAGAGCATTTGCTGGTAAATGGATGGAGTTGGAGAACTTCATGCTATGTGAAATAAGCCAATCCCAAAAAACCAAAAAAGGTGGAATGTTTTCTCCGATATTCAAATGCAAATTCACAATGGGGCGGGGAGTTAGGAAAGAGTAGAAGTACTTTGGATTAGACAAAGGGGAATGAAGGGAAGGGAGGGGAAACGGGAATAGAAAAGACAGTAGAATGAATCAGACACTACTATCCTATGTGCATATATGATCACACGACCAATGTGATTCTACCTCATGTACAATCAGAAGAATGAGCAGTTACACTCCATTTATGTATGATATGTCAAAATATATTCTACTCTCATGTATAACTAATAAGAACAAATAAAAAATGTCCAGGGTTACATATTGCATTTAATTCTATGTCTCTTTAGTCTCCTTTAATCAATTTTTCACTGTCTTCATGCAGATCAATTATTTTGTACGATGTCACTTGACCTGTGTTTATCTCATGTGTCCTTGTGGCAAGATTAAAATGTTGCTGTTTGGGCAAGAGTGACATGACATACTTCCCCATGCACCCTTTTAGGAGTCTCACAATGTCATTTGACCAGTACTAATCACTTGGCTCAGGTGGTATCTGCCAGATTTTCCCAATTAAGTTAGTATTTTGCACTTTATTTTTACTGTAAACCACGCAAACATATATTCATTCTCCAGTCTTTCAGTTCAAGATCAGCTAGGTCTTCAAGCCATTTCTAAGGCATTTTCTGTGGTACATTAAGGTTGTTTTGTGCACACGCCTATAATCCCAGCCCTTTGGGAGGCTGAGACAGGAGGATCGCGAGTTCAAAGCCAGCCTCAGCAATGGCGAGGTGCTAAGCAACTCAGTGAGACCTTGTCTCTAAATAAAACACAAAATAGGGCTGAGGATATGCCTCAGTGGTTGAGTACCCCTGCGTTCAATCCTCGCACCCCCCCTCAAAAAAGAAAAAGTTCGTTTTGTTTGTTGCTTTTTAAATTTTGGTACTGGGGATTGAACCCAGGGTTGCTCTACCATTGAGCTGCATCCCTAACTCTTATTTTTTATTTTGAAACAAGTTCTCACTAAGTTTTCCAGGCTGGCCTTAAACTTGTGACCCTCCTGCCTCAGCCTCCTAAGTCACATATCCAATGTTTAAGATTTTCAATTATAATTTCTTTAAAGAAAAACAAGAATTTGAAGCCATTTTCAAAACAACCAGTTGAATTATTTTAGAATTTTTATTTTCTCAGTGTTCCACCTAAGCCATTTGCTTTTTATCAATTTTTTTTCCCAAAGTCTCCAACTTTGTTTTCATGATACTAACTGCTTTTCTTAACTCATGTTCATTGGTAGGTATAACTTTTAACTGATTTATATAATTCCTTATAATAGATACAACTGACGGCTCTTGGTAAACCCGGAACTTAATTGATAAGAACAGAAGCTGTGGGGACTGTTACTAGGCATGAGCAATTAGGATGCTGTGGGCACTCATTTTAGTCAGCTTTTTTGTCCCTGTAACTGAAAGACTCCACCAGAACAACTATAAAGGAGGAAGTTTATTTGTATGCTCGCCATTTCAGAGGTCTCAGTCCACAGGCAGCAGGCTCCATTCCTTGGGGTGGAGGTGAGGCTGAACATCATGGCAGAAAGGTATGGCAGAGGGAAGCAGCTCACATGGTGATAAGAAAGCAGAGAGACTCCACTCTGTAGGTACAAAACACATACCCCAAAGTCACACCCCAATTCCCACCCAGCCACAGCCCAGCACTTCAGTTACCACTTGGTTAATCCCTATCAGGGGATTAATTCACTGACAGGGTTAAGACTCTCAGAACCCAATCAGTTCTCCTCTGAACCTTCTTGCATCGTCTCACCTGTGAGCTTCTGGGGGACACCTCACATCCAAACCATAACAGCATTAGTCAACATTTTTTTTCTCAGAGAATTGAAGGGGAAGGTTAATCTAGCAAGGCCATTACCTAGAGGTCACTTAACAGAGCTTTTGCTATAAATAAAATTTCCCAGAATTGAAGGACATGAGTTTTCAGAATGAAAAATCCCACCAAGACAGATTGCAAAGACTCATCTTTGAGAAATATCACTTTATCAGGTAAACAGAAAATCCTTAAAGAACCCAAAGAGGGGAGGAAAAGAATCCACGTGCAAAGCAGAGAGAGTCATAATTGCATCTGATTTTCAACTGGCTTCAAAATCGGATGGAAAATTCTTTTCAATCAAGATGTTTATATGAAGCCAAGCTACCAATCAAGTGTGAGGGAAGCTGAACCACACACTCCGCCAGGCGAGTCTCCTGACCAGTCTTGCATGAAGAACAAACAAGGGATACAGAAACACAGCAGGAAGACTCCAGGTCCAAGACCTGCAGGGCCAACCCGGTGGCAAGGCATCTGCTGTCCTGAGTGGAAGAAAGAGAGGTCTCCAGGGGGAAGGGAACAATAACAAAGATGGAATCCATTATCTGAAGTCTTAAGACATTTAGAAATCTTTTCGATAGGCATTTGACAGATCTGTAGGAACACCAGGTATGAAGAGCAATATGTCCCCTCTTGACTGAACAAAGGACGATGTGTAATTAAGAGTCACACAATCTCTAGCCACTGACTGAACAAAAGCTGGAGTTAGAATGTAAGCTTTATGACAGCAGAGACCTTACCCCATTCCTGCTCAATCTCAGTATTTTTTTCCTTTTAATTGGAGCCCGACATTTCCAATAGCACAGGTGTGTGTGTGTGTTTCAATCTCTAACATGAGAAGACCTCCGGGGGTCAAATGGAGAGCTGGCTGGTGGAAGCAGCATCTCGTCTGTGTGGGAACTTATCACTCCTGTAGACTGTCCCCAACATCAACCTCCTCCCGTGGCACCCAGCCTGGTCATTTTGCACTCAGACTATAAATAAATATTTCTCCACGCATTAAAAGTAACTCAGGGGCTAGAGAGGAAGCTCCTAGTTGAACACGTGCCTAGTGTGTGCAGGGCACTGGGTTCAAGCTCTGGCACCAAAAGTCAATAATAAAATGGCAACTCTTAGGAACATTATGAAAGACGGTTTCAGGTTATTCCTTTAGGAAAATTGTAGTTCCTGGGTATACCCATTTTTTTCTACAGGAGGCAGGGGATTCACTATTTCTCTGGGAAGCCTCCCGAAGGATGTTTCCTGGAGTGTAGGCTCTCGGGATTGGGTCGGGGTTCTATGCGTGACCTGGGGCTCTGCTCTCTTGGGATTTCTATTCTAATACCAGCACCTCTTACTCACTAGCGAGCTTGGAGGTTTCCTCCTCTGTGACTCACTTTCTTCATGTGTACAATAGTGATGATAATATCTCTCTTATGAAGTTACTAAGAAGATCACAAGAATTACAGCAAGTCGAGTGCTCAGCCCCAGGGCGGGAGGAAGGTGTGAGCAGCATCCTCCTCCCTCTCGCCAACATGGAAACTAAGGGTTAAGAAAGCAGCCAGGGCTGGGTGTAGCTAGGTGGGAGAGCACGTGCCTAGCATGCAGGAGGTGCTGGGTTTGATCTCCAGCACCACATAAAAAGGAAAAGAAAAGCCGTCACTCCTAAGGGTTGATTGCGTCTCCTCGGTTGAAACAGCAGCCCTGAGCTTCTCCTCTGGGCTGTTTGATCCTGCATATTTCTGTTCCACTGAACACTTGGCTTCTTGGAATGCAGGAGTGTCCTGCCTTCTACAGTGAACGTGTAATTACTGCTTCCGCCCTTCTGTGTCCTACCTTCTTATCGTTGAGAAACTTTAAAAGGCTAATTGCCAGCTTGGACCTCAAGCCACATGGGAGACAATAAAGGCGTGGGCTAAATAGTATGTTGTAAAATGAGAGGAAAGAGCACTGGCATTCCCTGAGTGCCAACTGTGAGCCGGAACGTGGGCTCGACGCTCTTTAATTAAAGTTCTGCAGTGCAGGTATAGGACTCCTTCTTGGCAGAGGAGGACAGCTGGGCTCAGAGAGGCGTAGTAAGTTGCCTACAGTCACAGAGCTAGGAAACAACAGAGGCAGAAATTACGCCAACTGTCTCAGACTTCAAAGTCCTGGCTTTTCCAACTCTCTCATGCCGCCTTCACATAACCCTGCACTAACTGTAATAGTCTGCATTTGCTCAACAATCCCTAGATGCTTAGAATGTTACCAAGTCTATTCCATGTATTATCTCATTTAATCCTCACATCAACCGTATGATGTAGATTCAGCTGTATCCCCAGTTAACAGACCACGGCTCAGAGAAGTCACTTCCCAAGGTCCTGCGGCCATGAGGAGCCATTGCTGGGATTCCAACTCAAGTCTTCCTGATTCCAAAGAACAGGCTCTGAACAAGCGCCTGTTCCTGCCGGTTGGCCCTGCCTCCCAGGCACAGCCAGAGCTGTCCAGTGCCTCTCAGCAGACCCCGAGTTCGTCAGGTTTCTCAGTGATTCTTTAACTAGGTCTATAATTGCTGAGTGCTTGCTGAACACTCCAGGAACCCAGAGAGATGAACAAAATCCCCCGGTGTCCATGTTTTCCAACAATAGGACCCCACGGGGTAAAGCTGTCTCCACGGTCACATTTGCCCAGGCCTCATCGTCCCCATGCCAACAGACACGGCATCAGTGACACGGAATTCCAATGAATTCAAATGTCTTCAAGCCTGAAATCGTGTTTTGTTTTTGTTTCTTTTTTCAGAGAAACTGGGCCCAAGGCCAGGCCTCTTCTGGGAGCCTCTTTCCCAAGAGGCTGCACTCTCTTTTCCCTTGAGGCAGGTTTCTCAGAAGGAAGGAAGCACCCACCCTTGCCCCATGCAAAAAGGAGGCCAATGACTGGTGGTGAGTGTAGCAGGGGCCCTCGCCTCAGCTGGGGCCCCTCTCTGGGGTTCCATTTGTGTTCTAGAGCATCCCAGCAAGATCGGGCTCAAGCCAGACTTGGGCCGAGAGCACCTGCTCACTTAGATTTTAGTGGCCTTGTTTTGGTTTCTTCATTCCCTGTCTTTTTTGTTCCCTCAAAAAAATAAGAAATTCACTGGAACAACAACCCCTATCTCAGGCTCCACCTGTAGGGCAACCAACACAGACGCGGGCACCAGGAGTGGCCTTGGGGAGTGAGCTCCGCTGTCCCGCAGCTCCTGACGAGATGGCGGCAAGCTCCAAGGGAAGAGGGAGGGGCAGATGTCTCCAGTGTGCAGCGGCAGTGCGCCTGCTCTGGTAAACAGAAAGCGGGAGCTGGAAGGGTGTGTGTGAGCTCTCCCAGTGTCTCTGGTGTTTCAAATGGGGAAACCATGGCCCAGACGGTGACACTGGTGGCTCTTTGCTAAGCACCACTGATTCACTGAAGAGAAAAAGTGACATGTTAGTCAATCATTAGGCAAAGGGTGAGAGTCCGTGGGCCTGCTGAGCAGCATATGGAGACCCTCATCTCCCATAGCTGGAGGGCTGCAGGGCTGAAGAAAGACAGAAATTACTGAAGAAAGGCCATAAGAGTGGCAGAACTTTCAAAAAATGCCAAATCTCCGCTAGGCGCCCATCTCTTTACATCAAACACAAGGCTCAGACAGGAAAGAGGAGCCCCTGAGTCTGGGGGGAGTTATCTGAAGAGATAAACTTGAGAATCTTGAATCCCCAGACACTCCTGAACTCCGCAGGACTGTGGAAGTGTCCCTGTCCCACCATTAGAAGATAGAACCCCCGCTCTGCCATCTTGCTGAACGCTATGCAGAGGCCTCAAGCAGGGTAGGCACTTCATAACGCAACACTTGACCACCCTCAGGAACACCCCGAGCTTTTCTCGTGGCTACCACACTGAGAACCCAGGCGGGAAAAAATCTCAGCATGGACCATTTCAGAAGCACTGGACTTGCTGCGGAAATAAAAGGATTACATGCCAGACCCGGCCAGCAGGCCCACGCCCATGCTGAGGAATGCCTGTGGAGGCTTCTGGGTGTGGGGGATCATGGGAGTGAGGTGTAAACAGATAAGGCAGGCTTTGTAGACATGGAGGGACACTCTCTAGAGTCACAGTACTTAACACCATGGCAAGGGCTCAGGGATGGTCCCAATATGCTGGTGAAATGACTCTTGAAAGACTGGAAAAAGAAAGGACTCCTAATGAGCCACGTGGGGATGCCAGGGCTTCCATTGCAAGCTGGAGGGAAGGGGTGCAGGCTCAGAGCAGTGGACATGCCAGCACAGACTTCTGTGTAAGACAGGAAGCCCACCAGCTGACCATGTCCCTAGGGGGTCTAGAGGGCCCTCTGTTTACCAGACTAGAAATGTGCTGGTGAGGAGAGGTCAGTAGCATGAGAAGTGAGTGGTGGCTGTCTTCTGTAGGGATAGTTATAGAAATGGGCTGTCTAGAGGAAATGGGATAATAAAGTTCCAAACCACCAAGGACCAAAGCACTTACGCATAGTAGGGCTGGGGATGTAGCTCAGTTGTAAAGTGCTTGCCTTCTATGCACAGGCCCTGGGTTCAATCCCCAGTTTAAAAACAAAGGCAAAAACAAAATACTTAACCACAGGAAACAAGATGGGTGAGGGCTGGGGATGTAGCTGCACAGCTGGCATATGTGAGGCCCTGAGTTCATCCCCAGCACCGCAAAGAAAGAAAGAAGGTAAGTGCAGTTACCATAAAGAACAGCAAAGTTGGAATGTGGCCTGTGGTATTTAGGCCAACAGCTCAAAGGACGAGTAAACCTAGCAGCAAGTAAGCACAGCCAGGAAGGGTGCTGTCCACTCTATAGAGCCGATCAAAAGAGATCAGGAAGGGATAAGCAAAAGGAGGCCCACTTTCCAAAGGAAAACCCAAATCCCGGTTCAGTTTCTAGATCTGAGCCCGTTCATACAGCTACAGCTTATCAACTGAAAGAAAGACTGGGTCTCTGTGAATTCGGCAAAGCAACAATATGTGATCACGATTTTCCCGTCTTTTCCAAAGGAACCAGGGCCATTAACCTGGAGAGCCACCTGCAGGGAAACAGGGATATCCAGGTGTGCATGCTAGGTGCACAGTACCTCTCTGAGGCTGGTACCAGACAGACATAGGTGCCACCATGATCCTTTCACAACAGGACCAGAGGGCGTGTGATACTTGAGGTCTTCACCTCACATCTATCCCATTCTGGCTCTGCTGGACCTGTGAACTCCAAGACGGGGTGCACCCTTTGTTCCTACCGTGCCTCAGCCAGCACAGCGGCATACAGGTCCCTAGACTTTCTGACATACTGACATGAGATTTTGAATAATATTGCTTCACAACAAGACTGTGTGTGTGTGTGTGTGTGTGTGTGTGTGTGTGTGTGTGTTGCTAAGGATGGAACCCAGGGCCTCCTGTGCGCTAGGCAAGTGCTCTACCACTGAGCGACACCCCTGGCTCGCACAACAGGAGGTGCTTGAGGCAGGGTCCCCACTACGTAATGAAGCAGGGAGAAGCAGATGGGCACCTGGATGCTGCTCTACCCTGTGCGTGGCCAAACCATCGTGCAGCTACAAACAGAAACATGAAGAAACCCAGCCTGAGGGTGGCATGGGGCCAGGAGCTTCCTCCCAACAGGAAAGCCACCAGGTGGGCAGAGGTGCTAGCTGGGGGAGTGGTGGAGGGCGATGAGGCGAACCAGGGATGCCTGGAGCGAGAGCTAAGGCGTGTCCCTCTCCCCAGAACTGTGACCAACCAGGGACCCTGGAGAAGCTGCACCTGCAGGAAGGAAACGGAATGTGAGAAGCAAGTGGATGGGAACTGATGTGGCCTGCAGCAGTGTCCCTTGCTGCCCCACCCAGACACCCTTTCCTGGGCCCGAGTAT
>CM053405.1:134247546-134292517 GCA_028644305.1 Xerus rutilus | reverse complement strand
TTTTTTTTTTGTTTTCTCATCTATGATTCTCGTTTCCTACTGTATTTTTTAACTGGTGGTTGCTTATGCACTCCAAGTTCTTTGTCAAGGCATCCAGTGCCCTTCAGTACTGACTTTGCCTGACTCAGTGGCTTCTATTACCTTGTACAAGTGCCCATCACTTTTGATTTCATGGATGTTTTTCAGATCTCATTTCTGTGTGCCTTTAACCTTTAATTGCCTCTACCTGGGATTTTCCTTCTCCTTTTTTTTTCTGGTTAATTTTCTATTCCTTTTACATGCCTTCTCAACTTTTTCTTCTTACCACAGTGATATAGGATCTTTTTTCCTTTGTGTTCCCAAGGTAGCCTGTGGTTTGGTTTTGTATATTTGTATAATTCCTGTTAAAGTTAGAGCTTCTCTTGCTCTCTCCTCCTTTGTCTAGGCCTGCATTGTCCATATGATAATCTCTAACCTCATGTGTGTCAAACCCTGGAGTACCGTTAGTGAGTGCCTCATGGTGAAATGGGTATATTGGCTTAAATAAAATATATCATCAAAATTAATTTCACAGCCGGGCGCCGTGGCTCACGCTTGTAATCCCAGCACTTAGGGAGGCTGAGACCGGAGAATCGCGAGTTCAAAACCAGCCTCAACAATGGCGAGGCACTAAGCAACTCAGTGAGACCCTGTCTCTACATAAAACACAAAATAGGGCTGGGGATGTGGCTCAGTGGTCGAGTGCCCCTGAGTTCAATCCCCAGTACCAAAAAAAAAAAAATTAATTTCACCTGTTTGTTTTTACCTTTTTAAATATGGCTAATAGAAAATACGAAGTTACATGTGGCTCATATTTTATTTTATTGGACATTGCCTGCACTAGACTCAGACTGCTTGAGGGACTTCCTGTGTATCCTTAGCACAATGCTTGGTATGTCATAAATGTTT
Source organism: Xerus rutilus (assembly GCA_028644305.1). Lineage (NCBI taxonomy): Eukaryota > Metazoa > Chordata > Mammalia > Rodentia > Sciuridae > Xerus > Xerus rutilus. Next base: position 134,291,590 of record CM053405.1, on the reverse strand, counting down.
GTTGTGATTGAATGAAATGGAATTTGACATTAATGCTGAGATATCTTTGGAAACACTTTGACTTTTTAAAAATAAGTCAAAATGTACTTTCCTATTTTTTCTTGGCTTCCAAAAACAGCCTTTTAATTTCACTGTTATGCATTAAGTTTAAATGTAGTAAATGGTTTGGTAATCTTTGCTTCTTTGTAACAACTAAGTGTGGTTTTTTTCTTTTTTTAGACTTAATTTAACCTTAATTCTTTAAAAGGTGCTGTTTTTGTCCTTCTGTAGGTTTGAGTGGTTTTTTGTGTTGGGAGGGAGGGGCATACTGGGGATTGCTTTTAGGGCCTCAGGCATGCTAGGCACGTGCTCTACCGCTGAGCTACACCCCCAGCCCCCTTAGGTAGATTTTTGGGTTTTTTTCTTATCCCTATGTGTTTTTACTCACTTGATCCTAATGTTGCAAAAATATGGAGATTATAGATACATTTGCTAATATATGAAATGTTGCTTGTGGACAGTGGATTTAACCTTGTTTTTCATTTCTCTGCAGTTTTGGAAATATGATTTATAAGGAGAAGCGAGAGTCTGTTAGTAAAGAAGATCTGGCAAGAGCTACTTTAGTTACTATCACCAATAATATTGGTTCTGTGGCACGAATGTGCGCTGTTAATGAGGTAAAAAAAGACAAAATTCTGACTTAATGAAAAACATGAATTTGAATTTTTTGCGCATCTGACAGATCTTCTTTTGTTTTCCTTAACGAAGCCTCTAGAATTGAGATCTGTTAAATCGCCACACTCTAAATTAAATGTTATTTCCTTGATTGTTTTATTAACTTTAAAGAAAGTGATAGATAATTCAAATCGAAATAGAACAGGTAAATAAATTATATTTTATATTTACCCAAAAACCTTTTCAGCAATATACAACCTAAATCTCCTGGGGATGAAAAAAAAAAATCTAACAGTCATCTTAGGACCATTTCAGGTAGCTAATTATTGATAGCCGTTGAGCGGTGGCATTCACCTAGCAAGGGCCTTGGACGCGTCCTTGGTGCCCTCGGCTTCTTTACAGTGCTGCCTTGTTGCATATGGATCAAGCAGCATTGTACAGGGCTATGAGGGCGCCAAGACTTGTTCTTCATGTGGGAGTGGGCAGTGTGAACTGCTCGCTCTGTGACAAGGATACGGGGATAGTTTGGTCACGTGGCTAGGGTGTTTTTATTTGGACGAGAATGAGTATAATTCCTCCTTTGTACAATATATATTTGCCCATTTAATTTTTACAAATGTCAGATACTTCAAATAGATTGGAAACTTTTCTTCTTGAGGGAACACTTCATCTGTTCATTCACCTATTAATTAATTGAGTAAATACTTATAAAATACCATGTGCCCGGCAGGCATTACTCTAGACACTTGGGATATGATATATTTGTGAAGCAAACAAAGATCACTGACTTTGGAACTTAAATTTAGTGGCATATTTAGTAAATTGTTTAGCATGTACTGAGTAATAAATGCTATTTTTTAAAAAAAAGGATGAAGATAATTCAGAGTAGGGAAGAGAGCGGCTAAGGACAAGTTACTGAGTGGTTGAATGAAGGCTTTCTAGAAAATGTAATCCTTGCATGTCAAAATTCCTTTGCATGAATTACACACCAAAGCATTTTGAGGATTATGGGTCATCATGCCAACAACTTATTCTTAAATGTTTCATAAAAATAAAATCCTTTATGTAAAGTTTTTAAAGAGCAAAAAAAATCTTTTCTGACCCTTGGGCGAAGATTTGAAGCGAGGGGCCCATGCATACTGATATCTGGATGAGAGAGCCTCTACCAGAGAAAACAACTATGCAAAATCTCTGAATTATTTAAACCTAGACTCTTAGCCAGGTGCAGAGGTGCATGCCTGTAATCTCAGCAAACCAGGAGACTGAGGCAGAAGGATCACAATTTGAGGCCAGCCTCACTAACTTGGCAAGACTGTCTTAAAAGGGCTGAGGATATGGCTCAGTGGTAGAGCACCCTTTGGGTTAAATCCCAGTACCATCAGGAAAAAAAAAATCCAGACTCTTGCTTTAAATTTCTTAATTACAGTGTAGTGAGGTGATGAATGAGATTTTGGGAATATTTCATTTTGAGAGCTGACAATAGTCTGGGGCCTTTATTCTTAGCCCAGTGGGTCTAGATTTTCCACTGGCTGATTTACTTACGAGTAATGAAGGCCATTGTATTCTGCTCAAACTCATGTGCAAAGATGTACTCAAAAAGTCAGAATATTATTGTGAGTAGGAACAGGTTTTCTGGACATTCCAACACAAGTCTTGTCATCTAACACTTCCTAATCACAGAGACACCTAAATAACTAGATTAATGACTGGAATCTTAGCCGAGAGAATGACTCGATGGATCAGTCTGGGGTCAGAGAACAGGGTTGACGGCACGCATGCCAGTAACTCGGTCGTGGGTACTCCCCAACTCTTCCTAGGGTCGTGGTTGCACGTGCTTTGCAGCACACTGGCCACGTTTACAGTTGATCTTAAATACTTGTAAAAATACTTTTCCTTAGGGCTGGGCCTAACTCAACAGATCCCATGCTTGGCACACACTGGGGCCTGGGTTCAATACCAAGCACCAGTTTAAAAAAAAAAAAAGCCACTTTTCCTGTTTGATTCAGTTCATCCCATTAGGAAGAGGTCTCCAGATTACTTGTAATGAATTATTTGTTGGCCAGTTTTAGTCACGTTTTTTGTTGTTTTTGTTTGTTTTGTTTTGTTTTTGAGTACACTGACCTAGAGCAGCTTTACAGGAAAACAGTGTGAGAGTGTGGAAAATACAGAGTTCCCACACTTACCCTTCCACATCTTTCCCACTATGAGCATCCCCAGGCAGAGTGGTACATTTGTTTATAGTCCATGAATTTGCATTGACATGTCATCACTCGAGTCCATTGTTTCCATTAGGTGTTGTATGTTCTCTGGGTTTTGACAAATGTATAATGAGCTGTCCAGCACTAATTAAGTATTCCAGATTATAGAGCTGTATGCAGGAGTATAGTAGGCACTAAATCAAGGTAGTTTAAAGTTTTTAAATAATGATTTTGTAAAGCCTTTGTTCTGTAAAATCTATTTAATAATTCTCTTACAAGTCACTATCTTTGTTGTTTTCTTTTAGAAAATAAACAGAGTCGTCTTCGTTGGAAACTTTTTACGTGTCAACACTCTGTCAATGAAACTTTTGGCATATGCACTGGATTATTGGTCCAAAGGTCAACTGAAAGCATTGTTCCTAGAACACGAGGTATGGCAATAATGTTTCGTGCTGTATTGAATAGTGTGCTTTGAGAGGTAAAGTTGATATGTTGCTTCTTACTTTGCTATTTATAATTGTAAAACAACAAGTTACTGAATGAAGTAGAAGACCGAGTTTTAGCTGAGGGATGGCAGTTACTATAAACCGGTAGGCACCCCATTCAGATTAGAATTTCACAGTTCTGACGGAGAAAGCAGTATGAAGTCTGTGAGCTCCAGATACCTAGGCTGCTTGTAGAGTTAGTGGGTGTTTTGTTTTGTTAAATTGTTTATTTTGTTTGTATCTTTATCCCCCATTAACAAATGTTAGGTGTGGATGATACAAAAATAAAAATTTTCAGGCTAGGATATAGCTCAATAGAGAGCACTTTCCTAGCATGCAAGAGGCCCTGGGTTTGGTCCCCAGCACTGCAATATCTGTCTCTAAATTGGCAGTGAAAATTCTCTTGCTCGCCACAATCTCTTCCCACCTCCAGAACTACTGTTAGCATTGGAATTGATAATTTCAGATTTTTTTCCCTGTACATTACATCCAGTTGGATTCTCATCTGAGCAGTTAGCAGTCCCCATCGTGTTTTGAGTTCAGTAACTTAACTTGAATCTTTTTTTTTAATGATCAAAGACAAATGTTATATTATTATAAATTAACGACACAGATTCAAAGTATTGTATGCTTATAAGCGTCCGTGTCTCATCAGCGATCTCACTGTGCAGACCAGAATGACATGATAGGCTCTCGTGCAGTTGCGTGTGTCATGTCGGATCCACAGGAATTTGGTTCCTTGAGTAGAGGGAGCACAGAATTGCTTTATGGTGTTAGAAACGTTAGTGTCTAAAAGCCACGCTTTAATAATACTTATGTCAAAAGTGTGTGTGTGTGTGTGTTGAGAATACAGTCTAAGAAACTTTACAACTAACAATATGACAATTGGGAAATTTCCAAACACATGTTACGGAACAGACGATACATAAATGTGGGGTTTTAGTCAGTGGTTAGCATCGTATGGTAATGTAAAAGCCACACTTTGTTTAAACGGTTGTTTAAAAATCACACAGGGATACTTTGGAGCAGTTGGTGCACTTCTTGGGCTGCCCAACTTCAGCTGAAACGTCAGAGATTTCTTTGCTACTGAATGTCATCCAAGAGGAACTAAACCCAGAGTCATTGTAACTGCATCGTTTGTCCTTGGGAACCAAAGGATAAAAGAATTTCACTATTCCTGTTAATTTTAAATGTCAGAATGGAAAGTTCATGAATGCCATATTAAAAGAGAGAGCTCTGTAACATGAAGTACTGTTGAAGTGTTTTCCCTTCTGTATATAGCCAGTGTTCAGTCTTTAAATGCAATATAGCCTGATGGAGCTTCCTCTCGGAAAGATTTTCTACTTATTTTATTTAGCCAGCATCGTAGTACCATATGCTCGAGACACAAATCTTAAAGTCTCAAAAATGTTTCACTTATGAAAAATAATTGATTTTGAATATTTGTTTTGAGTCTGTTTTATGAGTTTTAATTACTAGTGAGCAGACAGTAGTATACCCAGTATGAAAATTTATTGTAATGGCAATCAGAGATGACGATTTTATGTGATTTTAGAAATGTTAAGGCAATATTAATTATTGTAGGTTTTCCTGACACATCATTCTCAACAAAAGCATGTTCTCTGTGATCTTTGCCCAGAAGTATGACTTTCCTCAAATGCCATAATTTAACTGAAATACTATTATTATATTTTGCCTTGAATTTCAGAATGAATCCTGGAAAATGCACCTATTTGACATCACACTTTCTGTATTTTTAATTTAACACATTGAAATGTTTGTATCTTTAAATTGAAAGTTTACTTACTTATTTTGGAATCTGTCTGATGAAGTCCTTAGACTATTCGAATGGAATATGATTTTAGTGCTGTACTCTTTACCACTAATTTATCATGCCCAAATTTAACACATTTATTACTCAATATGGACCATGAAAGCTAAAGATTTTGTTCTATTACAGACAACAATAGAGTCATATTTATTCTAAATGGGTGTTTTGAAACTGTGGAGAGTCTGAGGCAGTATTGCAGAATTATAAAAGAATCAGTGTTTCCTACATTTGGTAATAAAAGCAATTATAGTTTAAAATTTTTTAATTATTTTGCCTGGAATTTATTCTCTATGTTGAATTAATTTTTTAAATGTTACAAATACTATCAGCTTTTACATTGGCAGTAACATTTTAGTGGCTCAGTAGTTCAATGAAGTTGTTCGAGTCTCTTGCTTCCACTTTATGAAGTAGAAAGACCCTGGGGGGATGATGACTCGCCTCTGTACATTACCAATAAATCAGGATGTACTTGGAAGAGTTCAGAAGATGTTAAATTTCAAGAGTGTTACCATGTGTTTTTACAGATCCCAGAGTTGCTTGGTAAAGATCAGTTTCAGTAGACGGTCAAGAGATACTTTATGAAGATATTTCTCCATGTGCTTTTCACATTTGTGCTCAAACATTTAAAATTCAGTTTACCTAAAGACATGAACATGTGAATAATAGTAGTATTTGTGGGACGGGCTTGTAAAAGGTGTTATAATTTTGACTTTTCAGAACTTTGAATTCAGGTTGCTCAGTAGCCATTCTAAAAATGTTCTGACCAGATTTCTTGCTTTAATGTTTCCATTGACAGTGACTGGCTCTTTCAGCTTGAAATGCCCTTGGTTTCATTGTAAATGTTTCTAATTTGGGTGTTTGTTATTCCTGAATGGCAGTAACTACATTTTATACCCATGGCAAACTATATATTACATGCTATAGGTTTGGGGCAATCTAAGAAAAAATGGAATGGACAGTGTGTTAAGTTAATTTGATCACTGTACTGTAGTTAGTGTAGGACCATGATTCATACATTTTATCCTCTGAAACTGAAATTACCTGCTAAAATGCACGTGAAGTGAGCTAGTATCGCACTGTTATTAATCTTTGGCTTTTTTCATGTGTATTATAGAATAACTGGATTAACAAGGGCATGCACAGTTATGATAATGGAATTATTTACTTTTCTTTCCCTTTTTTTTTTTTTTTTTTTTTTTTTGCAGTACTGGGGATTAGACCCATGGGCTCTGTACCACTGAGCCACATTCCCAGCCCTTTTTATCTTTTTATTTTCAGACAAGGTCTCACTAAGTTGCTGGCGCTGGCCTCAAACTTGTAGTCCTCCTGCCTCAGCCTCCAGTCACTGGGATTATAGATGTACACCACCATGCCTGATTTAATCCACATGTAACATAACATGTTCTAGTAATTTTAAAAGGTAACAAGAAGCAGATGAAAATAATTTTAATTATGTATTTTTATTTAACAGTATAGCTAGTATGTTATTCAACACGTAATCAATTAAAAAAATACATTTGGGAGTGTTTGGGGGTTGTTTTTTTGTTTGTTTTGTTTTTTTAATTCTTTAGTGTTCAAAACCTGTGTATATTTTACACTTATGCGAAGTTCAGTTTAGACTGAGCATATTCCAAATGCTCAGTAGCCACACAGGGTAGTGGCCACTCTAGTGGATAGTGCATTTCTAGAACTACCTCTTAAAACTGAACATTACCATGTGTCCATATATGTGGGCTTTTAAAAGAATGTTGGAGAAGGAAAAATTGGAAACCTTACTTTTTAAATAGAGAGATAAAAAACAGCTTGTTTGGGCTAGTTTATTCTACACAGGTAAACTATTTCTGACCATTCCAAAAATGTCTTCCATTGGTTACCTGTCATCTCAGTGTAGTCATCTTTCCAATGGTACTGATAAAGCAAAAATGATGTTTCAGTGACTTAATCTCTAAAATCTAACTGAACTTTGAGCTGCCAGTCTTAAGGGTTTGCTCTTTTTTTTTTTTTGGTTGACCTTGGTACATACAGAGGCTATGACTTCTGAATTCAGATTTCATCTTTAAAAACTCTGGATTCAGGTACAGTTGCTGTGCCTATAATCCCAGCTACTCTGAAAACGGATGGGGAAGGTTGTGAGTTAAGGTCAGCCTGGGCAATTCAGCAACTTACTGTCTCCAAAAAGCAAAAAATCTGATAACTTTTTCCAATGCAGAGAGCGCTCTGTCAGTTTGTTTGGGGGCTTGGTCAAGAATACCAGATCTAGGTGTAGAACTTTTCACCACTACCACTCCCCCAGAAAAGATTTCCTTTTCTCTAGAAACTTTTAGTTAGAATTAATGACTTTCAGTTCTATACCTAGACGTCTCCAAAGACAAAATATTAGTAAAGTTGGCACAAGTAAGTTTGCTTGGCTGCTCTAATTTAAATAGGAAAATAGGTTGGCTCTTGGTTTGGGTAAAGATGGTGCTATTGCCAGTAATATCCATGATCATTGAAAACCTGTCAAGACAGAGGTTCCACTTATTTGCCAAATAGACTAAAAAAAACCTGCGTTATTTTTATCTTTGAAAAGTGTGTATGTGATTGCTGTATTTCAAGTGCCAGTTCCTGAAAGACCCATCCTGCGGGTGGAGTGCTGACAGTTCAGTGGAAAGCGTGTCCTCTCTTTCCAGTAGTCCATCGCTTGCCTTGATTTGAAGTTTGCATTCTTGTGTCGAAAGCTTAGCCGGGCCGGAGTTCCTAAATGTCCTTCATAACCACTCTGCTTGTTAGAAGCAAATGTTTTCATCTGTGGTGTTTTTATATCTTTACTCTGTTGAGCACTTTATGCTTTTAGTGTCTTGCTTTTGAGAATTTAATGTAGAAATTCTTTCTGTAAGCCATTGTAAAACCTGATAAGAGGATAATGAAAGCGAGCGTATATCATTTTGCATTTAACTTACTGTCTTGTGGTGTATATAAACAAAATCTTAAAAATATATTGCCTTTTGTAATAATTCTTTTTGACCTTATTTAATGTGATTGCCATGAGATGTCAATGGTGTCTTCTTCCAGCTAAGTTTGTTTGTTCTAGTATGTTTTATTCTATCACTGATGGAATTTAGCCAACTCTGTCATCAGATAATCTAAGTCTGTATCTTGCCAGTTTTCAATATTTAAGAGAATAATTGTCTTAAATTCTCTACTGAGCCTAATAATAATCAGTAAAGACCCATAAAAGTGAACGATTTTTTTTTTAAGTATTTTAATAGCCCATTCAAAATAGTGGTGGGCTGAAAAGTGAACATCCTAGCTTCTCTGCTAGGATGATCTCCACTTCTAATAAGTTCAGACGTCTTCTTAAAGCGGTCCTGTTGCTTACAGTATTTGTCTTATGTATTTAGTGGATGTGGAGTCATAAATTTGGTGGTGTTTTAGAAAATTGTGCCCGTCACTGGTCTGAGCTCTTGCAATTTGTCAAACGGGAGAATGAGGTGGTTGACGGTGGGAAATGCCTCGTTATCATCGGGATCCTTAGAAGACAGTTGCCTCCTTCTTGGCAGTATTGGGAATGACTAAAACAATATTTTCAGATACTTGGTATCATGTTTTTGGGTTAATTTTGAGTGCTTACATAATATTTTTGTAATTGCTACATAATTTTTATCAGTATGTGTTAACAGGTACTAGGTTTTGGATTCTCACCGAACCGATGAAGTGATATTCATAATATGTAACTGCCTATGATGGCTAAGTAGATACACCTTAAAGTATATGAAGGGTTTATATATGTTAAAGTATGTGTATATACATTAATCTGCAAAGATTCCTGGAATTTTTACTGTCAACTTCAAAACTATATGGGCATTATTCTTCATTATATGAAAAGGAAAACATACCATTAATATTCATAGGACTGAGGGTATAGACCTGGTACAGCACTTGCCTAGCATGTATGAGACCCTGGGTTCAGTCCCCAGTACTCAGTTGTGGTGAGGCTTTCATGCTGTTATACTCAGATGTTGGCATATTGGATATAATTGAGATTTTGTAAATGATCCTTTTGAGATTTTTGTAGTTGGGTTTTGGTGGTTCCTTTAGTGGGAACAGATGTGAATGAACCGTGAACCCTTCTGGAGTCGTTACTTTTGTCCAACACGATGCAGAGCAAAAATTATAAAACAGGTTTGATTGCCGGTAGGTCGGTTGAAATGGATTACAGTCTTATCTATAGCAGATACATGAAGACCTAAAATACTTTGTCCACAGAACCGTCTAAAAATGACCAGATAGACACGCGTGACATTCCTGCTTTACTATTTTAGAATAAAGGTAGTAGTGAGCTGATGCTGGAGTTTTGGGTACTTCTGTTAGTTTTGAATGATATGTTTGGGTAAAAATTGTCATCCCGCCCCCCCTCCCCCCCTCTGAGAAAATCTAAAGTATCTTGATTTACTTTCTAACTCCTTTTGTAGTCAAAGGTTATTTTTCTTCTAGGTCTTCTTACTGCAACTGCCAGTAATTTTGTGTTTAAAAGAAGTTATGAGGAATGTATTTTTCAACAAAGTAAGATAAAAAATAAAAATTTTTGAATTGTCCAAATATACATATAATTTTAATTCTAGGATATTACTCTTTTTTTTTTTTTTTTTTGGTGTGGCTGTTTCCAAGCATCTTTCATACACTGCAGTACAAAAAGTTCCAGTAGCTTTCAAAGGAAGCATTTTAGCTTTTATATGGTTTGTAAAATATATCCAAGTAATATAAAATAGCTCGAGATGATTTTAGCTTTACGTGATGTCAGAATTTCATCTAGATTACCTAGTAGCTCGGTAGTTTCCACAGATACTGGGCCATTTTTGAGTTTGCCACTTTTTCCCTGAGGGCCCCTTTTATTTTACAGCAGGAAAAGCTAACTTTACAGTCATAACACCAGTATCCTAATCTCCTTGTTCCAAGTATGATTAGTGGCATTAAGCTATAAGTAATGTTAGGATGGTTTTATGATTTTTATACATTGTGTGCGTTTACTTTTTACTTTAACTACAGTGAACTCTGACATTTTAGCTGAAGTTGAATGGCATTTGTCTTAATTTTGCCCAGTTAATGACCATGTCGTATCTAGAAGATGTTTTGGGGACTGGCGCTACAGCTCAGCGGTAGAGCACTTGCCTGGTATGCACGAAGCAGATTCGATCCCTGGTACCAAAAATAAAAATTTTTAAAAAAGCAAATGCTTTTTTTATATTCCAGTTTGGGAAATTTTTAGTTTGAGAGTTACTTGTACTTAAACATGCCATTTCAACTTAAGTTGCCTTATTCTGTCTCTTGCATTATTGTCAGATCTAAGCTTTTCATGTCTAAATTCTTTTAACATTGAATCTGTGATGTAAAAAATGTATGATGTGCTACAAATTTTATGCATAATGAACTAAGTTATAACCTACTGTAACCTATAAAACATTTCTTGTAAATTATGTAATTTATTTTTCCATTTATGTACAGTTTCTTAGGTAAATTTTAAAAATATCTGTTGTGGCCTGTTCTGTAAACATTCCCGTACTCTTTTCCTTAATGCTTCTTTGCATGATTGGATTTTGCTTATTTATGATAATACCCATTAAAGCGACCTAAGTGTCTCTGCCTTCTTTTCTGTAGTTTAACTTTTTCTAGTTTCGTTAATATTCTACATAAAGGTTAAAATTATACCTTTTGTGTTCTCTACTTTCCACATTCTCTTAAGTTGTTTATGTATCTCTGTTATTTATCTTATTGTATGTACTCCCACATTTCCTCTGATTAAATGTAAAGATGTGATCCTCACTGAAAGTAACCATAGTTGAATGTAAACTGTGAGAGCGAGGACTTTGTTAAGATTTGTCCACCTCTGTATGTCCAATACCTGGTGCAGAGAAGCATTCAATAAACACCTGTTGAATAAATTAAAGTGTCCGTGTCTTTCTGGTCTGTTCACGTCGAGGTAGGAGCATTATAGTTTCCCACACCTTTCTCTGGCATTAGAAAGCACAAAACTTAGTCCCTCAGAGATTCATACCTTTGTGAAATGAAGACGTTTTTAAGATGTAAAAAGCGTTTCTTTTTCTTAAGATGAGACCATATTGTTCTACACCAGAAATGCACACCTACAGGAGTGGTTCTCAGGAGAGTCTTGGGCAGGCTCTTGCAGAAATGCCACGACACATGCGGTCATTTGGTGTGAGAGTTGGGAAAGCCATTTCCTCTAAACCAAAACTTATAGTTTTAACAGTCACTGCCTGTCGAATGTGAGAAAGAAAGACTGATTTTTCTTAATAGGTGAAGTTGGAAGTTTGTCCACTGTTTTCAAATTGAAGAGTTTTCTTGACTTCAGACATACAAGAATGGTTAAGAACATAGCGTGTAAAGTATGTATCCTTTTTGTTAAAATATCCAGTAAGTGGGAATTAGGAAGGGAAAAAACAAATGATTTTTGGGGGGGAAAGGGTGTTTATTTTGGTCTTTTTACCTGGATCAAACCCAGGTAAAGGGCTTGGCAAGGCAAGTGCTTTCCCACTGAGCTACCTGCCATCCCAGGAGATGTTGACTAAGGGAGAGGATGTTGTGATACTACATTTGAGGTGTCGTTTCTCCCAAGTATCCAAGTACTGCAAGCAGTTGAAGATAAGCTACTAGAGCAAAAGTGTGAAACGACATGCGTAAGTGTGTTTCAGAGTAAATATTGCATGTGGGAAGTTTAGATTGGATTCCATTACCACCATGTTCTTTGAAAGCGAGCTGTTTGTGATTGCCATTCCTCAATTGAGTGTTGTGTAAATCAATGCTGTGTCTGCATCTGAAATCTATGGATCGCTTCCTATGCTAAAAGTTTTATAAGTTTCTATTGTAAGCTATTGCTATGTTTCCGGTTTGGGAGAGTTCTGATTTTCCTTAAACTTGGAAAATCTGACATCCCTGAGACTCGACTTTTATTTCTGTTCAAAATGTATGTTTCAGTGTTCCTTTTCCAGAGGTGAAAAATATACCCTAAAAGTGCAGGTGTCCACATTCAGGTAAATGGCTCCTTCCTGCTCAGGGTTCTAAACGTCACCTTTACATTTTCTGGAAATAAAGATTAATCAAAACTCGGAAGACACATTCTTTTGGGAAAAAAAATTTGAGTCCAGCTATCCCAGGTCTCTGGGAAAAATAACACATGTAACCGATACCGTTGAGATGAGGCACGGTAGCGTACACTTGTAATCCCAACACTCGTGAGGCTGAGACAGGAGGATTGTAAGTTGGAGGCCAGCCTCAACAAACTAGTAAGACTCAAAATGAAAAGGGCTGTGGATGGAGCTCAGTCTTAGAGTGCTTGCCTAGCACGCACAAGTTCCTGGGCTCCATCCCCCGTACCTCAATAAAAGATTAATGTTACCATTGAAAGAATTCAACCATCTGGACTTGAAAAGGTAAGTGAATACGTGTTATATGGGTATTTTTTAGGTGTCATTTTTTAACAATTTGAATGAAATATTCTGATGCCTGGTGTTCCTCATTTTCCTAAAACACCTTTTCAGGTATTCAAGGCAACAGTTTAGTACTTCATAAAACGATTTCTGTGAATTTGTAAAAGCTCTTACTGGTTTTTTCTTATTGGTTTGAACATGTTAATAATTAACCATAGAGCCTCGTGCCATGGCGCACCCCTGTAATCCCAGCTGCTTTTGAGAGACGGGCAGAAGGACCATGAATTGAAGGCCGGCCTCAGCAATATAGCAAGATCTGTCATAGAAAAGAAAAAATCAAAATTCAGGCATTGCTTATATACCGTATTTTGACTGCACATTTTTTAAAGTTTAAACACACGTGACCACACTCCGAAATGAAGGGCCCTTGACTTCTGTCCTGCTCAGTGTCCTCTTATTTCCTTTCTTTGACTTTCTTTTCAATGAGATCAGGTTGTCCTACATCAGAAATTAATGTATACAAGGTTTTTATTTTTGTCTGTGGAACTGGGGATCAAACCCAGTTCCTTGGCGCGTGCGTGCTAGGCAAGCACTCTACCACTTGGCTGCATTGCCGGCCATTGTTTATTTTGAGTCAGGGTCTCGTTACATTGCTGAGGCTGACCTCAAACTTGTGACTCTGCCTCAGCCTCCCAAATAGTTGGAATTACACACGTGCGCCACAATGCCCAGACTATACTGAATGCTGCCTCCGGAAACAAAAGAATACACATTATCAGACACAGGTTGAACAATTAGGAATGATATGTGGTTCATAAAGTCTTAAGATCACATTATCTGAGTACAAGTTACATAACGATAACATTTAAATCTACATGTTGTTGAGAAGCGGTTAAGAGCAAGTATCCCGGAGAATGCGTCCAGACCGTGCAAGCGGTCAGGCAAATTTCCTAATCTATGGCCCAACACATGTAGAAAGAAAGATCACGTGGTCTTTAATGTGCAGCAGAGAGTTGCGGCGTTCCACTTTTCACATACTTGGTAGGATGGTGCCTGTCTAACTTGCGACTGGACAGGTTCATGTGAGTGCTGGCCAACCACTCCTGAGAGTCGTAATTGCAAATGGTGTGTGCCACTCTTCGGCTGGAGCAGTTAATACTTAAGCGTAAGACCTTCCCCAGATCCCCCTCTCCCCTCTGTAGGACAGCGTTCAAGATGGTGGCCGCCATCACTCTAGATCCCTAAGTGAGTAAAATCAGCCAAGTCCCTGCTCCTCACTGCCAGACCACGTAACAAAGACACTAGTGTGAGGAAAACAACTCTTCTTGGAAGCCGCTGACGTCAGGGGTATTAATACGGCACACGTTGGCCTTTCCCAGTTAAGTCGGTACCAGAGATGGAAAGCCACCATGTAACAAACCACTAAAACGTGGCATTGGACCGGCGACTGACGGCAGATGGCAAAGAAACTTAAAGACGGGCAGGGTGGTGACTGGTGTACTAAGAGGGAACCATGAGGTAACCCGGAAGGTAGGTGACCTACCCAGAAACCGTGGCCTCCAGAGGTGGGAGTGAGGGTGACGGTAGCAGGCATCCGTGCCTCTGTTTGAGCCAGGTGAGAAGGGACGCGTGAGAGGGGAGTTGCGGGGATGGTGAGAAGATGGCGGACGCGTGGACTAAAGTCCTCATGGAGCTCAGTCATTATTGGATTTGGGGTTCCTGGAGGCCGTGAGGTGGACAAATAAGTGGGGAGGAAGGAGGTTTGGGGCTGGAGAAGATTCGAGTCACACGAGGTAATGTGGAGATAATGTTCTCCGCGATCACCCTTAGACCTCCCCTCAGCTCTGCTTGTCCAATATTTCTGGAGTCTTTCTGGTGGCAGATGTGGAAAACTACCAAGCACGGTGGCTACTGCAGCAGCCAGAAACTTACATGATGCATTCATTTACTTGACTCCTCCAGGCGGGAAACAGGCTCAGCTAGAGGCAAAGTAGCTCATGAACAGTAGACCTGGAGCTATAGGTGATGTGGGCTCGGTGGCTGCAAGGAAATGGAAGTGGCAAATTTGACAAGTACAAGTGAAAAGCAAACTTTTGGAGAAAAGTCTATAATTGTTTTTGCTCAAGAGCCCCAAATTTCCACTCAAGCCAATGTTAAGTATTGGGAACCCCTAGGTAGAGGCTGGATAGGGAGGTCAACACTACTGAGTCTGGCTCTTGTGTATGACTTGGCTCAGGTGTGACTTGTGTCAGGCCCAATCATTGGTGATTCGAAGGCTTTTTCCAGCAGATGTGGTGGGAACCGCCCTCCCCACAGCGGCCTTAGCTCTCAGCTGGTGCATTCTAGCTTCAGGGGGCGAGGTGTTGCTGTTCAGGACTCGGGCCCCCTAGGAAGTCGGCTCTTTTATAAATGTGCCTTCCTAGCCTTGGTGCACTTATTCCTAGATCCCTTTATCTGAAGCCTTGAGCAGAGACTCTCAAAAGTGGGAAAGCTTGAAGGCGCTGTTCGGCACTAACTCAGTATTTTCCACTCTTATTGTTCCCCTCTCGTCCCTTTCCCGCCTCAGGGTCCAGGAAACTGCTGGAGCCTTGTCTCGGGGGCTTTTTCGGCACAGAGGACCCCGACTGCAGCACTGATCCATGGGTCCTTCGATAGGTACGTCATTCCACCAGGGAGAGGGGCCTGGGGGCGTCGGCACTGGCTCTGCTTTGGGCATCTCATGTCATGGGAGCCACTGAAGACATCCTCTTTCATTTTGGGCTTGTTTGGTCGGCTACTCCAACATCTATGGACATGAACAGGATGCCTCCAAGAAACAGGAGGATCGCTGGCTTTGCGTTCGGGCACCAACTTCAACTCCAGTCTTGCTGGACCCCTGGGGAGCAACCTGTGTTGTCCCACAGGCCCCAAGCACTGCAAAAATGCCCAGCAGTCATCTCCCAGTTACTCAAAATACTCTCCTAAATTTGTCTTTCCCACTCAAGGACAGAAATGATACAGTGTTTTAAACATGAGCTTGAGCTCTGCTGCGCATTAGAATCCCTGGGGGACTTGTGTAAATGCAGGTGCCGGTCCTTCCCCTAGAGTCTGATTTCAGTTTCACTGACTTAGGGAAGGGTATGGTTTTGGTCCAGAAATCCCAGATCTCGCACTTTCTGTCTGTATCGCCTTGACCGATTCCCATCACGTCCCTGAGCCTCGGTTTCCTCATCTGCCTCCCAGGGGTGCTGTGAACGATAAGTGAGCCAGTTGCCTGCTAGTGCACAGTCCACAGAGCCTTGATCAGAATATGAGCCGAGCCGGCTCTGAGGACTCCTGGGAGGAGTTAGACTTTGCTCTGGAATGAAGAAACACCAGGATGTTAACAGGTGGAGAGGCAAAGGGCACCCTCTTAGACATGGGCAACTTGGCTCCCACAGTTACGGGACTGCACTCCGGTCTCCCTCTGCCTGCTCTTTTTCTCATGGGGCAAGAAACCCGCAGGGATCAAGTGCCGTGCCTGCCAGGGCATGCATGGATCCTGCACTAGGTACCGGGAACCGTGCCTTGCCATTCTGAACGTGCCTCCAGGCCTCCTTCCCAGGCAGGTCCTCAAGAGGGGAGACCATGCTCCCAGGTCACAGCCCTGGTCAGAAGGGGTGGCTTAAAGGACTCTGAGGGATGGGTATGAGGACAGATCCTGGGCTTGAGGACTGGGTGTCCGCAGATTTGTTGTGAAGCCCCACATAAGCCAGGGCTGGGAAGAGAAAGGGGCCATGGGCCAGCGGCCCTTTTTAATAGTAATAGTCTCTTGCTTGTGGCCACACACACACACACACACACACACATATACATATGAGGGGCCTCTCTTCTCGACCCCTGTTCATTTTGCAGCAATCCATAAACTGAACGTGAAGGTTTTTTCTGAAATTTTTGTTCTTGTTATTCATTTAAAATTATACTTTAAAATCAAATAAATGCTTGGCTTTATGCCTTGGAGATAGCAAGCCTGGATAAATATTAGCATAGCAATATTCAAATGTGTCTGCTACAGTTCAGATGTTCTGGAACGCCTTGCTTAACGGCAGAGTACAGAGGAAACTGCAGATGAGCTGGAACTTGGTTTCTTCCCGTTTTAAACGGTCACTTTTCAAAAAGGTCTTCTCTGGCCTGGTTTTTTCTCCTCTTCATCTCAGGAGGCATCTGACCAAGGGGCAGAAAAAGGACGTCAGGTGACGGGGAGGGCTGTGGGGAGGGCTGCTCTGTCTGTTGTCTCCCGGGCTGCCGCTGACTCTATAAGTGTACGTGCATCTTACCTGGCCTTTGAGCACTAACCTCCGGTCTCCCTGCCTCCCACCTCATTGCCTCTGCCATTGAGGGGACTGCTGCTGGACACTCAGTGGTACCTGGACTGGGTTCTCTATTGTGGCTCTCGATGGCTCGCCTCAGCTCCCAGCTTGGACCAGCAGCCTTGGAAACCACGCCCAGTTCCCCCCGGCACTCCAAGGCAACCCTTAGCACTGTGAGATTCTCAGCCACCCTGTTCTCTTCTGTTGACCGTAGGAGGAAAACAGGAAGAGGGTGTGACAGACGGGCCACTCACTCTGCGCCCAGCGCCAGCTCCACGCAGGTTTTTCCACATTGCAGAAGTCTGCTAGGCCAATTCCCACAAACCAGCGAGGCAGAAATTTCAGACGAAGGTTCTCATCCAGCTCTAGTATTACAAACTGAAATGTGTTCTCCCAGATTCCCATGTTGAAGCCCTAACCCTCAGTGTGACAGGGCCTTCAGGAGGCAATAAAAGTTAGAAGAGATCACATGGGTAGGGCCCAAATCCAATAGGATCAGTGTCCTTTTAAGCGGAAGGACAGTGCCCACTCCCCCACGACCCCCCCACACACACAGTGCCATGTGATCATATTACGAGAAGGTGGCCACTTACAAGCCAGGAAAAGAGCCCTCACCAGAAACCCAATTTGCCACATGGTAACCTTGGCCTTCTGACCTTCAAAACGGTTAGAAAATGCCAGTCTGTTACTTGAGCCTCCCTTTCTATGGTCCTTTGTTAAAAGAGCCTGAGCAAATAAACCCAGAGGCCCAAATGGAACCCCTTCAGAAACCCAAGCAGGTGGTCACAGAAGCGGTCCTGGTTCTGAGCAGACTGGGGACCCGGTGTCCCCACAACATCTAGGATCCCCAGGACTCGCTGCTCACAGAGTTACAACCTCATCTTTTCCCCAGCTGTCATGGGCTGGATCTGGAATGTCCCCCCAAAGCACGGGTGTTGAAGGCTTGGCCCTCGATGCTGCAGTGTTCAGGAATGGCCTCGGGGAAGGGAAGCTCCTGAGGGCTCTGGCCTTAGCGGGTTAATCAGTGATGGCTGATGGAGGGCTAGGAGAAAACAGAATCCAGCAGAACAGTGTCTTCAAACTACAGGCAGGCAGGGCATGGTCAGGGGAAGGAGGTCCCTGGGACATGCCCTTTGGGACTCGGTCTCGCCCCTGGCCTCTTCTCTTCCCTTCCCTCCCCTCTCTCTCCCTCCGGGCTGCAATAAACTGACCCCTTTCCTCTGCGTGCCTTTCCATCAGGGTGTTCTATCTCGCCTCAAGCCCAGAGCAGCGGGACCAGACGAGCATGGACCCTGAAATCTTGAGCCAGACTAAACCCTTCCTCCTCTAAGTTGTTCTTGTCAGATACTTTGGTCCCAGTAACTGAAAGTAGACTTGAACACAACAGCTTCCTTCCTGTGTTCCCTCCCTCATTTCTGGAATTCTCTTTGAACTTACCACGCCATTCTGCTGCCCCAGGAACCCTCTGCAACTCAGAAGGAATTGTGTTTTTTTTGGTTTTTTTTTTTTTTTTTTCAGATGGTCTCCCTACGTTGCCCTGGTTGGCCTTGAACTCCTGGGCTCACACCATCCTCCTGCGTCAGCCTCCCAAGTTGCTGGGACTGCAGGCACGTACTGCCTCAAGCAGCTTCAGAGGGATTCTTTCAGAAGTTGTTTTCAGGCCATTTCTTCCTTGAGCAGCTTGAGACACACACTGAAAACTGTATATATGGGGGAGGGCGTCACAGCAGGAAAGAGGTCACACGCAGGTTCCTTCTTGTACGTGCTGCCCTGGGGAATGGGCACCCTGTAAGGAAGAACCAAGAGCTCCTCCTTGAGGCTGAGCTGGCTCTGAGGAAGGCTCAGTCCTGTGCCTCAGGCGTAGCAAGGGCCTTCCCTCCTGGGAGCCCAGCTCCTGTCACCTTCCCCTAGAGAGAAGGGGATTCGATCCTCAGCCTCAAGGCCCTTCTCGGCTACCGTTTAAGCAGGCTGGGACGGCAGAGAGAGCTTTTCAAAGCAATGCACTTAGTACAGAGTTAGCGAAGAGGTTTTGGAGTCAGTTGGAAGGGGGTTTGGTTTCTGGCTGTGCGCCTGGCTGGGGACCTTAAGCAAGTCATCTCATCTTGAACTGTGGTTCTTGCATCTCTTCGATAGGACTAGTGGTCACTGCTTTGCTGAGGTGTAAGGAAAATGTCCATAGTTTACGGGAAAGCCTCACTGGGGGTTTTATAGGCATTTACCCCATTTTCTCTCTTCTCCTCGAGTCCAAGTTGCCAGTAAATCTCACTGTAACTTTCTCCCTGAAGTTTGGTCTGGAGGGCAGGGGATGGAGAGGTAGCTGCCTTTTTAAATGTATGGTTTATGCTTTTTTTTTTTTTCCTAGAAAGTGTACTCTTGGAAAAAAAATAGACTCCCCATAACCTTTGCCCCAGCACATCTTGGGAAGGCAAACCCACCCCCAAGCGATGCCCTGGTGTGCCATGATCCCTAGATTAACTGCTGATGACCTTGGCAAGTGGCTAAGGGGATTTGGAGGTGAATGGGTGGAGACGAGCCAGGCCTTGGGGCATTGTCGGCTCTCCTGGCTCATTCTTCTGCTCCTTTGGGCTTGTTTTGAGAGCCAAAATCCAATCACAGAATCTCTGAGTCCTTGGCGATGGATGCTTTCTGGGGGTCATTTCCCTGGCTGTTTTGCAGCCGCTTGACGATGTCACTTTGGGTCTCATGCCTTGCCCCACATCCTGCCTCCTGCCTTGTGTGGCCACTGTGAAACCATGGGAAGGAGTCGCCTAGTGAGATTGGGAGGGAGGGACACCATGAGGCCCAGTGCCCTGCTCTGTGTGTGTCCCGGTGGGCACCGCGTCCTGGAGGAGGGAACCTGCTGGTGTTGAGGAAGTAGCGGTGCATTTGGAGCTCCCACGGAATGGCACTCAGGTTCTACCTCGTAGCTGGCTGTGCCCATCTGGGCAACTGGTGTGGCCTCCAGAACCCCTTTGTTCCCCATGTACTACGGAAATGGTAACCAAGTCATCAGGGAGCTCTTGGGATGATTGAAGGTAACGGTGAATGCACAAGGGCTCAGTTGAAGAATAAAACACAAAAAAGCGAGCGTGCCTGGGATTCTGGCTTTGAGACAGACGGAATGTGTCAATATCCAGTATCCTTCCCTGGAGTGGGGCTTGGAAATGGGTCTTGACAATACCAACAGAAGGACCCCTGTCATTTCCAAGGGGAACTTTAAAGGCTCATTAGTTGCCAGGCTCCCTTTCCCCTGCCCCTGTGGTTGCAGGAAGCATGTGTGAAAATGGGCCCCTGAGGAGTCACAGGGGGATGGCAATGAGCACCACTGCCAAGCTGCTAAGGCAGCTGTTTCGGGCCTCTGGGACTGGGAGATGGATTGCTGTGTTAGCAAACTGTCTGGCCTCACTAATAGTGTACTGGGTACTATTTCTTTATCCTGTTTAATAGAAAAACAGCAAAAAAACACACACAAAACATATACGGAAGAATACCCCCACACCACAGTCTTGGGGAGACCATAGGCAAAGCTTGCTCTGGCTGCTACTTGCTGCTGCTCTTGGGAGGGGGCCGGTAGACCCCGACGACCACGGCGTGGTCCCTCTCGTAGGGCTCCAGGGTCAGCTGCTCTTGAGGCTTCAGGTTCTCCTGCTGCAGCTTCCTCACCTCAGAAGCAAACACAGCCTCTGCGGACGCAGTAGAGTCTATGCAGTTGGCTTTGATGGAAATGAGAAAGTGGCCGCCGTTGCGCAGGAAGGTGTGGGCGTTGAGAGCCACGATGCGCGACTGGTCTGGCTGGGCCACGTCGGCGAAGATCACGTCCACCATGCCGATGAGCATGCGGTACTTAAGCGGATGCCGGGCGTCCTCCAGCACCGGGATGATGTTGGTTCGCTTCTTGGCCACATTGACCAGGTCGCGGCCGGCGCGGTGGGAGAACTCCACCGCGTAGACGAGGCCGTCCGGGCCGATGATGTCGGAGACGTGCGAGACGGTGGTGCCCGAGGCGGCGCCCAGGTACAGCACCTTGGACTTGGGCTTGATGTGGATCTGGTCGACCCCACCCAGGATGGCCGCGGCCAGCTTGGAGCGGAAGGGGTTCCACGTGCGGTACTCCTGCTTCACGCCGCGCTCGGTCACCGTGACGCGCTTCTCGCCGTACACCGAGAGGCCGGGCACCATGTTCAGCGTGACCAGCGCGTCCTCCGCCCCGCGGTAGATGAACACGCCCTCGTGCCGGTGCGGCTCCACCGACACGGCGATGACGCCCTTCCTGCGGCGGCTCCTGCTCTTGGCCACGCCGCCGCGCCGCTGCCCGCTGCCGCCGCGGTCCCTGCTGTCCCCGCCGCCGCGCCCCCGACCCCGGCCGCCGGAGCCGCGCGTGCGCGCCCCGAAGCCGCCCTTGCCCCCGGAGCCGCCGTCGCCGCCTTTGCCTCCGCCGCGCCCCCCGCCCCAGCCACCGCCCCAGCCCCCGCGGCCACCGGAGCCGCCCCCGCGAGAGCTGGCCGACTTCATGGCGCGCCCCGGGCGCCCGGCGGCTGGCGACGGTGGTCACGGGTGGCCGGTCGCTCGGGCGGCTGGCAGGGGTCTCCGGCGGCTTGAGGTGGCGGTCCTGGCGGAGGACGGAAGTGGGCGGCGGCGGTGTTCCGAGCGATCGGCAGCAGCGGGGACCGGGTGGGCGGCGGTCCCGACCCGCTCTGCCGCAGTCCCCGCATCCCCGGAGCCGCCCTTTGACGCGGCGACTGGCGTGATTGCATCACAGCCGTTCTGCCGACCCTGCAGCCCCGGAAGCCCCCCTTCTCCACCTGCGCGCAGACGCAGCGCGCTCGTGTGCAGCCCTTCGCCTTCTCCCTTCCTCATCCTCTCCTTCTCGGGGACCCCTGGTACTTCCCCCTGGCCGCCGGGTCGCGAGAGTCTCTGCGACAGGGAGCGGGAGGCCAGCATGAGCCTCGGTCCTTGCTCTGCCACTTGCCGGCTGGTCCCTGAGGATCTTGTGTGAATTGGCACACGTTTCCTGAGCTCTCCGAGTCTCGTCCCATTTGGAGAACACACTGCGCCTCGAGGGCTGCTCTGTCGCTCGCTGTCATTTAACTCCCACCACGACGCGTGCTACCTGCTCTGCCGGTGTTCGCTTTTTCGTTTGAGTTTTTCAACATGTCCTTTGGGCACTCTTTTCATTGAGGTGTAGCCCACAAACAATAAAATGCACCAATTCTTTGGTTTTGTTTTGAATAAATGTATTGCTTTTAAAGCTTCTGTCGCCGGAGCGTGGCCTGTCTCTCTGATACAGCTTTGGAAGGCGTGCAAAGAGGTACAGATATTCTGACAAGCCATTGAAACATGATACCTCTGCTTTGTCCTAGTTATTCCGCTTTGAAAGTTTTTATCCTTGCAAGAAATGAAGGCGGTTAGAGCCTCAGGGTGAGCATGGGGGTGGCTGTAGCAGTAGTGATAAGGAGCAACCTGAAAGTGGAGGGGGAGATGAGCAGGAAGGGAAAGGTAGAAGTCGGAGGACTTCTGATACATTGGGTGTGGGAAATCCGAAAAGAAAACGTGAAGCCAGGGAGTAGCAGGCATCATGGCTCCTGTGCTGCGGTTCACAGCCCGCGCGCTGCAGGTCTCCTTGCTCTCTGTTTATTTCTGTTCTGCCCCATCTATTGAGCTAAATTCTAGAACAGGTTCTGGGAATACTGATCAGCGTTTTCTAGTGCCGAGTCCTCGATGTGAATGGGGATACACAGGCTGGTACCCCAAATCCTATAAGACGCTTCAGTAGAAGCCAAAATGTCGTGATTATCCCTGAGCTTTAGTGTATGCTTCAAAAACTGGCTTTTTCTTTTTTCTTTTTTTTTTTTTTGGTACTGGAGATTGAACTCAGGGGCACTCGACCACTGAGCCACATCCCCAGCCCTATTTTGTGTTTTATGTAGAGACAGGGTCTCACTGAGTTGCTTAGCACCTCGCCATTGCTGAGGCTGGCTTTGAACTCGAGATTCTGCTGTCTCAGCCTCCCTAAGTGCTAGGATTACAGGCTTGAGCCACCGCGCCCGGCTTGGCTTTTTCAATGTACATTTCTTGAGCATTAAGAAAAAGAAGAAGAAAATCATTGAGCAGTACCAAGGACAGCGACAGAGCAGGGGCCTTAGAATTTGGTCAGCACCAGTGACAGCTACTGCAGTTGGAACTTTTTGACAACTGGTGTGGGGGGTGGTGCAAGCACCTGTTAGTGGAACTGAGTGCCTGGTGCAAAGAGAAGCGTACCTGAAGACCAAGGCAGGTGTCGGGCAGGAGCTGCTGAACGCTTCAGCTGTGCACACAGTCGGCTTTTCTTCCATCCTGGTCCTCAACTCCAATGTGTAGACTTCTGTCACCGTTAATGAAGAGATGTAGTCCTCAGGGAAAAGTAGAGCCAGCATCGCTGTCCACTGGTGTGACATTGGAATGAGGGCGAGGTGGCAGAAAATGAAATGTGTGGCTCCTTGGGGATGGCAAGTTTGGAATGTATTGAAAAGACTGAGGCTCCCAGGTTGGAAAATCAGGAAACTGGATGCTGTAGTCTTGTGGCCAATGTCTACTGCTTAGGGACACCTCTGTGTCTGCTCCTGTGGTCTTTCAAATGATGAAATGAAGTCCACCCCATTTGTTGGGCGTTGGGCGTTGGCTCTTATAAAACTTATAGTTAGCTTTATTGTGTATGATAACCACATTTGCATTCACAGAAACATAGATTAGTGCCAGATTAAACAACTGAGCATTATAACATCAGTTTTACACATAAACAACTATCACAGAAGCTATGTATGTTTGAATTATAACTTCAGATATGATTTTAATACACAAAATTGTCTTTGTTCTCCTGCCTGTGACTTCTAATATAAAGTAAGTTTTAATGTATTCCAGCATTGTTCATGACATTACTTCTCTACTAGTTGCATCTTAGAAATGTGAGATGAATTTTTAAAAAATTGGAATCTGATAAACTTAAGCATTTTTATTTAAAAAATAGCAGATGCCCCTCCATTGTGTGGGTGGGCCTCGTTTAATCAGGTGAAGGCCTGAATAAAATAAAAAGGTGGACTTTTTTCAAAGAAGAGAGAATTCTCCTCCCCAATGGCCTTTGAACTGGCACATAAGCTCTTCCTACCTGAAAATCTTTGAACAGGACATGGGCTTGTAGATGCTGCACTTGCCAGCCTCCATAAGTGTGTGTGTGTGTGTGTGTGTGTGTGTGTGTGTGTGTGTGTGTAGGGCATGTAGAAAGTGTACATTAAGGAGGAGGTTACCACAGTGGGCAGTTGGGGCTCAGTTGTTCTGGGTTCCCCCTCAGGAACTGTGTGGAAGTCACCTCAGAACTGGTCTGCAGCTTGCTGGAAGACTGGGGCACAGCTCCCTGCTCTCCCTCCCCTATTGACAGGAGCTGTTTCCGGGGCACAGGCTCTGATGGCCTCCAGGTGCTCCTGTGCGTGACTCAGCTCCCACCGTGATGCAGCGGGTCCTTGAGCTGAGAAGCAGCACTTGAGGGCAGAAGCTGCCTTTGTGCTGGGGACTGGAAGTGCACGTCCACTCTGGAATGTGTTTGGAGGAGTTCGGCTGCAGGCGGACTCCAAGGTGGGCCTAGAGGGTACAGGAAAAGGCACCCACAGTGCCTGCTGGGACTTGGCCATCCAACCACTCAGGTACAACTAGGGTTTTGTGACAGAGGAATGCACAGGAGCTTGTGAAGCTTATTATGTCAAAAAAGAAATGCCATAAGCGTGTTGACACTGCAGGAAACTGTCGTGCATTCCCAGGTGACCCATTAGGTGGAAGGCATTGGGAGGGGTAGCAAGTGATTCCAGGCTCTAAATCCAGTGAGGGACATCTTCAAGAATTTAGAGTTGTCCTTTGAGAATAATTGCTGTAAAGTAGCAATCGCACTAGGCCGCCTTGCTGTACCGTCGCAGTGACAATTCTTCCAGACGTCTTCCCAGCTGTCTGTCAGTTTTGTCTGTTACTACTATCACTTTCAGGAATCAGCTAAAGGTCCCAGAACCGCGTCCCTCAAGTTACACAAATCCAAGAAGGTTTCCTCAGGCTCTCCCACTGCCTCATTGCCGGTGAGAGTCCTGGAACTGACGCAAACGAATTCCGCAGTCTTGCTTCTGGCCAGAGGCCTCCGTTCCTACAGCAGTGCTCGATGCCTCCCACTGAGACATTTCCTATCTCCGGCCTCTCGTCCTGGGTGCACTGGGCTGGAGCTACTTGTTAGAGTCTGCCTGTCAGAATGCTACAGCCAGGAACGTCTGTCAGTCCGCAGGAATCTCAGTCCAGCTGGACAGGTTCCACCTCTCTCGTGGCTTCTCCTAGAATGCTACCAGGCATCAAGTGTGGACATCAGAAGTGGGTTGACGTAGCCAAAAAATCCTTCCACCGAAGTTTTCTTCTGGGGTCTGAAGACAGGAAGTGTGTCTCATTCGTAAAGGTGTTTTGCAGTAGATCCTCATGGGACAAGCTGGCATTATGATCCCTGCATTTCCCTCTGATGGTCAATAACAACAGCCGTAGTTGGTGATACTTTATTTATTTATTTATTTTAAATATTTTTTAGACATTGATGGGCCTTTATTTTATTCATTTATTTATATGTGGTGCTGAGAATCGAACCCAGTGCCTCACACATGCTAGGCAAGCGCTCTGCTACTGAGCCACAACCCCAGCCCATTGGTGATACTTTAAAAAAATTTTTTTGCCTTTTTATTCCACACGCTGTCTCCTACAATGATGGTCGCAGTTATATCCATGATGAGCCCTCAGCAATTAACATGGGGTTCACGAATCCTACTCATAGACTTAAAAAGATGCTCTATTTTTCTCACATAGTATTCCAGCAAATGCCCCGGGAGTGACTTAGGTAACATCCTCAGGAAGGCTGGATCACCCCACCCTGACTCTCGTCAGTACTGAGCAGTTTTCCCCACCTGGGCTCTGTAAGCCATGGTGCACGTTCAAAGGCCACTTGAGGGATCTGATCACCACTCCCAGTAACAGGCGCAGCCATGTTTGCTTGCTTGTAGGCTGGGCCTTGGATGCAGTGGCACATATTACCCAAGTCCCAATGGGTCAGCACACCTGCGTGTATGTCTTGCTTAATGTCACGTCCACTGCAGCTCCAGGGAGACTGGCCACACGCAGTCCTGAAGGACTCAGCCACCAGCCTCTGTGGTTGCAGCAGGAGCAGCAACAGGCTTCTGTGGTCACCATTTGAGAAGAGTGCTCGGAGAATTCGCCTCCTTTCTCTGTGTTGTCACCTATGCTTTGACATTTCTGCTCACTACCCACTGGCTGGAATGAGATCCAAGCCCTGCCTACCTGAAAAGCAGCAGAGAAGTGGCCATGGGATCCTTGGGGAACGGCAAATACAGCACCGCATAAAGCCAGACTGAACCCCTGCAGCACGGTGCCCAGTGTGGCATCCCAGGCGAAGCTTACTGTGTGCTGTGGTTTGACTACAATTTGTCCCCCATTGAAGCTGAACCCCCACGGTGAGATGGAAGCTCAATCTGACTAGGATGTTCAGAGGTGTGGCTTTTGAGAATGGATTAGGATTAGATAAAGCCGTGAGGGTGGAGCCCCTTGATTGGATTGTGGTGGGTTTATAAGAAGGAAAGAACAGAAGACATAAACACAGCTCCTGGGGACTCACTATGTGGTGCCTTGTGGCCCTCAGGACTCGCCAGTGAGGAGGCCATCACCAGATGTGGACCTTCAACCTTGGACAGAACCGTGAGCTAAAACAAACCTCTTTCCTTCATAGCTTACCCAGTGTGTGGCATTATGATTACTAACAGAAAACAGACAAAGACACTGTGTGTGTGTGTATCTTTTATATATATATACCTATAAATATATAACTATATATGTTTACCTTTATTCATCAAGACAAAACACAGCTGCTGACTAACACATGATTAGAACCTAGAATCATACTCACCTCCCAATCAGATACCTCATATAGCTTGTTTAATAAAGTACAAAAGAGAACAGAAGTCTTGTCCTCTGTTCTGTTCTCCCTGGGCTTTGGAGAACAGCTAAAGCCCCTTCCTTGGGATCTCGTTAACATGTGGCCAGTACCCCTGCGGGGGCCTGTTCCTGAGTGGCTCAGATCTCACTCCATTCCTCCTTGTGGAACTGTCATCTGGCACCTGGTAAGTGTTCAGGAAGCTTCCATGGGCTACCTTTATGAAGTCTTCTTTTTGGAGTTAACCTTAGAAAGTATCTGTAATTCCTCATTTTGAAGGATGGGACATCCAGATGCAGAAGCTAGCTTGTCCATGTGACAAGTCCTACGAGCCATCTACAAAGAAAGCATCCAGAATTCCCATGAAAACACAGTGGCCTGAACGGGCTGCCCTTCAGCCCACTGTCCTTTACCAGCGCAGTTGGCACGTACGTCACACAACTGTTGGCCAGTATGAAAATGCAAAGAAAGCCAAAGAGCAAGACACAACAAACGTGTTTTTACCCTAGATGACCCTGAGTCCTTACATTAACTCACTGAAATTTCATGACCCAAATGGATATCCATTAGTCAATTTTCCAGGATAGTTTTTTTTTAAAAAAAACAAAACAAAAACAAAACCTACTACTAAATTAGGTAGTAGATGTGTTGGGTGCTTAGAATCACAAATTAGAGGTCACTCTGAATTGCTCAGCTCAACCTGGGTAGAGAACTATGAGCCCAGATCTTTTTTTTTTTAATCTTTATGTTCTCATGTTCTTTTCTTTTTTTAAATTTTATTTTTATTTTTTAAATTTATTTATTCTAATTAGGTGTACATGATAGCAGAATGCATTTTGAAACATTGTACCCAAATGGAGCACCACTTTCTTCCCCCTCAATTTTCTAGGATAGTTAATAGTGGCCATTTTCTGCTGCCATTGGCCAAAAAGTAAAGTTCAGAAATAGCAGGAAGCTGG
Source organism: Xerus rutilus (assembly GCA_028644305.1). Lineage (NCBI taxonomy): Eukaryota > Metazoa > Chordata > Mammalia > Rodentia > Sciuridae > Xerus > Xerus rutilus. The sequence continues at coordinate 134,263,720 of CM053405.1, read as the reverse complement.
GTGCGGTGGCACACGCCTGTAATCCCAGCCTTTAGGGAGGCTGAGACAGGAGAATCCTGAGTTCAAAGCCAGCCTCAGCAACGGAGAGGCGCTAAGCAACTCAGGGAGACCCTGTGTCTACATAAAAACACAAAATAGGGCTGGGGATGTGGCTCAGTGGTCGAGTGCCCCTGAGTTCAATCCCCGGTACCAAAAAAAAGGAAACATTAACAAACAAAATTATAGTGGTGATGCAAAGTAATTTTGAGGGATTCTCCTCTGACGCTTTTTTAAGCCTTAGGTTAAATCTTCAGTAAGACTTTACGGTTAGGTGAGGAAGAAGATGGCCCCCGGGTGATGCTAAATGATCCCCCATTTACCCCTATGTGTTTGGAATCATGTTCCGTGGCTCTGTATGCGTCATTGGTTCATACCCTGCTGCTTTGGGTGAGTTTGATAGCCAGGAAGGAAACCCTGCTTATAGCCGTGAAGAGTACAACAACCCATTTGGACTTCACTTGCGCTCATGGCTCTCATTTGACCCTAGGGGTCTCCACACAACCTGCTGTGACCTCCTTCTTGCCCTACGGAGTCCCTCATCTCTCTAGGAATTTTTTGTTTTGTCCAATCACAGTCGAACAGAAAACCGCTGCTTCTTAACTCTGTGGTTCTGTGTTCACCCCACAGGACTCGGACTGCAGGGTAGCTGATTACCGTGCCCGTCCTCTTTAGCAATGTCTAGGAAGATGGGGAAATGAAAGGCTTCCAGAAAAAAGTAATTAGAAAAAACATGACGCCTATCTTGTCCCTCCTGACCACTGACCCCTTGATCATTCCAGTTGCTTCTAAAAGTTCTCCCAGATGTTGATGGTCAAAAGTGTTGTTAGTGAAAATTGAAACCTTAACTGTTAAAATGTAGGTCTGTTTAAATGCGATGATCCTGACTTTACCCAGTACCTTAATTAAACTATGTCATTCAATTCCCTTGGTCCTAGTATGACATCGTTTGGGCCAAAAAGAGGTGCAATGTAATTCTACACCACGTACAACCAGAAGAATGAGAAATTATATTCCTTATATGTATAATATGTCAAAATACATTCTACGATCATGTGTAACTCATAAGAACAAATCAGTAACTGAACACATGAATAAATAAATTTATTTTTTAAGACGTGCAAATTCCCCAATCTGTGATTGCCTTTAAGCAGTGCCTTTCATATGTTCTTTCTATTTCCTGGAAACAGTGAATCCTTCTCCCCGAAATATCCACTTTGTCTTCAATGACTCCGAGACTCAGTTCCTCAGGAATCCTCAGTTCCCAGGTGCCTGCAGGTCTTGATGTGCTACTCTGGAGTGTGCTCTACAAAGAAAGAGTGTATGTCAACCCTCCTAGCCCATAACGGACAAGGTTATAGAAGCAACACCCCTGGTATGGGTGCCAGGGCTGGCCTGAAGTCTGGGCTGGAAGGAAAGGAAGGAATCTGCACAGTAGTGGAGGAGATAGAGGAGAGGAAGACAGAAAGTAGGGAAGGAAAAACACCTCGAGGCAAACAGATACTGGTCTCTGCTCTGGCGGAATGAATTCTTAGCTCTGTCCTCATTGGAACAATAATACACACAGATGCTCTTCAACTTGTGATGGGGCCATGTTCAGAAAAGCCCATTGTAAGTGGAAAATATGATAAGTTGATGCAGCCTGACCCGTTGAACCCAGAGTTGGGCAGGGCAGATCCCTGTGGAGTGTGGGTGGCTCAGCCTCTTGATCGCCTGCATGCGTGGGCACCGTGGCAGAGTGTCTTACAGCACATTGCTGGCCTGGAGGAACAGGAAGATTCAAAAATCTGAAGTACACTTTCATTGCTCTTGCTCCATCTTTTTTTTTTTTCTTTTGGTACTGGAGATTGAACTCAGGGGCACTCGACCACTGAGCCACATCCGCAGCTCTGTTTTGTGTTCTATGTAGAGACAGGGTCTCCCTGAGTTGCTTAGCGCCTCGCCGTTGCTGAGGCTGGCTTTGAACTCGCGATCCTCCTGTCTCAGCCTCCCTAAGTGCAGGGATTACAGGCTTGCACCACCGCGCCCGGCTTCTCGCTCCATCTTAAAATCAAAAAACTGTAAGATGAACCAGTGTAAGTCGTGGACCATGTGTATTTGCAGGGCTGTCGGATTAGAGCCCCAAGAGGTGCTGAAAGACGAGGAGTTCTTATCAAGGTTATCATGCCAGAGCAGGGTCAGGGCTTCCGACATTACCCAGTGCCTTTGCTGTTGGTACTCGTATGTTTTCCGTATGTTCACGACCTCTCGAGAAGCCCATAGGCATTGACTAAGCAAGAGCAGGGGTTGGGACGTAGCTAGGAGGTACAGTGCTTCCCTCCTGCACAGGTCACGCACTGGGTTCCCACCACCGCAAAGCAAACCAGCAAGCAGGAAAACAAAGAAAAAAGCTGGGCACAATGGCACACGCCTGTAATCCCAGCAACTCAGGAGGCTGAGGCAGGAGGATGAAAGTTTGAGGTCAGCCAGGGAAATTTAGCAAGACCAGTCTCAAAATAAAAAGGGCTGGGAACAGAGCTCAGTGTGTCCAGCACTCCTGGGTTCAATCCCCAGTACCACACCCAGCCACACACGTACACACACACACACACACACACACACGAGGTGTCCTGTTTCCTCGCCTAACCCCTTTGCCAGTTTGGACTCCTAGGTTGATGCCTGGGCCTTCCTATATGATTTGTACAGTCGGCCAGGCTGATGCATTGACAGGCACCTGGACTTGAGGGGGAAGGTAAAGACTTCCAAGGCGGAAGGGAAAGACTCTTGGCAGAGGTAAAGACTTAGCCTGGCAGTTCTCACTGATTGAGCCCTTGATCCCAGAGTCCTTCACAGAAGAAATGCCCCAGGCCGCTTCTTTGCCAGGCATTGTGCATTATTTCTCTGAGGCTGGTGTAAGACATTATTGGGGCAGGAAAACTTCCTTCTCTGTTCCCGGTAAGGAGCCGTGTGCTTCATTTCCTATAATCCTGACGGTAGTCCTGAGCAGTGGGTCTTATTGCTCTCATTGAAAGGCGGGAGAGCTAATCACTGGAGACAGGGAAGTGACTCTTTGAAGTGGTAACTAAATTTACTGGAGTATCTGCTCAAAGTCCTCTCGATTGTTGTATTAACAGCAGTAATAGTGAGACTACCATTTGAACAATGTGCCTAAATTAACAAGATAAAAATATGTTATTTATATTGCCATTTATTCTCCCCAACTAGATGGCTAAGAAATTAGCAGGTTCAAGGTCACAGAGGTAATAGTCATGAAATTGGGATTTAAATTCACATTCTGACTCGACCTTCACCCAGTGCTGCGTGGCCCACCTCATTGCCTTAGTCTGCTCCGGCTGCCGTAATGAAGTACCGCAGCCTGGGTGGCTTCATCATCAGAAAGACATTTTCTCATAGTTACAGAGGCTACAAGTTCAAGATCAAGGGTCTCGCAGAGTTGGTTTGTGGTCAGGCCTCTCTCTATTCTTGCTCTGTCCCCTCACGGCGTTTCGTGTGTGTGTGTGTGTGTGTGGTTAATGCCGGGTATGATTTTGACTGCACGGAGCATGTCTGGATGGTTGGTGAGGCGTGGCTTCTGGCTGTGTCTGTGAGGACTGAGTGGGGAAGACTCGTCTCAGTGTAGGTGGGCACCACGTGACTGGCTAGAACCCCAGCCTGGACAGGGTGTAGGGGAGAAAACTGAACCTATTTTTTCCTGCTTGAAAAAGCATAAATGTAGATGTAAGCTTAGAGCTGGGGCATGAGTGGCACGTGCCTGCCTTCAGGAGGTTGAGGTACATGAACCTCTTGAGCACAGGAGTTAGAGACGGACCTGGGCAACGCAGCAAGACCCTGTCTCGAAAAAAGTCAGAACACGCAAAGCCACGGAAAGATGCTCGTGATACACTAATCAAAAACTGTTTAAAAAACTTGATCCTTTTCATCAGGCAAAGTGGCACAAGCGTATAATTCCAGCAACTCAGGTGGCGGAGGGAGGAGGATTGCAAGTTCAAAGCCAGCCTCGGCAACCTAATGAGGCTTTCAGCAACTTATCAAGAGCTTGTCTCCAAATAAAAAGTATAAAAGGGCTGAGGATGTGGCTCAGTGGTTAAGCATCCCTGGGTTCAATTCCTACTGCCAAAAAAGGAAGAAGAAAGTATGCTCTTTTTCTAGTGTAAGTACATATGTATGCATATGTTAGTACACGAAAGGAACAGATACTACAGCACTAATAATGGGCATTAGATTATTACTTTTGTTTTCTTGTTCATCCATAGTTTTGAGTTTTGTTGCAAGAAAAAAATATAAAGTACCAATATAAAATCAGATCTGAACCTAATTCCGATGAAAACCACATGGGTATTCATGGAAATGAAGTGTATGTAATACAGGGAAGAGAAGAAAAAAAAGTATATCCAAGCTTCATAAAAACAGGTTCCAGGGCTGGGAAGGTAGCTCAGTGGGAGCGTGCTCACCTAGCATTATACGAGGCACCAGATTTAATTCCCCCACCAAAAAAGAAAGAAAGAAGCAGAAAAAGGAAAAAGGAAAAGAAAAGAAGCAAGTAAAACACATTCTATTTTATGTCTAATACTGTCGAGTTCACGGTAGTGGCCTAGACAGGAAACACCTACCAAAGTTTCCACCAGGACGCAAAGCTGAGGCGCTGCTTTTGCAGTGAAAAGCCAGCTAATTATGTATCTTGCAGAAAGAGAGAGAGAAACACTTTTAAAAGCTGAGCGTTTCTTGAATAATGGCTTCAGCTCTTTATTGAGTTGTTTTGTCCTTGGTATTTGTCAAATTCTTTATAGCAAATAAACCCAGGAGAGTGTGCTGGTGTAGAGTCTCAAGGCGTCAAGAGGTCAAAGTTAGCACAGAGCCTTCATCCAGTTCCTTTCTTTTTTTTTTGAATAGACTTTGTTTATTTTTAGAGCAATCTAAGATTTGCAGCAAAATTAAGCAAAAAGCACACAGTTCCCATATCTCCCTGCCTCTGCCCGTCACCTACCCCCCAACATCCCACTCAGTGGGGTACATTGGTTGCAAAGGATGAACGCGCACCCACATCTGGTTGTTGTCCCCACTCCGAGGCCAAGCTGTGATGTGCTGGGACAGTGCCTTTCGCTCAGTTTCCTAACCCTGGAGTGCTCACTGGGAAGGCAGGAAAGGGGGCACGATTTCTCCAGGTCCTTCTTAGCCCAGGGCACAGCAAAGTGGGGATCTGTAAACAGAGCAGGGGTCTCCAGGAGGGGGTTCTCAACAAGCTGTAGCCCTCGGCCGCCATCTGCAGGAGGTGTTCACATAGGACCCCTGAACTCCTGCCTCAGTCAGACCCCAGCAGGGGAGACGTGGCCTGGCACTCCCCGTGGCGCTGTGGCCTGTCTAACCTCCATGTCCAGCGGAGAATTCTCTTGGGATGGAGCCCAGCAGAATGCAGGGAGAAACTCTCTGTGGCTCTCTTGGTGCCCCAAACGGCCCTTCCTTGGCAAACTTAAGGCACTTCAGATCTTCTGATAATTATGGAAATGTTGGTCTTTGGTTACCTTATGCTTCCTTATGTTCCTTAATTTGTCTAATTTTTAAATTTTAATCCACCTATTAATATCTGATCTGGTTCTTGAAAGCACTGAAGGCAGTTTAAAAACATCCTTTATAAAAGTCCTGAGCATGTCTGCGTATTGTGAGTTATAAAGAAGGCCTCTTGCCCTGGGGCTTCCTGATAATGCTTTCCTCCCGATCATCTGCCTCCATCTCAGCTGGGTGCCCCTGGCCAGCTGAGGCCGGTGTTATCTTGGGATCCTATAGGGAACCTGGTATAGGAGAGATGTTCAGTGGACATCCATGGGTCACCCTACATGGACAGACTCAGCTAAAGCTGTAAGATAAGGAAATCAATCGCCTCAGCCAGCGTCTCTACCAAATTTCATCTTGACATTTATTCCCCATGGCGAGGTATTAAGTCACGGGACCAGGTGAAGATCTTGTGAGGTAATTAGGACTAAAGGCCGTCATGAGGGCGGGGCCTCACGAGTGGGCGTCTGCCTTTATAAGAGAGGCCAGCGCCCTGAGCTTCCTGTCTTGCCCGGAGCTGCCTGGAGGTTCAGAGTTCTCCCGAGGAGAGGTGCTCCACAGATTTTGAACTTTCTGCTTCCCGAACCGTGAGCCAAAGTAAACCTCTTTTCCTTATAAAGTGCCCATCCCTGGCTATTTGGAGGCGGGGGAGTTGGGCTCACTTAATGTCTTGCTAAGGAACAGGTTCCAGTTATAGAGAGGATTGGCAGCAGCTCCTGGGTGTCCTGCTGAGGAATGGCTACCGTCCTTGCATCTATTTCAGAAATACGGAATCCTAGGGTCTTGGGCCTGTGCCCAGGGGACATAGTAGAGCTGGTGATGGGGCCCAGCTTCTTGGCCTGAGGCTCTTCAGTGTGTTCTGCTTCACCGAGGGACATGTGCTGCTGAAACCGTGAGCTCGGAGCTCATGAGGAAGACTAGGGGGACTCTGAGTAAGGGCTTCCTGCCCCCAGAACCTAAGGACGCACAAACCAGGTGCCGCAGGCTTCAAATGTCCCTCAAAGACGGCAATCAGGTCCTGATTCCTGCAACCTGTTACCTCACGGGGAAGAAAGGTGTCTGCGAGTGTGATTAGTGAAGACGGCTGAGATGCCAGTTCTGCAGACCCAGGTGGGCCTCATGGAGCCAGCTGCCCTTAATTAAAGGGAGGCAGCGCAGGCGCCTACGAAGACCTAGGAGAAGGTGGCGTGACCGTGGAGCGACCATCGAGGCGGAGAGTGGAATACTGGAGCTACAAGGGTACTGGGTGCTGGCAGCCACTAGCAGCAGAACCGGAAAGAGAGAGAGTGTGGCCCTGACAACAGCTTCATTGTGGGATTCTGGCCTTCAGAACGGTAAGAGAATACATTTATATTGTTTTCAACCATGAAGTTGGTGGTGATTTGTTACAGCAGCAGTAAGAATGCTCTAGGGCGTGTGGGCATAGCCATCATCGAAAACAAGTTTGCTTTTTAGGACAGACTGTGGGCTAGCCACATGGTAGCTTTTTTTTGTTGTTTTTGTTTTTGTTTTGTTTTGGTGCTGGGGATTGAACCCGGGGCCTTGTGCGTGTGAGGCAAGGACTCTACCGACTGAGCTGTATCCCCAGCCCCCATATGGTAACTTTTTATAAGTGGGGTGTGTGTAGGAATATCGGGAGCTGTACAGGCTCACTGGAGGGAATATAGTCCAGAGGAACCTTCTGGGAGAATGGAAAAATGAAGCTATCGGCCAGGTAAAATTTGTCCTCATTCGTGGAAGACGTGTTTGTAAATTGGCTACTTGCTGAGGTTAATTTGTAACACCAAGTCAATAATCTTGGTGTTTGTGTGGTCATTCACAGACATGCACAGAGCCGCAGAAACGCGGGGTGCTGTGAGCATGCCCCCCCAGGCTAAGGGAGGGTCCCGCCTTCCTCTCCCTCTCCCTCAGGCAGCCATTCTTCACAGCCTGCTTGGTGTTCCGTCTTTCCATTTGTATCCCGTTGGTGATTTCACTGTTTAAATTGGCCCCTGAGATGGAGTGTTCCCAGGTGCCAGACGATTGTGCTGTGCCGTGGGGAGAACCCGGGTGTGGGAGGGGAGCTTCTTCAGGTGTGAGTTGTACCATTGGCTGAGTTAGATGTCAACGAATCAACAATCTGTCTTAAATAAGGTGTCTTTAAATGAAACAAGGTCACAGGCTGATCTGTTAGTGAACACGAGGCTTACGGGAACCTGACCTTGTGTCTCCTTAGAGAATGATTAAGTATTCACAGTAAGTTGAAAGAACCTGACGACCATGAAGAACAAGGAGTTCTTAAAAATTTCACTGTTTTAAAGTGCACAACTACCTGGTTTTTAGTATACTCACAAGGTTATGCAGCCCTGAGTATTACCTAATTCTAGGGCCTCTTCATCGCCTTCCAAAGAAACCACACATCCCGCAAGCAGCCCCTCCCCGTTCCGTTCCCTGGAAGCCACTCATTGACCAGCTGTCTCTACTTACCAGCTATGTCTTTTTTTTTTGTACCAAGGATTGAACTCAGAGGTACTTGACCACTGAGCCACATCCTCAGTTGTATTTTGTGTTTTATGTAGAGACAGGGTCTCACGGAGTTGCTTAGCGCTTCACCATTGCTGAGGCTGGCTCTGAACTCGAGATCCTCCTGTCTTAGCTTCCCAAAGTGCTGGTGTTGCAGGCGTGCGCCACCACACCCGGCTGTTACCAGCTATGTCTATGAACTTGCCTACCTTGGACATTGCATATAAATGGAATCATGGTTTCTATCTGGCTTTTTTTCCCTTTTTTCTTTTTGGCACTGAGGATTAAACTCGGGGGTACTTGACCACTGAGCCACATCTCCAGCCCTATTTTGTGTTTTAGAGACAGAGTCTCACTGAGTTGCTTAGCGCCTCGCTGTTGCTGTCTTTGAACTTGTGATTCTCCTGTCTCAGCCTCCCAAAATGCTGGGATTGCAGGTGTGTGCCACCGTGCCCGGCTTCTATTCGTACGTTGTCCTCCAGGCTTCCTGAGGTGGTGGTACTTCATGAGTACTTTGTTTTTTTGGGTTGTTAATGTTTCATTGCATGGCCTACCAGGTTTTGTATATACATCCATCAGGTGATGGAGAGTTGGGTGGATTCTACTCTGGTCTCTGCCGATACCAGTGCTATGAACCTTTGTGCCTGCGTTCTTGAGTGAACGTGTCTTTGGTTCTCTGGGATATGCGGTTAGTGTACCATCAGAATATGTCCATCTTGAAACTCAATCCCCGTTGTGATGATATGAGAGGTGGCGCCTTTGGGGGATATTGGGTCTTAGGGGCTCTGCTCTCATGATTGGGATGAGTGCCTTTATAGAAGAGCCCACAAGCTGAGCATGGCGGTGCCTACCTATACATGCAAGCATCTGGGAAGCTGAGGCAGGAGGACCACATGGTCAAGGCTGTCCCGGGCAACTCAGAGTGTCCAAAAGCGCTGGGGATGTAGCTCAGTGGTAGAGCGTCCTGGGTTCAATCCCCAGTACCACCACCACAACAGGTATGTGTTACTGTGACTCACTCTGGCTGATTTGATTCTCTTAGGTGTCGTTGTCATGATCATATTACGTATATGTAAATAATAGCAAGTGGTTGTATTTTTAATGAAAAGGACATTTCCCACAGTTTGAAAAACTTTAGAAAAGAGGTGTATGTTTTTAACTGGTAAAAATACAAATTTGAATTTGCAGTTGAAGTTTATATTCTCAATATTGAAGGGAAATATTTGGTGCTGTTTTCTTCCTGCTGTATCCAGGATTGCATTGTGTATTTAAAGACTGTTGGAAAGTGAGAAATTAAAAGTTAACCAATTACTGGCACCAGGCATGGTGGTGTGTACTTGTAACTTCAGCTACGCCTGAGGCTGATGTAGGAGGATCACGAGTTCGAGGCCCTAAGCAACTTGGTAAGATTCTGTCTCAAAATAGGACTGGGGTGTAACTTTATTGCATTCATGTTATCTTGTAAACAGGGACAACTCGCTTCCTTGTTTCCCATTGAGATGCCTTTCCTTTCTTTATCTTGTCTGATTGCTCTGGCCAGGGCGTCCAGTCCTATGTTGAATAAAAGCGGAGATGATGAGTATCTTTGTCTTGTTCTAGCTATTGCGGGAGACCCTTCAACTTACCCCCAGTCTGATATTAGCTGTGGTTTGTCAACAGGGCAATTATTGTGTTGGTATATGTTCCTTCTGTGCCTAATTTGTTGAAATTTTTTTTTATCATGAAGGGGTATTGGATTTTGTTTGAAGGCCTCTGACTCTGTCAGGATGATTCTATGCTTTTTGACCTTCATGCTGCTGACGTGAAGTATTGACGTGTTGATTATTTTCTGACGTTTCTTGCATCCCTGGGATAAATCCCACTTGCTCATGGTAAATGATCTTTTTGACGTGCTGTGGGATTTGGTTTTCAAGTATCTTGTTGGAAGATTCTTGCATGTGTTTTCACCAGGGTTACTGGCCTGGTGGTCTTCATTTCTGTGTCGTCTTTGTCCAGTCCTGGTAACAGAGATCCTGGTGTGGTGGAATGAGTCTAGAAGGAATCCACAGTGGTAGTTGGGGTGGGTAATGGGCAAGAGTGAATCCTTTTAAAGTTAGTCCTTTAAAAGTTGGCTCAGACTTTACAATGCAGCCATTCGGTCCGGGGCTTCTCTTTGTTGAGAACATTGTATTACCGATAAAATCTCGTGATATTTAAAATCTCGTGATATTGTTGCATCCAGACTGTTTCTTCATGGTTCGGTGTTGGTAGGTTGTGTGTCCAGAAACGTATCCATCTCTTTTTGCTTTTCCACCTTGTTGGCATATGGTTGTTTATAATGGTCTCCAATGATCCTTTTTGTACCTTGCTATGTATTGTAATACCTCCTTTTTCACCTCTGATTGGTTTTTTTTCTTTAGAGTTTAGTCAATTTTGCACTTTTCAAAAACTAATGCTTGGGAATTTTTTTTTTCATACTGCGTATTGATCCCAGGGGCCCTTTACCACTGAGCCACATCCCCAGCCCTGTTGTATTATTTTGAGAAGGGGCCTCACAAAGTTACCGAGGGGCTTGGTAAGATGCTGAGGCTGGCTTTGAACTTGTGATCTTCCTGCTTCAGCGTCCTGAGCCGCTGGGATTACAGGTGTGCACCAACATGCGTGATTTTTAGAAAAGAATTTTTTCCCCTTGGTATTAGGGATTGAACCCAAGGGCACTTAAACGCTGAGCCACATCTACAGCCCTTTTCATTGTTTATTTTGAGACAGGGTCTCACTATGTTGCTTAGGGCCTAAGTTGCGGAGGTGGTTGTAAACTCAGTCTTCTTGTCTGTCTCCCAGGCTGCTGGGATTACAGGCCAAAATTTTGTATTTCTTGATTCCCAATTGTATTTCTGCCCCGAATCTTTCTTTTCTCCAATGCTAGGAATCGAAATTGGGGGCCTTACTTGCTCTAGGCAAGCATTCAACCACTTGTCTATACCCTGAGCTTCTGCTGTGATCTTCATGACTTGTGTCCTTTACTAATTTGGTTTGTGTTTTCTTTTCTGGTTCCTTGAGGTGCACTGCAATGGTAGGCTATTTATTTGAAGTCTTATTTTTAAGTTTTAATTGACACTCAATTGTGCATGCTTATGGAGGACAGTGTGATAAGTGTCGCAAAGTTTATCCATGTCAACACATGCCTACCCTGACTTGATCATTGCACATTATAATTGACATATCCACCCCCTTGGTCATGTATCATTTGTGTTGAGAATATTGAAAATTCTCTCCACCAGCTATTTTGTTTTGTAAAAAATATTTCTAGTGGTAGATGGACACAATACGTTTATTTTTATGTGATGCTGAGGATAAAACCCAGGGCCTCACATGTTCTAGGCAAGCACTCTACCTCTGAGTTACAACCTCAGCTCCTCCACCGGCTACGTTGAAATACACACTTGTTATCAGTGATCTACGGTTCTATGTCACTGCTACCATGGCCGTTCCCTGTCCTCTGTCCCCGACCCCTCAACTCGTTCCCATTCCTGGTGCCCACTATTCTACTCTGGACATCCTTGGCCTCCACACAGAAGTAAAACATGCGTCAATTGTCTTTGTGTCTGGCTTATTTCGCTTATGATATCTTCCAGGCTGATCCATGTTGCCATGAATGACAGGATGTCATCGTTTGATGGTTAATGTTCATGTATGTGTACCACATATATCTTGGCAATTGTGAATAGTTGCAATAGAAATGGGGCTGCAGACATCTGTTCAATGTTCGGATTTCATTTTCACGGGATGTGTACCCAGCAGTGGAATTGCTGGGTCGTGTGGTGATTCCATCTTCGGTTTTCGACGATTCCACGCTGTTTTCCATAACGGGCGTAGCAGTTTACACTCACAGCAATAAAGGGCACGAGTCGCCCTTTCTCCACATCCTTGCCAGAGCTTACTCTTTGTCTCTTTGATGAAAGCCATCCTACCTAGGTGGCATGACGTCATTGTGGTATTTGATGATTAATGGCATTGAGCATTTTTTCGTTGTTGTTGTTATATTTTTTTGGCCATCCGTAGGGCTTCGTTAGAGACATGGCTACTCGGATCATTGCCCACGATGTAATCAAATCGCTCTTTTCCACTGTAGCATTATCTGCGGTCTGATATATACCCTGGATATTCCTTGGATGAAGAGTTGATGTGTATTTCTCCCCTTGTGTAGGTTCCTTTGCTGCTGTTTCCTTAGCTGTGGTTTGCTTAGCTTTTTGGTTTGCTATAATTCATCTGTTGGTACTTTTGTTTGCTCTGCTTTTGAGGTTCATCCAGAAAATCTTTGTTGAGACTCATGTCCTTTGCTTCTAGTTGTTTCATAGTTTTGGATCTTAGATTTAAGTCTTTAACCCACTTGGAGTTGATTTTTCTCTATGGTGAGAGGGACCTAGTCTCATTCTTTTGTGTCTGTTCAGTTTTACAAGCACCTTTTATTTTATATTTTGTGGTACTGGGGATTGAACTTGGAGGTGCCGTCTTGCTGAGTTACGGCCCCAGTCCTTTGTGTGTATGAATTTTTTTTTAGTTAGATCTTATTGGTATATTGTGCTCATGTATGATGTTAGAATTGATTTGTGATATGTTCATACATGCACATAATGTAATTCGGTTGATTTCATTCTTTAGTACCTCCCCTTTTTTCTCCTCCTGCCTCCCCCCATCTCTACATCCTCTACGGGTCTCCGTTCTGTTTTCATGAAATCCTCCCTCATTTCTTCTTTTCCTCTTTAGCCTCCACATGTGAGAACATTCAGTGCTTGACTTTTTAAAACTTCCACTCCACATAATGGTTTCCCGTTCTTCCGTTTTCTTGCAAATAACTTCATTTTTTATGTCTGTATTAAAACTCCATTTTGTATATGCGACACGTTTTCTTTTTCCATTCATCTGTTAACACACACCCAGGCCGGTTCCATAACTTGGCTATTATGAATGACGTCCGTGTAAACATAGGTATGCGAGGATTGCTAACGTATGCTGACTTTCTTTTGAACTAATACCTAGGAGTGGGGTAGTTGGGTCAAGGAGTGGTCACGGTGGTTCCGTTCCCCGTCTTTTGAAGGATCTCCATACTGACATTCACAGTGGATGTACTACTTCACAATATAAGTATTCTCTTTTCCCCACATCCTACCAGCATTTATTATTTGTATTTATTCTTTCATTTTTTTTAGTTATACATGACAGTAGAATGCATTTATGCATTATTATTTATCATACACCATGGGGTATAATTTTTCATTTTTCTGATTGTACATGTTGTAGAATCACATCGGTCATCCAGTCTATATATATATATACACATACATAAAGTAATAATGTCAGTTTCATTCTACCATTCCTATCCCCTTATCCCCTCCCCTCCCTTCACTCTCCGCTACCTAGTCTGAGGTAACTCTATTCTTCCCTAGTGCCCCCTCTTATTGTGGGTTAACATTCGGCCTTTGGTTTTTGGGACTGACTCATTTCACTTAGGATGATATTCTCCAACTCCATCCATTTACTGGCAAATGTCATAATTTAATTCTTCTTTAGAACTGAGTTATATTCCATTGACTATATATACCACATTGTCTTTATCCATCTATTGAAGGACACCTACGTTGGTTCCATAGTGTAGCTATTGTGAATAGAACCGCTATGCACATTGATGTGGCTGCATCACTGTAGTGTGCTGATGTTAAGTCCCTTTGGGTATAAAATGAGCAGTAGGGTAGCTGGGTCAAATGGTGGTTCCATTCCAAGTTTTCTGAGGAATCTCTGTACTTCTTTCCAGAGCGGTCGCACCAGTTTGCAGTCCCATCGGCAGTGTATGAGTGTGCCTTTTTCCCCACATCCTCGCCAACAGTTATTGTTACTTGTATCCTTGATAATTGCCATTCTGACTGGAGTGAGAAGAAATCTTGGTGTAGTTTTGATTTACATTTCTCTAATGGTTAGAGATGTTGAACATTTTTTCATTTTTTCATATATTTGCTGATCAAAGTGTCTGTTCAGTTCCTTGGCCATTTATTGATTGGATTATTTGTGGTTTTGGTGTTAAGTTTTTGAGCTCTTTATATAACCTGGAGATGAATGCTTTATCTGAGGTGCATGTGGTAAAGATTTTGTCTGAATTTCTGGGCTGTTTCCTCACACTGATTTCTTTGCTGACAAGAGCTTTTTGGTTTGAATCCATTCCATTTATTGATTCTTTTTTAAAATATATATATATATTTTTAGTTGTAGATGGACACAATACCTTCATTTGTATGTGGTGCTGAGGATAGAACTCAGTGCCTCTGACATGGTAGATGAGCGCTCTACCACTGAGCCACAACCCCGGTCCCCCATCTATTGATTCTTGATTTTATTTCTTGTGCTTTAGGCATCTTGTTAAGGAAGGAAGCTCCTAGGCCAACATGGTGAGGGTCTGGGCCTACTTCTATTAGGTGCAGGGTCTCTGTTCTAGTGCCTAAGTCTTTGATTCACTTTGAGTTGATTTTTGTGTCAGGTGAGAGAGGTTTAATTTCTTTTTGCTACATATGGATTTCCAGTTTTCCCAGCACCATTTGTCAAATAGCGTATGTTTTCTCCAGTGAATGTTTTTGTTGGTGCCTTTGTCTAGTATGAGGTAACTGTATTTGTATCACTCAATTGCTGAGGCTGGCTTTGAACTTGTGATCCTCCTGTCTCAGCCTCCCAAATCTCTGGGATTATGGGGTATGGCACCACATCCAAGTACGCAGAAGCTTTTTAACTTGATGTAATTCCATTTATTCTTGGTTTTATTTCCTAAATGTTAGGAGTCTACTTGAGGATACAGATGCTTGCACCTATGTTTGAATGTTGAGTGTTGTGTTCTAGCAGCTGGGGAGTTTCTGGTCTAACTCCTAGACTTTTGTTCCACTTCGAGTTGACTTATGTGCAAGGTAAGAGAGGCGGAGTTAGTTTCATTCCCTGACATAAGGACCCAGCCCTTTTGAATTTTTTTTTTAAATTTTGCTAAGTTGCCAAGGCCGGCCTTGAACTCGTGATGCTCCTGCCGTGGCCACCCAAGTTACTGGGATTAGAGATGTGTACCACTGCACCTGGCCCACCGGCGCAATGTATTGCAGAGATCGTCCATTTTGCACTGTATGTTTGGATGTGAAAAATTAGATTCCATGTTCTCTGCCTGTTCCATTGGTCTGTGTCTGTTCTTGTGACGGTATTATGCTGTTTTGGTTACTACAGGTTTGTAGTATATTTGAAATCAGGTAGTGTGGTGGCTCTAGCTTGATTCTTTTTGCTCAGGATGTCATTGGCTATGAAGTATTTTATGGTTCCATATACGTTCTAGCATATTTAGCTATCAGTACTGCGGATTGAACTTGAGGCTTCACGTATGCTGGGCAAGCACTCCACCTCTGAGCTACATTCTCAGCCCTCTTGTTGAGAGATTTTTAGAGCCTCATTCATTTGCCCCGGCTTGCCTTAAACTTGAGATCCTCCTACCTCAGCCTCCTGAATAACAGAAGTTTTCTATTTTTTTTTTTTTTGCGAAGAATGTTATTGTTTTGATAGAGATTGCATTGAATCGGTAGATCACTTTGGACAGTATGGACATTTTTCTCAATCTGAGTGTTCTTTTGCCCATAGAAATTGTACATAAGTTACCGAGTGTTTTGATACATAGACTGAAGCATTTAAATCGGGGTGAGCACATCCGTGACCTCAGACATCGATCATCTCATTGTGGTGAAGACATTCAAAATCCTTTTGTAGTGTTTTTAAGAACATGCAATATGCTACCATATATAATAACCCTTATATGCAATATTACGTCAGAGCTTATTTCTTTGGCTAAGCGTGACATAGTGCATTTGGACCGATATTTCCCCATACCTCTCCCTTGCCCTTCCCTGCCTCTGGTAAACTTTATTCTCAACGGTGGGATCAACAGGGTTAGAGTCTGCACAGGAGTGCCGTGATATAGGAGCCGTCTTCCCGTGCCTGGCTTATTTCACCTAATGCCATCTACAGTCCCATGTATGTTACACAATGGGACTTCATCCTTTGGAGCCAAATAGTATTTCTTCTTTTTTTTTTTTTT
>CM053405.1:134155474-134247046 GCA_028644305.1 Xerus rutilus | reverse complement strand
TTCTGTGAATTATCTCAGCTAGATCTTCTGGATGACTTGATGTAGTGCTGCTTTCCGCGATGAAGAGGGCTTTTAGTAAACCCCATGAAACTGTTAGCCTCAAACTTTTCTTCTGCAGCTTCTTCATGTCCCTCAGCCTTCAGGGGATTGAAGGGTTGGGGCCTTGCCCTGGATTAGGGTCCGGTGCAAGGGAATGTTGCCACTGGTCTGATCTTCCATCCAGACCGCTGAAACCTTCTTCCATCAGCAATAAGGCTGGTTAGCTTTCTTGTTTGCTGGAGTAGTGCTGTTAATTGCAGTAACTTGGGGGCCGGAGCAGGAGGACTGTAAGTTCAAGGCCAGCCTTGGCAACTTGGGAAGATTCTGTCTCAAAATGAAAACTAATAAGGACTAGGGATACTGCTCCATGGTAAAGCAGCCCTGGGTTCAGTCCTCAGTACCAAAAACCACAAGAAAGCCTGCTGTAGCTTTCGATGGGCCTTCCTTACCAGCTCAATCGTGTTGTAGCTTTTGATTTACAGTGGTAGATGTGTGACTCTTCCTTTGGATTGAACAGGGAAAGGCCACTGTAGGGTTAGCTGGTCTGAGCTCACTATTGTTTGTGGAAACAGGGAGGCCCAAGGAGAGGGGAGAGTAGAATGGCTTGTCAGCTGGAGGGGCAGCCGGAATACACAGCATTAATCAACTACTTAAATTTGTTATTTCACGTGGGCTTGGTTCATGGTGACACCAACTATTTATAATGGTAGAACTCAAGATCACTACTGACAGATCACTGTCACAGATAATTGGAATGAAAATGGAGCCAGCTACAGTGGCAGACACTTGTAATCCCAGTGACTCAGGAGGTTGAGGCAGGAAGATTCCAGGTTTTAAGGCCAGTCCGGGCAGCTTGTCTCAAAATGGAAAAGTAAAAAGGGCTAGGGATATAGCACAGCGGTGGAGTGCCAGTGGGTTAAATCCCCACTGTGAAGACAAAGAATGAGAATGTTTGAAATGTGAGACCTAAGGAAGTGTGACACGTGAGTACACGCTAGTGGAAAACCCATGTGATGTGCCCCCTTAATACGGGGTGCAACATTTGATTTGTTTGAAAATATGAATCAAGCAATGAAGCAAGTTATTGTCTTATAGGTCAAATGGTGAGGGTCAGCTGGGTGCGGTGGCACACGCCTGTAATTCCAGTACTCTGGGAGGCTGAGATGGGAGAATCGCAAGTTTGAAGCCAGCCTCGGCAAGGGTGAGATGCTAAGGGGCTCAGTGAGACCCGTCTCTACGTAAAACACAAAATGGGGATGTGGCTCGGTGATCCAGCGCTCCGAGTTCAATATCTCCAGTCATCACTCCTGCCCCCAGGAAAAGAGGGTCACAGAAGGGCCCTTAGACTTCAATGAGAACGAGGATTTTCTAAAGTCAAATTTGCTGGGCCTGGGGGCACATACCAATAATCCCAGCTACTGTGGAGGTCAAGGTTGGAAGATGTAGCCTGAGGGCAGCCTGGCAACTTGGACCTGTCTTGAAGTTTTGGGTTGGGGATATGGCAGAGCACTTAGGAGCATGTATGAGGTCCTGGGTTTGATTCCTAATACGGCAAATGGCAACAAAAAAAAAAAATGGCTTTTGCAGATGAGCGTTAAAAATGGCATCACCAGAGCTCTATTTCCTAAGGAAAAGTTCCTGATAGTGTGTAACAATTATATTTCTGTAATTGGTGGTATAACAAAGGTAGTTTTTGATCTTGGGCACATCAAAGAGTGACTTGCTTTTGAGCTTTCTAAGATGGGAATCAGCTGTGACCTTTGGCTGGTTTAACATGCTCCTGCATTCTGTCGTCCTTTCCCTTATGTCTCTACTGGATCTTCTTTAAAGAGGGGAAGGCCTGTGGGTTCCAGGTTGAGTGTCTTTGCATTTGGTAATTTAAGAAACTGCGTAGCCTCCCCACATCCGTTAAAGGGAGCCGGCGTGGACACGACAGTCTGGTATGTACCGGTCCGCACATGGTAGGTATTCTTGTAGCTTGCTGAGAATATCTCTAAGGTGGTTTGGAGCCCCTGTCAAATGGGTGTGTTCAGTTTCCATGAATGGATTCAAAAATCCCTGCTGAGGCCGCCTCCTGTTGTTCTAAAGCAACTCTGCATGAAGTGAGACCACGTGCTAAGCCCAGGGATGATCCTTGACTGCTCTAGGCAAATTATGACAATCGTGGACAGACATGAATGCTTTCCTAGCCTCCGAGTGCACCTAGGGCTTCAGGAAATTTCCAAGCTGTTAGGCTGCCAATGTCATTTACCTCTGTGGAGCCTCAGCTTTGTCGTTATCTTTGGAGGAATAGTGGAACGGAGGTATATGAAGGTCTTGGGACACCTGTTAGGGTCTGATATTAAAAAAAAGAGATTTGGATCTAATGATGTGTAAACACAGCCCAGCCAATGAAATGTAGGGCTATGGTACCTAATCCTACATCACTGCATGGCCTCCACTGTCAGTCATGCTTTGTGGCCTTGCATTAAACCAAACGTATGTATGGGTTTGTAATGGTTTGGGTAGTTGTTAAAGAATCACATTTTGCAGACAGTTGAAAATTTGTTTAATAGTTTTTGGCTCCACATGATTGTGTTAAAAAAGCAGATGGTGTGTGTGGCCGCCTCGGTCCACAGTGTTGAAAAGGGTCACATCCTCTGCACAGGTTTTATTCCCAGGATATCGAACGCTTTGGCCATGACGGCAGCCACCGCTTCACACAGCAGCATGCGCCACATGTTCACCTTCAGTACTTCTCCTGAGGAGAGAAAAAGGACATGAACTGGATTTTTAGGTAGCAGTGAACAGCTCACCCCATAGCCGTGCAGGCTCTAAGTACAACCACCGACAATCCAAGAAGAAAAGGTCCTGTTTCTAGAGGTCTGCAAGGATGAGAAATGTAGAATGTCTATTCCTTTGTGAAGGTCAGAGTTCTCTTTTAGGATGGATCATCTGAAATAGCAATGAACCTAAATACTCTGGGGTAGTGAAATGTCTTCGACATTAATAGACCTCATTAGGTAGGCAAGGACTATCTGTTTGGCCTGGGAGTGTAGGTGAGTACTTGCTTAGCAAGTGTAAGGCCCTGGGTTTGATTCCCAGTATCCTCTACGGCATGCCTCGCCAACCAAACCAGTTTCAAATACGTGTCCTTGGCTTCTCAGACACTCTGCTGTTACTTCCAATGGGCTACTGACTGTTTTCCTTGAAGTTGTGAGATTCCATCCCCTGTGCCCGAGTGGAGGAAGTCTGTGGTAGCCTTAGTTCTAATGTGGTATGGAGTCCTCTACAATTCTTTGGGGGAAAAGGGAAGATTTCCGTGAATGAGCAAATTGGAAATGCACCCCAGTACCCTCCGCAATGTGGATGGGGGATGAGACTCTCACCGGTCTGTCGATCTTTCTCCACACAGTAGCAGCTGTCGTAGAACTCTGTGAAAGTAGTTGCCAGCTCGTAAATGTAGTCACAGAGTGTGTGGAGAAACAAGTCATCTAAAATCTTTTGTAAAATCTCAGGGAAGCGTAAAATGCACCGGCCTAGTTTCCATTCCTTCTCGTGGTCCAAGATGATCTTAGTCTCCCGAGCAGCTTTGTGGAGCATGTCTTCATCGATGCTGGCCAGCCGTGCGATAGACCTGAAACAGAAGAGCACTACTGTTCCATGCATGTCGGGCGCACACACTCTTCCCTGGGGCACATGAGTATGCAGAAGTAACCTCAAGTGTTTTACAATATTAAAAGGGAATAGTCTTTTAGGGGGTTAGGTTTGGTATGTCAATCAGGAGTGCTGGGGCGGGGGGGCTATCTGGCAGAGTCAGTGGGGACAGATGAAGGGATTTGAGTATAACTTGCTGTCCTGAAAGGGAACACATTCCCAAAGACACTTGTGGACACACAAAATCAAATTACCTGATTCTAGTGAAGGCATACAGTAAGTAGGCGGCCGTGTTCCCTCTGTCATCGAGCATTTTGTCAAAAGAGAAGATGTAGTCGTTCAACCGGTTGTGGGAAAGGTCGGCGTATTTGATGCAGCCATAAGCGACAGATGTCTGGGCAGCTTTCAATTCCTCTGCAGTTAAGACCTTTGAGGGAAAAAAACAAGATGTCCCAGCTTACCATCATGTTTGCCCCAGTGTCTCATGGGCAGAATACTGGGGGAGGGAGCATCTAGTGACAGATCAATTGACAAGGGCAGACATGCAAAGAGAATGAAATGAGGAACGTTTCTATGAGAAACTAGATTGTGAAATGTTGACAGGGTATTTTCCAGTCAGCAGATAGGAAACCCAAAGCACAAACTGTAGTGGAAGAAGTCATAATTATTTTTGGTCTGGCCATGATGAGGTGATAGCAGATGAACTAACTATTCACTGGAAGCAACTCTATGAAGTGTAGCTAAAATACACTGAGAAGCTGGGTGTGGTGGCACGCGCCTGTAGTCCCAGTGGCCCTGGAGGCTGAAGACAGGAGAGCCGCGAGTTCAAAGCCAACCTTGGCAATGGTGATGTGCTAAGCAACTTGGTGAGACCCTGTCTGTACATCAAACACAAAATAGGGCTGGGAAGTTACAAAGGAAGGGTTCTCCCAAGATGAATCAGTGTGTTATGGCACGTATCTGTTGTCATGTTCTATAGCATTTAAGAATCTGTGACTTAGGCTCATGTGGCTAGTGTTGGGAAGGGGACCTAAAGCTAGACCACTTGTGGAGGGAACTGGGGACTCTAAGAACCAGGTGAGGTAATGTACTGAGCTTTCCAAGGCTCTCTTTGGTAGAGGATCGCTCCTGATGTTTAGGATCTTGTCTCTTAAGGAGTACTGTGATTAAAAACCCCGCATCCAGTGGTTGGACAGTGCCCCACCCCCGAAGTCTTTTCTAGCACTAGGACTCTGTTTTGATGAGTGTGATGAGAATGCATATCTTGTGGGGAGGAGTTCTTTAGGTTCTGGGCACCTAGTTTAGCAATGATTTGTAATCTGACTACAGTAATGGTGGGGTGGGGGATTAAAAGCTACTGGGGTAGTTACCACCGCCTATGAGATACTGCAGAAGATCACTGAGAGGTGAGACCTGCTAGGAGCAAGACCATGCCTGTGTACACTACCAAAGGGGGCTTTTAGAAGACTTCCCACCCCAAAGGGTACAAAGGGGAACAAAAACCAGGCACCTCAGCTGTGTGAGGGCCACACACTCATCCACATGGGACATTCCTGAGCCTGTCTGAGTGGGGTAAGTTCCCTCGTTGCCCCTCCACCTTGGGAATGTATCCCTAAGTCAAGCACGTGCAAGGCCCCAAGAACTGTGGACACATTCCCGGTGTGGTGCAGACTGTGTGCTCTACTTCACTGGAGCCTGGTCCCAGTAGGACCTGGAAAATAGAAGACCAGGTGTTTAAAAGTTCCTTCAGGGGGCCTCTGCGATCTAAAATCTCAAACCCCTTTCCTTTTGTAAATGTCCTGCTCCACTCAGATCTTAGCCCCTAGCAGTGGATTCCCCAAAGTGATTGATTGAATACTTTATGTCAGGATCTTTTCGAGATCAAAAAGCAGCTAGGCTCCCTCTCTGACTTCTTACCCCACATGAATGTAGGCCACTCGAGAGACACCATGCTGATCAAGGTGGTTTATTAAAACAGACCTGCCTTTCTCCAGTCACTGTGCCTGCAGATGGTCAAGTACTGATGAGTGTTCCTCCGGGGCTACAGGGTTAGCAACTCCTTTGATTACTCAACTGGGTGGAGGTCCATAATGCCTGAGAGGAATCAGCCAGCTTCATGGGGAGAGGATCAACCAAGGCAGCTCTTTCTCTTGGGCTCTTCTATAAGGGCACTCATCCCAATCATGAGAGCACAGGCGCCACCTCTCACATCGGGCATTGAGTTTCAAGGTGGTAGGCTAACAGACTAGAATTTGCCCAACTCTCCATCACCTTGCTGAGCCCGGGGTAATGCTGCAGGTATGTCTCTAAGCTTCCTTGTGGACCCAGGGGTTGCCTACTCTGTGCCTTTGTTTCATTTCCAGGTCTCGGTTATGGGGAGTGATACCAAAGTGCTAGGTGCCCTTACACATTTTTTTCTGATACTTCCACCCTACCCAATTTTTCTCCTCAGATGTTCTGCAACTCTTAGAAACCATCCTCAGATACCCAATTACCCTTAAGACACTGGCCACTTACCCGGGGCCTCTCCTGGCAATATGCCCATAGTGCCAGCATGCAATCTCTATGTACAACTGGAGAGGGGTGGCGACAGTTGCCTCCTAAAGGCTGAACTTAGCAGTGCTTGTCCTGCCTGCTCAGTAGGTGTATTTTTGACCACAAAAGCATCACCAGTGGTCCTCTAATTTCCAAACTGTTAAAGGTACCACAACTGTCATTACACACTACATCTCTGAGTGGACTGAAGCAGCAGCCTGTACTTCTTATTAAAATGAATCTATTTGCCTATGGACAAAGAAATTAAAGTGTGTTTCTGGGTCACAAAGTATACAGCCTTGCTGTATAAATTCAAGACTCTTACCACTGTGTTGCATACCAGTACACTATTCTGTCCTCGAGTAGTAGTTGGGTTCTCTCTGGCCACCTGTCTTAGAAGGACAATGTTGAACATTACACGACCATCCAGCCCTAGATCTTACAATACTCCACAGGGCTTGAAAGCAAATCTGTTCACTACACCCTACATCAACAAAAAAAAAATAACCAATCACCTGATGTCCCAAGGACTGCACGGCAACTTGGACACCCCCCCCCTTGGAAAACAAAACCTTTAGGTGTTGTAACAGCTCAGGCTATGAAACTGAAAAGGCTAGATCAGTATCATCTGGGTCCTGTCCCTCCTGTACAGGAACTACTCAATAAAATACCTTCAGCCACATGAACAGGTGCATCCAGATGTGCCTGCTAGATGGAAAGATCCTTAAGGGGTTTCACCTAATACGCAGATGACAGGGAAACGCTGTGCCAATGGCTTCAAGGTAGCCATTCACCTTCCAGTGAGTTTTTCCATCTGACCCTAGTTATTAAGAATACACAAACACCCATGACTAAATGACAATACTAAAAGTCTCTTATTTCTAAAGAACTTTTCCCTTTAGGCCATTGGCCTAGGGAGCAAAGCCTTCCTGCTTTGCTCATTTCTTCTTTCCCCCAAGATTTTGTTGCTCTTAGAGGGAGGCAACACATTTGCCTGATTTCTAGACGTGAACATTACTTCACCCAAGCAAGCAATGACCCAGAAAAGCCCCTCGTCAAAGCCAAGAAGTACCTTAATTAAGGACTACATTACCCCAAACACCATCACCGAGGTCCCTGCGAGCCTGCCTACACCATGAAAAAAAAAGGGGATGAAATGTTAAAAGACTAGTTCAGAACATACATACACACCAGTGAGCAAAATATTACCTCAAGATGATATTCTGAAAAACAAACAGAAATCCTTGCAATTAAAGAAACAATAAACCCAATAAGAAATTCAACAGAAAGCATTGGCAGCAGAATTTCAAAGCACAATCTTTTCAACGAAATATCAGAAAATCACACCAAACATCCAAATCCACCCCAAGGCACACTGTGATGAAAACACTTGGCATTCAGAATAAGGACAGAATTTTAAAAGCAGCAACAGAGAAGGTACAAAGAATTTCCAATCAGTAAACCTGCACTACACAACATTCTCAGCAAACTACATTATGAGAACAATGGAACCTGGCACCAGGGGGAATGACATTAAAGAAATCGAGTCAAAAAATGAAAAACAGAAATACAAACCACATTTTAATAATAACCCTGAACATTCAGGCCTGACACACTCGCAGATTAAAAAAAAGCCCAACAGTATACCACCTTCCTACCCATTATACTGGACTTGAAACCAAAGACAGAACGGACAACAGTTATTTCCTACAGCTCAAGGGAACCATAAGTATCTATGTCCCTAACAATGAGGCATTCTCCATACATCCAACAAACAGAGCACACCCATAATAGTGGTGACTAACCCCTCTCTCACCACTGGACAGATCTTCCCAACCAAATAATGCAATAATTTAGAACTAAATACACTTTCTTCTCAGCAGCACCCACATCCTTGTCTAAAACAGACCACATTTGTACTACAAAGCAAATCTTCAACACAAAAAAAAAAATCACAGATACCACCCTGCATTCTATTATACTACAATGCAATGAAATTACAAATCAATGATAAAAAATAGAAGCTACTCCACCACCAGGAAGTAAACGAGAACCCACACACAACATATCAAAATCTCTGGGACACTATGAGGGCTGTGTCAAGAGGCAAGTTCACTACACATGCCCACAAATACACAACCTAACATTACAGCTCAAAGCACACGAAAAAGAACACATGCTCACCAAGAGAAGTACAACACAAAAAATAATTACATAATTACAATGGGGACCAAAATCAATGAAACTGACAAAGCAAACAATTCAAAACACTGACAAACACTTAGCCACCCTAACAAAAAGGAGGAAACAAAACTTCAAAAGATAATTATCTATACTCCAGTACAATACACACTCTCAAACACACTGACGAATCTCTAGAGGCATATGATGTCTGCCCAAACTAAATCATCAAACACACACAACTTGAACAGATCAATTTCAAGCAAGAAAACAGAAGACGTCATCAAAAGCTTACCAGCCAAGAGCCAGACATGGTGGTACACAACTGTAATCCCAGCACCTTGGCAGCCTGAGACCAAAGAATCACGAGTTCATAGCCAGCCTCGGCAAGGGCGAGGTGCTAATAAGCAACTTGGTGAGACCCTGTCTCTACATCAAACAAAATAGGGCTGGAGAGGTGCCTCGGTGGTCAGGTACCTCTGAGTTCAATCCCCGGAACCAAAAAAAACCCCACAACTTACCAACCAAGAAGAGCCCGGGACCACCCAGATTCTCAGCGGACTTCTACCACACCTTCAAGAGAGAACTACTACCAATATTCCTCAAATGATGCCATAAAAAAGAAATGGAGGAAATCCTTCCATACTCATTCTCTAAGACCAGTATCACCCCGATTCCAAAACCAGACAGACACAAAGACAGAAAATTTCACACCAATATCCCTCATGAACATGGACACAGAAATTCTCAAATTTTGGCAAATCACACTCAAAGGATAGTTAGTGCACCACGATCAAGTGAGGTTCATCCCAGGTATGCAACTTTGGACCAAGACATGTAATTCATCACATCAACAGACATAAAAACAAGAATCACAGGATCATCTCTATAGATGCTGAGAAAGCATGTGACAAAATACAATACCTCTTCATGTTCAAAACACTACAAAAACTAAGCATAGTAGCACCATTCCCCAACATTGTAAACCATCTATACTAAACCCAACGCCGAGGCCATCCTCAACGGAGGGAAAATCGGAAGCATTCGCTCTAACAACGGGAACAAGACAACGATGCCCTCTTTCATCACTCCCATTCGACACAGCCCTTGAAACTCTAGGCAGACCAATTACAAACAGGAAAACAACTTACAACACTGAAAAAATTCCACCACAAAACGTCTACAATTCATAAATTCAATAAAGTACAGAATATAAAATCAATACCCACACATCCAATACATCGCTATACATCACCCATGAATCCTCTGAAAGTCAAATTAGGAAAACGACCCCCTTCACAAGAACCACACAAACATAAAATACTAGGGAAGCCATTTCACAAAAGCAAGGAGACATCTCTACAACGAAAACTACAAAACACCACAGACTGGAAGAACACCTTACAAGATGGAAATATCTCCCGTGCTCTTGGACAGAACCGATACGATCCAAATGGCCATACTGCCCAAAACGCTACACAGACCCAGTGCAATTCCACTTAAAATCCCAACGTCATCAATTACAGAAATAGCGAAGGCAATCATGACATTCATTTGGAAGAATAAAAGACCCAGAATAGCCAAAACAATCCGCAGCAAGGACAGAGAAGCAGCAACATTCACCACACCAGAACTTAAGCTACACTACAAAGCTATAGTAACAAAAACGGTATGCTACTGGCACCAACATAGACATGTAGACCCATGGTACGGGACAGAAGACACAGAGACAAACTCATTCAAATACACTTATACTAGACAAAGCACATTAGAGAAAAGATAGCCTCTTCCACAAATGCTGCTGCGAAAACTGGAAATCCATAGGCAGCAAAATGAAACGACACCCCTCTCTCTCACCAGGCACAACATTCAACTCAAAGTGGATCAAGGACTTAGGAATCACACCAGAGACCCAAAGCTCAATAGGAGAAAAAATAGGCCCAAACCTTCATCATGTCGGATTACACCCTGACTGCCTAAACAAGACTCCTAAAGCACAACAAATAAAAGCAAGAATCAATACATGGAATGGACTCAAACTACAAAGCTGCTTCTCACCAAAAGAAACCATCAATGACGTCAACAGGCAGCCTACACTCTGGGAGCAAACCAACATGGATCTCCAGCAGACATAAAGAACTCAAACTTACCACCGACAATACAAACCACCCGATCAAAAAATGGTCCAAGGACCTGAACAGACACTTCTCCCAAGATGTACAACCGATCCACAAATACATGAAAAAATGTTCCCCCCCAGATATTGGAGACATGCAAATCAAAACTACTCTGATTTCGTCTCACGCCACTCACAATAGCAGTTATCAAGAACACAAACGACAAGCGTTGGCGAGAATGTTGGGGAAAAGGCATGCTCGTACATGGCGGTTGGGACTGCAAACTGGTGCAACCATTCTGAAAAGCAGTACGGACATTCCTTACAAAACCTGGAATGGAACCACCATTCGACCCGGCCATTCCACTCCCTGATCTCTACCCAAAAGACTTAACGGCATACTACAGGGACGCAGACACTTCACTATTCACAGCGGCTCCATTCACCATAGCTAAACCATGGAACCCACCTAGATACCCTTCCACACACGAATGCATACAGAAACTATGATACACACACACAATGGAATATTACCCAGCATCGAAACAATGGCATCTGCACGTAAATAGATGGAGTTGGAGAACATCACGCTAAGCACAGTAAGCCAATCCCCAAAAACCAAACACCAAGTATTCTCTGATAAGTGGATCCTCATCCAAAATGAGAGATGGGGCACGGAAAGAATGAACACACTTGGATCAAAGGGGAAGGAAGGGAGGAGAGGAGAGACGAGGGCAAAAAAGACGGTGGAATGAGATGGATCACAATGCCCTACATACACGTATGGCAACACATACAGTACAACTACTGCATACAGCCAGACACATGAGAACTTGTGCTCTATTTGAGTACAAGGAATCAAAATACATTCTGCTGTCATGAATACCCAATTCAAAAAAAATACAGGGAACCATCCTTACACATACAAAAATCCTTAGAAACTACTAGCAATTTGAATCTGAGAGCACATTAACAACACAAGTTCAAGTGGGGTTCATTCCAGAGATGCAAGCATGGCTCGATGCCATTGGCCACATTATACAGTGATACTGCATGCATGTACGAAAATCTAACCAAGCCCACCATCGTGTGCAACTACGATGCACCTCTTAAAAAAGGGGGGGAAAACCCAGCAGCGGCAGTGTGAGAGAGTGGTCCGGCGATCTTCTCCCCAGATACTTCTTCAAGGTGATCGACTATTCATGCATCCAACTACACGAGCGTGGAAAACAGCCACGTGACAGACCCACATTTCAGGTTTTCACTACATTAAGATGCTTTGAAGACGACAGGAAAGTTCACAGACTCATCCCCACCCCAACCCTGACCAGTGTGGAGACACCTGCCTACGACAAAGGAAAACAAGTGCAGCTCTTCACAATTTCAGACACCCAGTACTAGGCCCACCATGGCAAAATCCAGTGGTGGGCAGAGCCCCACAATCCCACCCCTGCCCACGTGGACCAAGCTGTCAGAACTGTGGGTCCAAACACCTCCCCACCTCTACCACCTTTGCCCGAGTCTGAGCAAAAGATAGATGGGAACGACGACTGAGCAGCAAAGGCACAAAAGCTAGGATCGGAGTTCACCGTGGAGCTCGACACCGGGAAACAAAGGCCCCTAAGCACATGCCCAAGCTCACAGAGGGAGCTCCTGGTAGCAGGCACAAACTTTGTACATTTGTACAAATGGGACAGACTTGAGGTTTTGCTAGCATCGCCACTGTTAAGGTAGAAACAGCCCTCCCATACCGTTTGCACCCCCCCCCCCCCCCACCAAAGCCGAGGCAGTTCCCCAGCTGTTTCCCACCGGACAGAACAAAGCCTGGCCACTCGGGTGACTGCATCAAAGAAGATCACCGTCGAACCACGAATGCCCATCTATCCTGCCAGTGCTGAGGTGACCGATCCATGGCCCACCACGCGTTCATAGCAGGCCCTATAAATTCCATGCCCCGCGTCCCCTCACCCTTTTCTCCTCCTTCCTTCTCCTGGGCGCCCACCTGCACAGACCCCACCACGAATACAGATCCTTCG
The DNA here is from genome assembly GCA_028644305.1 of Xerus rutilus. Lineage (NCBI taxonomy): Eukaryota > Metazoa > Chordata > Mammalia > Rodentia > Sciuridae > Xerus > Xerus rutilus. The sequence continues at coordinate 134,234,503 of CM053405.1, read as the reverse complement.
GCCATGTGGCACATACTGCCTGTTTGTAGCGAACCTCGCATGTTTACCTTTCATGGGTGTGCTGGCCGGGAATGAGGCTTGGCCCCCTATTAAGGCTTCTCATTCCTGAACTCAGAACCCCACCTCCAACAGCCTGGCCCACTCTTTCCATCCCTACTTCTCCGCGTCCACCACCAACTCCATTCAATGAGTTTCCCTTTCAAGGAGATTACAACTTTGTGGGCAGACTCTCGGAGGTGACCGGCCATGACCATCAGGTGGCCCTCTGACTGTCCCAAAGGGAAGACCGACCCCACCATGGCCTTCAGGGTTACGGTGCACTTCCAGAATCTCCGCCCTACTTTCTTAGATGCTCCATCCCTCAGGCCCCTTTACCTTCTCCCCCCTCCCTCCTTTCCTTTTGGCTCAACTTCTGCCAGCCCGGAAGTAACCCAATCCCTCCCTGTTCACCTCCATCCACCCGGATCAAATCTTTCGACTCCTCCGGGAGGGATCCCCCAAAATCCTGGCGCTACATTGATCCGGGCCCAATAATAGCCTCTCCGGGAGACGCTGGGCCCAGACCCAGACAACTGGGTAACCATCTCACTCGCCTCTTAGGTCCTTCTCCACCATCTACTCCTGCTTTGCTGGGGATGTCCACAAGTCACATAGCAGACCTTACGTAGCAGGATGGGGTCAAACTCTTCCCTCCCGGCAGACTCCCCATTATATTGCCTTAAAAATCTTTCCACTCGTGGTCTCCTTCCTGATATTAAACCAAAAAAACTTATAAAACTCTATACCCAAGATTGGCCCACCTACTCAGATTGACGCAACTTCTATGAGCCATCGAAAGGAGGAGCGGGAATCTCTATATTCAGGCTTTCTTCTTTCACTCTCCAATTCCTCCCGATCTCTCCCGCCGGAACCCTTCCCCCACACACTTCGGTGGAGAAGCACCCCCATCGCTTTCTTCCCTAGAAGCAACAGACACTCCAATGCAAGTTTCTCAGCCGTCCGCCCCCCTCCCAGCTTATTTGCACCTCCCTCTACTTCCAGCTTCCCCTTCCCCTTGCAAGCTGTCTTTTAAACAATCTGGACAAACTTTAACCCCTTTTTCCTTGAGTAGAAACACAAAACAGGACGTCCCAGCCCACAGCAATTAATCCTAACAGTCCACTATTCACACTGTGAAGACCCCTCCCCTGCCACCTCCCAGGCAGCTCCAAAGCCACCGAGCCACAACTCTAGTACCACTCCACAACCCAAGAAAAAGGGGGAAAACTGTCTCTTATCTGACTAGCCTCATTCCTCAAAAGTCATGGGAGATAATATTCTATACACTTTTATACCCAAACCTGGCCTAAACGCCAACTGGGGACAAAAGGGTTCAAGGGTTCAAAGCCCTGGGCAGCAATTCCCCCGGCCAGACTGAATTGGAGTTTACATTCAATGCAAAGGAAAAGCCCAATAGGGGGCTTGAAACAAAACAAAAAAACAAAAGGAAAAAGAGGTCTATTTAAATCAACTGAAGACTCCCCCCCCCCACTTTTTTTCTCGTGCTGCTTTACTGGATTTTTTCTTCTAGGACTCTTCACTCTTGCACTTTTAAACTTATAGCTTTCCTTCTGCATGCTAAAATTAAAACTTCTGCTCAGATGTACCTTATCCAACTGTACAAGTTTTTTTTTACACTCTACTTGGCTCCGATTACTTAGTACACTCTACTAAGACACCGATTTACAAGGTATACCTTTAATCCAAGACGCCTTCTGTTTACCGTTTCGTGTACTGCCCTGTCAACATGCTGTTTCGTGTACTGTCTTGCTACAGGTGTTTCTGCACACCCAGCATATAGAGCACTCATAAAGTTAAAAAAGGATCCAAATACCATTAATTCACATGATTCAAAAGGTTCAATTTAAATTGGGTACACACATAGAGATGTCTTCAAAACTACTCAACTCACAAATCTTTCTAGGTGGTCAAAGGACTAATACAATGTTAACGTCTACAAAATGTCCAATACACTTTCTTGTCAGACATTTCTTCAAGGGAAAAAAGTTACTGTTACGTACGCTTGTCTAATGCCTTGGTTTTTATAGTAAACACAACCGAATCAGATCTGACACTGAGTACTCAAATGTGTGTGTTAGATAAGATGCCAACTGTGACATCCAATACCAAATACTTTCAATTCCTTTAAATTCCATAGGGTAACATTTGTGATGTTTTCATAAAAGATACATTTTAAGAAGGTGATAGACAATTGCTTTGTCATCATTAGAAACAAAATTACTTCATTTACAGCCCCAGAGGTATAACTGTATACACTTAAACATTGTGTTTTCATAAATGGTAAATGAATGTAATTCTCTAACACAGTCTAATTCCATCTTCACACTAAAAGCCAATTCGACAAGAGGTCATAAGGGATTATTTTCGTTTCATTTCCTTAGACCATGCTTGACTTTGATTAGGTAATTGCCCTTCTTAAAATCTAACCAACACCCTCATGCTGGAACCTGAGTGTGCCCTTCATCTAGGATACTAAACTACATAAATCATTGGTTTGCCATCTGCCTTTGTATTACCCTCCCCGTCGTGAATTCCTAAGATACTTACCTTCATAATTCTCTGTGTTACAGAAACGTCCCTGCTCCTGGGCACAGCTGCTGCCCTCGCTGCTCCTTAAAGGGGACAGCCACCATAAGCTTACTTAAGAGTTGAAGTCAACTGTCCTTTCTTTCAACACAAAGGTTCATAAATTTATAAAGCTTTCTACTGTTTCATTTAAAGTACTATAAATAACAAAGTATTTCTTATCATTGACATGGAGTCATTTGCCTAAATTTGGATATTTACAAGAATTGTTTTGGGATGTGAACAGAAGGATTCGAGATATGGTACTTAGTGGAAGGAAAAAGGAAATGTTTCTGGGTAAGAAAGCCTTCATATGGTCAAAGAAACAGGAGGATTTAAAGTAAGTGTTACACAAAGTTTAGAGTGAGTGATAAAAGGATCGAAATAAGCTGGGCGCGGTGGCGCAAGCCTGTAATCCCAGCACTTTGGGAGGCTGAGACAGGACGATCGCAAGTTCAAAGCCAGCCTCAGCAGTGGCGAGGTGCTAAGCAACTCAGTGGGACCCTGTCTCTACATAAAACACAAAATAGGGCTGGGGAGGTAGCTCAGTGGTGAAGTGCCCCTGAGTTCAACCTCCAGTACAAAAAAACAAAAAGGATCGAAATAACGAGACTCTAAATGAAGGGTACATGTCAAAGGTTTATGTTGATGACTACTTTGACTATAATTAATACAAGCTTATTCAATTTAAACTTTAACGGACTGATATAAAACAAAATCTAAAACATTGTTCTGCTCTCAATAAGATAACTTTCTTACATTTGTCGGGTTTTCTCACTTGGGAAACTTTCAAAAATTAAGGTTTATATAACTATGGATAAAGAACTGTTATTTTAAAAATACTATACCATGTTACAGAGCCTAGATTTTCTTTGAACACTAATGTTCACTAACATAACATCAATGCAATTATGGTCCTATTACTCCTATTTTAATATTTAAATGTGTTCATATCTTCCAGGTATACAACTCTTCAAAGTAGAAGGTTTAAAAGAGCATTAGAGCAAGCCAACGTTCTCCAAACTAGAGTTGTATGGTGATTTTAGACTTAAAAGGGTAGCAAATTCGACTGAGGGTTTATTTCCATAACTGAACCTGTTATCCATAAGATAGAGTTTTATGTCACTTTTACACTGGGGAAAAATTTAAATGTGTTTCTTCAAGTCAATGACAGCCTAATCTATTTGAAGTTTCACAGTGTAAGACAAGAGTTTTACTACCTTTCCACACCAAAAAGGGTTAAAAGCCCTCACAGCCTTTCTTAATTCACGTTTTAAATGTAATATCGTATTACGCTAACTACCATTCATGTCGAGTCAGAACACAAATGTATGTGAACTTTATAAAATGATATTTAAGAAACAAAGATCAACTTCAGAACTAAGACATGTTAAGATTTTGCAAGGAGCCCTGCCTCCCAACTTAAATACACCGTGTAACTCAGCCAAAATTCAAGATAGCTACTATTACAAACTACACTTGTCAATTTTATTTTGTATTTTCCTTAAACTCTACTGCTATTGCCTGTTCACGTTTTACAGAGGAACTAATTCAGGAACAAGAAATCCAGATTATTTTCAGATAAAAAAAGCCACCACCTATAGGACAGACACTGAAATTACAACCCAGCGCCCTTACTTTAAGACTGCTAAGATGAACTTGCTGAGCGTTTAAGATCAAGACTTAAAACCTCAAATTAAATTAAAGGGCCAAGGAAACCAGTATTTGGTCCTTGCCCTCTAACTCAGCCCGAATCCAACAAATGAGGAAACTTCTACAAGGCTCTACACCTCTAGGCCGCAGAACCTCCCTATCAGGGACATGACTGAGACCATAGGAGAATTAAAAAGCCAGTCCAATGCCACACGATGGAGACGACGGTCATTCAAAAAGGGAACCATCCCTCATGCTTCCCAGGAAAGCCACAAGACCCATCTCAGGGCAGATGGCACTAGCTGAGCTAAGAAGCCACTCTGAAGTTCCTCAAGAGTGATTCCCAAGAGAGCTCAGGTGGCTCCTAACATTAGCTAAGAACGAGTGTCCACTGGACCTGCTTCATCCTAAACACTTGGCAAAACCAAAACATAACCACTCTTGGGCATTACAACACATACATACATAGATACATACACACACACATAAATAAATAAATAAATAAAAATACTTTAATGTAACATACGTACATTAGCCCTCCAAAATATGTAAGACCGGAGGCTGCAAAGGAAAGCTTCTTGGGCGGGAATGTCATAACTACCAAGAGAAACTGCCACAGTCGAAGGTTTTCAGTCAGTTTATGGCCTACTGATCCTTCTCACCTACACAGGTAGGCTTCATGTTGGCTAATATAATTTTCTAGCCCTAAGTAATAACATAAAGGGATCTCTACCAAACAGAACTCATACCAATAAGAGGGATATTTTACAACGTCACACGATATTAAACTGCCTCAACTACATATTACAGATAGACATCTAGGACATTACAAATTAAATACTGTGTTTACATGCCTCATCCTCTCCAGCCTTGTTATGGGGACAAATTCTCAGCCCTTATACTTCCTAATGAGAGATTATTTATTGATCAGAATCTAGAAAACTCATATACAAGTGCTTCCTCATTCACATAACCATCCAGGAGTAAGAGAAAGAACTCCAACACCAGCTAGATGCAATCGCCCCTCCTAAGATGCAATTGCCCCTCCTAAAAGACACCTCTTCATGAATGGTCCTAATACATCAGGGCCTTCGGTTCAGCTTCTCAATCTGTCCAAAGTTAATAACATTTCAGACTATTCCCTCTGGGCAGGTCTGGATCATAACTGGGATTCCCATTGGTATTCCTCTCAATACCTCAAACTCACCCCAAGGACCCCTCCCTCCAGCCTTTGAGGAAGTACCTCTTTTTCATACACTTCCTCTGGTCCAGCTCCCTGTGACCAGATCATTAAAGTCTCGTCTCCCAACCTTGGCTCTGCCAAGGTTCCTTTTCTAGTGCAATGATGCCCTAAAGAAAATCTAAGCCTCGATACGTCCTTCGCCTTTTGTGTTCCCTCCACCTTGGTTCCTCAATTTACTCTATACAGCGAGGCTGAATTAATACGGTTTGTCACCACCTCCCTTTCGGAGCAAGATCAACTGTCTTCCGACCACCAGCAGCTGGACTCACTCTGGCCTCCTCACTCGCTGCCCTCAGGCTGAAGGCAGAAAGACTTGGTTATGCAGTAACCGTTATTCAAAGGCTTAAACGACAACTTCAAAAGCCGTAGAGGCACCGGCCACCTCGTTGGCCTCCCTACAATGGCAGATGACATCTACTGCCCAAGTTTCATTGCAGGTCCTTGCATGCCCAGAATCTCATTCTTGATGGCCAAGTGACTGCCTTTGCCACTACCACCCTAACTGTGGACAGCATGAATGTAGACTCACATTCAATGGGAAGACAGCAAACACAGGACCTTGCCTTGGAACTGGGTGCCGGGCTAGTGAAAGCTAACACTGAGCAGGTCCTAATGGCCTCCGATGCCGGGGCAAAGGCTCTGGAACAGCCCTGGTGCCCGGGGAGAGAGACACAGCCCCAGTCCATCAGAACACCATTCTGGTCAGCAACACACATCTACTGCACCAGTAGGCAGCCCACAGGAGCACTGGCCTTAGTCCCACGCTACAGTGCTACAGTGCTGAGCTCGACGGGCCACAGGCTCAGGGTGTGGCACCGGTGGTCACAGACAGGGCCAAGGTCACTGGGGCTGCTCCTGCCACAATGCTTTTAGCCTGAGCTGGGCAGAATCCCTCAGGGCCTGACCACAGGCTCTTAACTCTGTACCCGGAGTCTCCAGGGTGGATGGATGGCATATCCTTTTGAGATACTCCCACAGACGATGCTCATCGAGAGATCGACTATGGAGTTGGCATTTTTCTTTTTCTTAAACCACGGATCGATGTCAGGGGCGCTCAACCACCGAGCCACCTCTTCAGCCCTATTTTGTATTTTATTTAGAGACAGGCTCTCACTAATCTCCTAAGCGCCTCACCGTTGCGGAGGCTGCCTTTGAATTTGCGATCCTCCTACCTCTGCCTCCTGAGCCTCCTGATTACAGGCGTGCCCCACGGCACCCGGCCCAGCTGTGGAGTTGGGACAAACCTGGCTTAAATCACACTCTAGTGCTGAAATAATGACAACACAGCACAGTAGACTTGGGGCAAAACCAGGCGTACGATGCTATCGAGTGCTGAAACAGCAGAACTGTTCCTTAAGCTCAGACTTTCAGCAGCCTGCCTAGAACTTCCTGGAAGACAGGCACAATGACCAAGTCAATTATGAAAACTGGAAGAATAACAACTTTGTCCTGTAAGCCCCCAGCTGATCTCTCACATCGATGAGCATCACGACTTTCAGGGGAGCATGGCCTCGTCTACTGCACTAAATAATACACCCAAAACTGACTGAATAGTAGTAACCACACTGGAGGGAACTCTTCAATGGAGACTTTAAAACAGTTGTTTTTAGGGAAACCCAAAGGGCTGCGAGAAAAAAATTCAATACCCTAACCAAGATATATACACAACTGAAACATGACAAGGCAGAAACTCACTGGTAAGTTGGTAAGCGAACTATACACACACAGAATGCTCTACAAATATGGCCCATCAGCCGTATCTTCAGCAACAAAGACCTACAAACAATAAAAACCAACACACCACCCACGACAACTCTGAGCATGGTGGTACACGATTCTAATTCCAGCTCCTTGGGAGGCTGAGGTAGATAATCCATTCAGGCCAGGAGAATGGGTTCAACCTGAGCGACATATTAACACTCACAGCACATCACAGTACTGTGTTAAGAGATAGGCAACACAGAAAGATGTAAAATGGGATATCCAAAATTCAAAACGTAGCACTGCTTTCTCATCTTTACAATCATGTGACGTTGCTATCATTTCAAAATAGCTTGTTATGAACCAATGATGCTTCTGAGTCTCAAGGTAACCATAGAAAAGAAAAAGCAAGCAAGGAATCAAAACAAAACCACTTCATCACAAAAGAACATTTTGAGAGGAAGATTACAATAAAATTACAAAAGGTCTTACCAGTTATAAAATGACTATACTAAGACTTCACCTATCAGTCATTAATTCAATATATATGGATTAAATTTTCCAATTCATAATCACAGTGGCTAAGTGGCTAAAACAACAAGACCCAACGATATGCGAAATTTACTTCAGCTCTACAGACACAGAGTGAAGGGATGCAAAAGGACTCCATGCTAATGGAAGCCCAAAGACAGGAGTAGCCTGCCTTCCACCAGGCAAAATGTAATTTAAACAAAGAGCAATAAAGCCGGGTGCAGTGGCGCACGCCTGTAATTCCAGCACTCTGGGAGGCTGACACAGGAGAATCACGAGTTCACAGCCAGCCTCAGCAACGGCGAGGCACTAAGCAACTCAGTGAGACCCTGTCTCTACATCAAACACAAAATAGGGCTGGGGATGTCGCTCAGTGGTCGAATGCCCCTGAGTTCAATCTCCATGAAACGGCGCCCCCAAAAGCAATAAAAACACAAGGTCAGAATATAATAATACATGATGATACACGGGTCCATTTGGCAAGAGCAAATGAAAATTCTACTCATTTACAGCATCTAATCTCAGAGTCCAAATATACAAAGCATTCATGGACCTCAAGGGGCAGTAATACTGGGGAACCTTAACAGCCCAGTCTCAACAATAGATCATCCAACAGAACAACCCCACAGCCACAGCAGACATATGCTGTACCCTAGATCCAATGACTGACCCCGACACATACAGAACATCCCATCCAAGAGCTGCAGCAAACACTTGTCAACGGCATATGGAACACGGATAGGCCACAAAACAAGCTTCAACAGATTTTTAAAAAACTGAAATAACTTTGGGAAATACTCAAGGGCATGGACATTAACAACTTATTCTTGAAACCAATGAAAACGGAAACATACCATGCCAAAACCTATGGCAGAGAGCAAAAGCTAAGTCACAAGTTCACAGCCATCGGTGCCTTCATGAAAAAAAGCAGAAAGATCCAAAATTATCGCTGCAACTACAGACCAAGATAAACAAGAACACACACAATTCAAATTTAGAAGGAAATACTTAATAAAGACCAGAAGTTTGAGGCCAGCCTGGGCAACTTAGTGAGACCCTGTCTCAAAATATAGTAAAAAGGCGTGGGGATACACCTCAGCGGTACAGCACTTGCCTAGCACATGCAAGGTCCTAGGTTCAGTCCCTAGTACCACACACATGCAACAGAGCAAAGATAAATGACGGACACTTAAAGAATAGACACCAGATCAACAACATGAAGAGGTGCTTCTCTGAAAGAAACAAATGTCCCCTCTTGGACAGACCAAGAAAAGGGGGACACTGTAACTTGATGCCACAGAAATACAAAGGATCACTAGAGCTCATCAACAAGTATATGCCAACAAATTCCTGAACAAATACACCTTGCCAGGAATGAATCATAAAGGGGCTGGGGTTATGGCTCAGTGGCAGAGCACTTGCCTAGCATGTGTGAGGCACTGGGTGCAATCCTCAGCACCACATACAAAAGTAAAGGTATCGTGTCCATCTATACCAAAATACTTAAAAAAAAAAAAAAAAAAAAAGGAAGAAGAATAAAAACTCTGAGCAGACCAAGAACGAGAAATGAGATGGACTCACTAGGTAAGTCTACAATTAAAGGAAAACTCAGGACCAGATGACTGCACACTGGGTTCTAGCCAATAACTCTAAATCACTCGAGGACACTGAAGAAGGGACTCCTTCCAAACTTATTGTACGTGACTCATATTACCCTGAAACCCAAACGAGAGGAGAGTACAACAACAACAAAAAAACTACAAGCCAGTATTCCCGATGAACATACATTAAAAAAAATTAAAAACAGCACAGTAAGAAATCATCAACCATGACCAGGTGAGATTAAGCCACAGATGCAGAGATGATTTCACATATGCAAATCAACAAGTGAGAAACCACACAGCAAAAATTCAGTAGCCTTCAGCATAAAAATGCTGAACAAATTAGCTATAAAAGGAACGTAACCTTAAGATAATAAAGGCAACACCAGCCAGGCTTGGTAACGCATGCCTCTAGTCCCAGCAGCTCAGGAGGCTCAGGCGGGAGGATCGCGAGTTCAAAGCCAGCCTCGGCTACAGCCAGGCGCTAATCAACTCAATGAGACCCCGTCTCTACATAAAATACAAAATAGGGCTGGGATGTGGCTCAGCGGTTGAGGGCCCCTGAGTTCAATCCCCGGTCCCCATCCCCCACCCTGGGGAAAAAAAAAAAAAAGCCGCATGTAATAAGCCAACAGCTAACCTCATACTGAATGGGGAAAAGTTGAAAGCTGTCTCCAAGGTCTGAAATGACAAAGATGCCATTTTCACCACAGTACACAAAGTCCGGGCCAGACCAATCAGGCAAGTGAAAGAAAGAAAGGACATCCAAACTGACAAGAAGCCAATCACTGTAAATACCATGATCTTATATTCAGAAAGCTCCAACTACTCCACTAGAAAACTACCAGAAAGGACAAATCATCAATTCAGCACACTTGCAGGATACAACAATCAACAGTGTTTCTGTACATCAATAGTCAATTATCAGCAATAGAAATAAAAACAAAAGAAGTCTGTAATAGCTACAAAATATCAAAATGTCTAAGAATAAATTTAAACAAATAACTAAAAGATCTTTACAATGAAAACTATGAAACAGTGACAAAAGACATCCAAAAGAACATAGAAAAATGGAAAGACCTCATATGTGTTTGCACTGGAAGAAACAATATTATTAAATGTTCCCACTACCCAAAGCAGCTTACAGATTCAGTTTAATCCTATCACAATAACGACATTCTTTACAGAATTATAAAAAATGACACTAACATTTGGCTGGACCTACCAGAACCAAAACCCACAAACCACCCTGAGTGAGCCAAAGCACTCTTGAGCACAAAGAACAAAGCAGTAGGCACCACACTACGTGATTTCAATACACAGTACACTATAAGGCAACAGTAATCCAAACAAGATATTGGCGTAAAACCAGAGATGAGAGCCTAGAAGTACATCCACATGCCTACAACCAATTCATTATTATTTCTCCCCTTGCAGTGCTGAGGACTGAACACAGCACCCATGCATGTTAGGCACATGCTCTACCACACAGCAAGAACACCCAGCCCTTACAGCTGATTCTTGGCAAAGGGGCCAAGAACATGCAGTGAGGAAAGGGCAATCTTTTCGATAGATGGTGCTAGAAAAACTGGTTACCTGCAGAAGAATGCAAATAGATCCCTAACTCCCATCAGTTCAAAACACATTAAAATGGACTGAAGACTAACCTGACACTACTAGAAGAAAACACTGGAGAAATACATTGTGGCAATGGAGAAGGACTTTGTGCACAAGAACCCAAAAGCACAGGAAACAAAAGCAAAAATGAGACATCCAACTCAAAAGCTTCCGCACAGCAAAGGAAACAATAGTAAAAAGACAATTTACAAAACTGTGAAATGTATTTGCAAATCATATCTGAAAATAAAGAATTCAGACATATCCACAGTAAAGAATTCAAACAACTTGACAGCAAAACCCCCTACTACTCCAGTTTAAAAACGAGCAAACACAAGATGGGTGCCGTGGCGCACGCCTGCAGTCCCAGCACTTAGGGAGGCTGAGACAGGAGAATCGCGAGTTCACAGCCAGCCTCAGCAACGGCAAAGCGTTAAGCAACACGTCGAGATCCTGGGGATGTGGCTTAGTGGTCGAGTGCCCCTGAGTTCAATCCCTGGTACAGAGACAGACACACACACACACACGTGTAAAATGAACCATCCCATGGTATCCCAGAGAGAGCAATTTTTAGGCTTTTAGGTACTATTTAAAAAAGCAGCAGAGACACCACATAACATTAACAAAGGAGGAAAAAGCCATGACCTTTAGTAATAGCCAAAAACAATATTTTCACAAACATGAGCAGCACAATTCACGAACCAAACATCACGGAATAAAACCTGAGCAATGTGCCTGCCCCAGGTGGACTGATTCTTGTAACTATATAATGCACAGCATACTTCATAGAAATAAGGCCTTGGATTACCTTGTCTCTCTCTTTTTCTTTCAATTTGTCCATGGATCGTTTGAGTCCTTCTTCCAGAAGGTCAATGAGGCGCACCGTTTCCCCTGAACGTGTTTTAAACTTCTTCCTGAAAAATTTAAAAAGTCCCACTTGAATAGATTTGAAACTCACTTTTAAATTTAAAAAAATGTTCTAACTGAAAGCTCAAGGGGCCTGAACACAGACCGTGGCACAAGCCTCTCTGAAATCACAGGCTTCATGCTCAGGGAACAGTGCCTCACTCCAGCTGGCAACCAGGGAGGGTGGCAAAAGAAAACCACGTCACCTCCAGCCCTCGGCTCCACGCACCCTAGGGTTTAGCCCTAAGCGTGGTCTACCTCCGGCTTCCTAACAGGAAAAGCAAAGATTTGATTGACACATTCTCCAGCAGCATAACATTTTGCTTGGTAGTTTTATCCTTTCACAAAAACTCGTAGAAGCATGTTTGCTTCTAGAATTATTTCATAGGTCAGAAAATCCTATACTGCAATCTTATTCACATTTCTCTATGAACTAACTGATCTTATTTAGTGATTATCAAACCCAACTCAACTGCCTACTTGAGACGGTTTCATGACCAAAGGATTCCAGAGCCCCATTCAGACAAACTGACATTAGAATCTCCCCGGATGGGGCAAAAGTACTGAGGAGCAACGATAAGGGCAGCTGAGAAAATTGAATTTTACCGACTAAACAGAAGTTTGCATGACATCAAGAACAAAAATTTTTCTACATTCAAATATAATATACATATGAAGCGCACTTTTCTATACCACATAAAGCCTACCAAATACGAGAGTTCCTCTTCAAGTTTCGTTTCTGGAGCTTGACTTAGAAAGGCTCCATTTGCCTTTAGCCGAGAACTAACATTCCTCTATTATCTTCATGTTGGTGTTTTCTGTGTGCCACACCTCTTCCTCCTCTTCTCCCCACCTTCCCCTCAGAACTGGTGATTGAACCCAGGGCCTCATACATGCTAGGTAAAAGCGCTCTACCACTGAGCTACACCCCCAGCCTGCCCTCATCGCCTAAGTGTTTCACAACTTTCAAGTAGCTTATCAAACAAAACTCATCAGCCTAGTCAAAATGCTGACGAAGGCTTCCTAGTGTGTCTACTCAGCAACAACTGGTCCTTCCCATTATTACCTCCCCTCACCTGTCTTCCATTTTTGTTTTTTACAAGGAGGGATGCATATCTGAATACCAACAGAACTTTTAAAAACAGGGAGGACCATTACCCACTTGAGGTTTAATAAATCAGTAACTCCCACAAGTGCTCCCTGCCATGTGTATTGTCACAGGCTCCACCAGACATCGTGTTCTGTGCATCTTTGTGTACATACTATAAAATACTCAGCCAAAGCCATGCATAGCAGGTGCTTGATAAAACGGTGTCCAAGGAATAGAAGATGAAATAAAATGATAAACTACGTACCGAATATTACAACAAAATCTCACTAAAAGAACAGAATCTGAGCATTTTAATGTATATATTTAAAATATGGTGAGCTGCCATTAGCGATCATTTTAACTATTAAAAAAAAGGCTAGGATACTATAATTATAATGCAGAGCATAGCAACATTTAAAAAAAAAAAAGATTTAGGATACCTCAGCCGTTACATGGTAAATGAAACAAATGCTAGGATATAACCCCTCCTGATAAATATATCAACAAAAAAAATCTCTGCAGGAACACTGCGTAAATGTCTGTCAGAAAACAGTTCTGGAACTAAGGCGCAACAAATACTCAATTCCTTGGTTTAAGCACTTTCTTAGGACCACAAGGACCTAGTGTCTCCATTCCAAAAAAAGCTCCACAGAAAAGTCACGTAACCAATATTTCCAAATTCACCGACTGCTATAAAATCACTATCAAAAATAATATCCCGTGCGCCACGTACAACCAGAGGAATGAGAAGTCGTGCTCCATCTGTATACAATTTGTCAAAATGCATTCTACTGTGAAATAAATTTAAAAAAAAAATAAAAAAGGATATCTTGCAGACAAACCTAACTTGTCTTTTACATGTTCCCATCAGGGCTTTTAACCATCGTCTAGCCCAATCTCTTCAGTCACCTCGTGGTTTTCAGAAGCATGTGATAAGATATCTGGACATTATCAAATACAAGATGCTGCAGTCTGTAGGAGAAGTGCCGATTCAATGGCAAGCGATCCTAAAATACCAGTGACTGTTAAGGTTTTACAATGTGAAATATTTTGTGCCTCTGAATTGACGAATACTGCATACAAATACCCAAGTGTATGTATCGTTTTTCCTGAAATCTGAAGAGGTACCACTATAGATTTTTATAACTTCAATCTGTGGGAACAGAAACCCTTCATCTCCTCAGTCTTGAATTTCCTTTTCATCTCACTTCATGCACATGTCCCTTCAAGACTACATCCTCTGGCCACGATGGGAATACAGAGAAAGGCTCGGCTGAATTTATCCTCACATGTACACTAAAAACCTGAACTACCCAACAGGCTATCAAAAATTTTAAACAGCAACCAGGACCTCTTCAGAGAAATGTGGGAATTAGGTATGTTATCACCACCTTCAGGTTTTCCAGACTTACTTGTCTTCCCCAAGCACCACACCAAATCCAGCATGGGACACTCGAGTCACTTTAGGGTCGTACCAACCAATCATCTGAGCGGCAGCAAATACTGTCTGGAAGTGCACAGACTACACAAAAGGCAAAAAAAGACAGTTACTTGCTAGTGTAATAATTTTTTCTAAAAAAGGATTAAGGCTGTGTGCAAAATGCAAATCACTTGTTTTGTGCCGTGAGTGATACGTGAGAACAATAAGAACAAGACTTTTTTTTTTTTTTTTTTGGTATTGGAGATTGAACTCAGGGGCACTCGACCACTGAGCCACATCCCCAGCCCTATTTTGTGTTTTATGTAGAGACAGGGTCTCACTGAGTTGTTTAGTGACTCACTATTGCTGAGGCTGGCTTTGAACTGGCGATCCTCCTGTCTCAGCCTCCCAAAGTGCTGGGATTACAGGCTTGCGCCACCGTGCCCGGCTCCACGGTCTCAGTTTGAACAACAAATGATTTAAAGGCAAGTTGGTACACAGTAGCCTCAATTAAATTTTAGTCACCACACCCCTATTGATAAGAACAACTGCTAAAGTTCAAAGAAGTCTCCTTTTCCACTTTGTAGAGAACACCTGGAAAACTGTTCTTTTCCCCATGGTACAATGACGTTCCCAATCTTAGCATCTGGGGAAAACGTATGGCCGCCCGGTGCCACCAACCCCGCCATACTGTCTACCTCCAGACAGACAATGTAAGAACACAGACAAACCCACAAACTTACTTGTCCACTGTCTACCACATAGATAACCATATCTGCCTTTTCCTCAAACAGTCTTTGCTTAAGAGCAGCCAGGTCAGATGTGTCGTAGGTATAACCTCCATCTGATTTCACTATGGTTAATGGTATGGAACACCCTGGGACAAACACAATCTTCCTGCCGTCATCCACTTGCACGAATCCTACAGGGAAAACACACACAAACGTCATGACTAATGCTACACCACTCTGAAGGTACCAGAACAATTGGTCATTCTAAGGCTACCTAACTAGGCTATGAATATTTCAGAACATATTTCTTAGCTGAGAAAACCACACATTTTTTGTCTCACCACGACCTACTAAGGTCAGATACAGCAGTTTTCAGGACTCACACTACACTTGGCTCCCAAGTTCTGTATAGAACGCCATCTGGAACCCACCTGCTGTGCACGCCAAAAGCATAAAAGTCTCCCTTGATTTCAATCTAGAGCCATAACCCTTCTCTGAGAGAAAGGTGCTATTCCTGCACAGACCTTTCATAATGTTATCAAACACAGCAGGATTTAGCTTTTGGAATGAGAAGCAGAAAAAACAAATCATATATTCATGATGAAAAAGGCAAGATTCTTGGATTCGGGAAGAGGACACGAAAGAACACGATGACACCATCACCTACATTTGAGAGCCACTGTGTGCCAAATATACAAGTCTTACATTTAACCTTTGCAATAATTGTGCAGCAAATAACTGTACTTTCTTAGTGCAGGAAACTGAGGCTGGGTAAAGTAAAAGCAGTGATTTAGAACATAAGCTCTGAAGACAAACTGCCTAGGTTTTAATCTCAGATTTATCGCATATTAGCTATGTTACCTCGGGAAGCTACTCACTTCTCTGCCCATTTTCTCATTGATAAAAATCATTAGGGCTAGTGGTAGAGCACTTGCCGAGCATGTACAAGGCCCTGGGTTCAATCCCCAACAGTAGCAAAAACAAGCCAAACACATTATTGTTTTAAAAGCAATGGTTCCAGGGTATGATTAATAATTACTGAGTGCAGATTTAGGACAGGAAATCTATAAAATCAGCCAGGAATATTGTACCAGAGCAAGTAAACACATTGTAAAAGCCTCATTTATTATAAGTTAAACTCCTTGTATTAAGAAAACGCTATGAAATGAATCTATTATTCTGACAACTGATTTAAAAAAAAAAAAAAAAAACAAGAACTTCCACTGACTGCCTTAATTATGTGAAATGTTAATTATGTGAAAAAGTTACCGGGTAATAAATGAAAAAGGAATCACTCCACACTAGCATACTCCACTCTCTCATGAGGTAATACATCAAAGTCATGAACGTTAATAGCAGTTGAAACACCAGGGGAAAGTCTGACAGGAAACTTACACATAGATCAGGCTGATAACTGATCACACTAAATCAGTATCACAAAAACAGAGTGAACCACTAATTGTTTTCATTCATGCAAATAAAGGAAAATCGGGAAACAAAAAACAGCAAATGCCAAACACACTAACGAAGACTCTTTGGCCAATACGGAAAGCTGGCCTCGGTGGTACCTGTCTATAGTCGCATATACTCGGAGGCTAAGGCAGGAGGATTACAAGTTGGAGGTCAGCCTGGGCAACCTAGCAAGACCCTGTTTCCAAATTAAAATGGGCTGGGGATACTGTTCAATGGTAGATCATTCCCTTTAAAAATACATCAAGAAAATACAGACACAGGAGTTATGCAACATAAGACCACACGGTCAATTCCAAGGACAGATAGCCCCGGTTTATTGTACAGTAAAAGGAGTAAAAACGGGTGAGGGGGAACCTATGAATTTCTAGAATATAAGATATTCTAGAAATATAACATTCTTATATGGAATATAAGATATCAAACAAACATAATGTGCAGACTCTCAAAACTAATGATTAAAAAATTATTCGACTTGGGAAATGTGAACTCCAATGCTATTAATACAATGTTAAGCTACACTAGTGGCGCATAACTATAATTCCTAATTCTAGCCACCCTGGAGGCGGAGGTGGAAGGATTGCCAGTTGGAGGACAGCCTCAGTCAACTTGGCGACACCCTGTCTCAAAATAATAGAGGGGAGGAGGGGCTGGGTATGGGAAGAACTATTTACTTTTTTTGCTGTGATAATGGCATCGTGTTCTAGGGCTACAGGAGGAAACTTTCCTTTCAGAAAAACATACCAAAGTAGTTAAAAGTCGAAATCACAGGATATAAGCATTATGTATACGAAGGCACAGAAACAATAAGGGTGACCAATATTTATAATTGTTGAAGCTGGATGACAAGTACTAGGTCTAGGTCTTGAAAATTAGTACATTCCTTCCACTTGTTTGAAAATTAAAAAAAAAAAATTTTTTTTTTTTTTGGTATCAGCGATTGAACTCAGGACCACTCAACCACCTCCCAGCCCTATTTTGTATTTCATTTAGAGACAGGGTCTGAGTAGCTTAGCGCCTTGCCACTGCTGAGGCTAGCTTTGAACTCACGATCCTCCTGCCTCAGCCTCCCGAGCCAGTGGGATTATAAGTGCGCGCCACTAAGCCTAACTAGAAAAAAAAATTTTTTTTTTTTAAGACGTATAGTGCCAGGGCTGGGGCTGTAGCTCAGTGGTAGAGTACTTGCCTTCCAAGTGTGAGGCACTGGGTTTGATCCTCAGCACCACATAAAAATACATAAATACGCCAGGCGCGGTGGCGCAAGCCTGTAATCCCAGCACTTAGGGAGGCTGAGACAGGAGGATCGCGAGTTCAAAGCCAGCCTCAGCAAGGGCAAGGCGCTAAGCAACTCAGTGAGACCCTGTCTCTACATAAAACACAAAATAGGCCTGGGGATGTGGCTCAGGGGTCGAGTGCCCCTGAGTTCAATCCCCAGTGCCCAAAACAAACAAACAAAAAAACCCAAAACATAAATAAAGCTGTTATGTCCATCTACAACTAAAAAAAAAACAAAACTATTGTGCCTACCTTTATCTTCAAATTCCTTTACAATAGCATTCATCCTATCTTGATAGAAGGATTCTCCTCTTTCTATCAAGGAGATGTCCAACGCATCATAGATTTTATTAAATTCTAGAGGAGAAAATGTCACAAAGGAAAATGAATAAAAACAGGAACCATGCACCTTACAACAAGATCAAATTATTTAACTGACACACACGGAAGAAAGAAAATTAACAACACGTACGACACACGAGGGTAAGACAACTGTCAAAATTCTAGGGCTGGGGATGCAGCTCCCTGGCCAAACCAATGTTTAGCAACGTGAGGCACGATCTGCAGCACCATACTGTAATTCCCCCCCACCCCCAACAGATCATCAACATCCACTGACAGAGACCGGGACTAATTTTTTTTCCTGTCTACATTTACCACCCCCACTATAAGAAACATATATCATTTCAAAAATTCACTCTTTTTTTGTGATACTGGGGACTGAACCAGGGGCACTTTACCACTGAGCTACATCCCCAGTTTTTTTTAATTTTTAACTTCGATATGGTCTCACCAAGTTACACAGACTGGCCTTGACACTGATTTCTCTGGCTTCAGCATCCTCAGTACTTGTGATTACAGGCATGGGCCACTACACAGGACCCTAAAATCTTATTCTTAAAAAAAACGTAAAGAAGGAAAATCTTTTTGTATTCAGCAAGCAAACATTTACTGAATTTTCCTGTAATTTTTTTTTTAATCTGCATCACTTACACGTCTGCTACCCATGTGTCAGTGATAGTATCACCTACTGCATAGCATTACAATAACACTTTCCTTCCCAGGGCCAGTAAGCAGTCATTAGGCTTCTTCCTCAGAGACTATGGACTATTTTATCCATATACTATTCCAGCCATCTTTAAAGTTACTCGGTCAAGTATGAAAACTTGAAATTGTCTTCACTATAAACAAATGGAGTCTGGGGAACTTGGTGTGGCACTCTATACCCAATGGTACGTTACATCTCCTTGTACACTTCTCTACATTTTGGGCCTACACGTTTCTGGATAAATTCACTGCCAAGTGTTATACAGCTGTGGTATAACATTTTCTCTTTTTCTTTTTGGTGGTTCTGGGATCAAAATAGGGCACGGTGCATGCTAGGCAAGTGCTCTCCTACTGAATTACACCCCCAGTTCACCTTTATAGTCTACTGTTGGCTGACTTTAAAGAATGTTAAATTTTTCATCTGCCTGCCTTCTTCTCAGTTGTTTCAGACACATATTTAAGAAAAAATCTATTTGCCCATTCTCAAAAGTTTATGAAGCGTCATTCAAGATCAATAGGGAAGCCAGGCATGATGGTGTACACCTGAATCCCAGCAACTCGGGAGGATGACACAGAAGGATCTCAAGTTCATGGCCAGTCTCAGCAACTGAGACCCTGTCTCAAAATAAAATGGGCTGGGGATGCAGCTCAGTGGTATAGTATCCCTGGGTTCAATGCCTAAAACAGCAAGAAAAAAAAAAAGAGAGAAAAAGGAGCCATCGGAATAAAAACAAAACGAAAACTGTATCATAGTTCTTGCTAGATGAAGAAATGAAGCCCAGAAACTCACCTTCACGGGACACATCACATATAAGCTTCCAAGCTTTTATAATATCTGGATTTTTACTCTGGAGAAGAACAACACATTGGTATGCTCGCTTCTTGAATTCCTCCTCAGTATCGAACCTCTTCTTCGATTCCTGTTTTTCAATAAAAACATGGTGTATAAGAATCCAGTCCTGCATTTCTAGATAAAAAAAAATTATGCTTTTTAAACACACACACACACCCCCATGCAAAAGTGAATATTTAGAACAATGTAACAAATGTTTTACCAAAAGTCAATTACATTATCCTAGGGGCTGGGGCAAAAGCTCTGTGGTAAAATACTCGCCTAGCATGCACCGGACCCTGTGCTGGGTACTCAGCTCTGCCCAGAGGAAAACAAAGACTCTTACAGATGACAATGCCAAACAGCTGTACTCTTCCAAGATTTTCTTGAAAACAAAACTATCACTAGCTTTTGTTCTACTTTCCCAATCCACACAAGCCTATTTTATACCAATACTTTTGTGTTCAAAGAGTTAGTACAAAACAATGAACGGGCAGGACTGAATTTTCTGGGCTCGAATCTCCATTTTGCATATGGTGATTTGTTTCTTAAATTAGAAAGAAAACTGCTTTCACTGTTTCATTTCAGAAGACAATACAAGATTACTGAAGGGGAAAAAGAAAATCCATCCCAAACTATGAGTGGTGACATTCTGGTGTACAATTCCAGATTTTTTTTTTTTTTGCAATGATATACCTATGTTTTAAGAAAAACTGAAAGCTACTTTACTGCAGTTTATAAATTTTAGCAATGGATTACAAACATTTCCTTCGATTACTAGGTCTGCCTCATTATATTTAAGATAGAACTCCAACAGGTAATTATTAATGCAGCAATTCCAAATCAATAATCATTTTTCTTATTTTCAAATTTCCATTAAAAAATACTGAAACAAACCCCACATTTACTTTTCAACACGGCAATCTTATTTTTAGGATGTTTGTTGTTCATTGTAAGTTAAAAATTCTAAAAAAAGAAAACAATCTAAACACACAACATTCTTCACTGGATAATAGGGACCACCATTGAACGGAAAATTCAGTGGGGCAACACTGTAAACTGTGTTATACCAATTCAACAAAGCAATGTGCAGTTATGCCATAAAGTAATATACAAAAATATACGTTAAAAAAGCACAAAAATGATAAATGATACGATAAATGTGTATGCATCAGTCAAAGAATCAAAGAAAAGTGACCACTGTGGGTAATTTAAAATTATGATGTGCAAATTTCTCTTTTAAAACTTTCTTACACCAGGCATGGTGGCACACGCCTGTAATCCCAGTACTTTGGCAGGCCGAGACAGGAGATTCCACTTGTCTTTCAGACCGGGCAATTGAACAAAACTCAAAATTAAAAAATAAAAAAATAAAAAACGGATAGGGCATGTAGCCCAGTGGTATAGTGCCCCTGTGTTAAGTGCCCAGAATTACAAAAACAAAACAGAACAAACCCACATGCAAGGGATCCAGGAATCAAAAGTAATTTAGTTTTTCAAGTAGGTGAACTCAGTGAAATAGCTTTCATTTCCATCCCTGTGGTAAAATACTGTTATGGCTAGGCCAGTGTATGTAAATGTGTGTGTTAGGTAATTTACATGTTTCCTACATGCTCACATGTTAAGTAACTTGAGTTCAAGAATGTTACTTCTGTATGAGTAGAACCATGACTTTCAGTTTACCCACTTTCTTTTAACCCCACTCAAGCTCCACAGCAGTTTCAAATATCATTTAGAACTTCCCAAGGAAAATGGATAATTACGACAAGTGACAGACACAAATATCAGACAAATGGTATCCAACCTTATAAAAAGCCTGAAGATCCCCAATAGGAGGTGAGACTGTTAGATAATCCGGAAATTTATCTTGCAGGTGAGCAATGAGCATGCCAAACTGGGTCCCCCAATCTCCTACATGGTTTAACCTAATACCAATCAGAGAACATAAAATAATTTACAAAATGACCATGTTTACATGAGAGGAAACATTCCATCAGAAACTACTAACATTTGAGAGGCAGTATATGACATGCAGTAGTAACTGTTGACTTGGTTATTTCCTCAGGTGGACTGCAAACATCAAAAGCAAAGCCTTTGTCGGTTACTTGTAACTCTGTAAACCTAGTAACAGGCTACATATAGCAGATTACCAAGATTTGCTGAATACATTCTTATCCATGGACAGCAATCTGTTTAGAGCTTAGTGAATTAGGACAAGCACGGTTAAATCAACGTTGGTTATTCTCACATTATGAAAATTTAACTTTCCACCAATTGGTTTAATGTAAATTAGACCAATGGTTCCTAAATAACAATGGATACAAATCTTCACTGTCTTTACCTAATTGCAAACCATCAGATCCACTCAAAGTAGATGATGATGATATGATGCTCATTTATCATTTGTTTCCCTGATCTGCCTCATGGTACCGAGTAATTTTTCTGATACCAGGAATTGAACTCAGGGGCACTCGACCACTGGCCACATCCCCAGCCCTGTCTTATATTGTATTTAGAGACAGGGTCTCACTGAGTTGCTTAGTGCCTTGTTTTTGCTGAGGCTGGCTTTGAACTCGTGATCCTCCTGCCTCAGCCTCCTGAGCTGCTGGGATTACAGGCGCACACACCTGCGCCTGGCCCACAGTAATCTAATTAGACTCTCACTGTTCTCCAATGGCTTCTGACTATACTTAAAATAAAACTCCTATTTTCTATCATGGCTTTAAAGGCCAATGTTTCTTGCTTGTCCCTTCCCTTACTGGGGAAAAGAAACAAAATCTTGGCGTACAGGAGGTACTCAACAAATATCTGCAAGCCAGGTGTGGTGGCTCACGCCTGTACTCCCAGAAGCTGGTAAGGCTGAGGCAGGATGATCGTTGAGTTCAAAATCAGTCTCAGCAAAAGCGAGGAACTACATAATTCAGTGAGAACCTGTCTCTCAATAAAATACAAAATAGGGCTGGGGATGTGGCTCAGTGATCCAGCACCCGAGTTCAATCCCTGGTATCAAAAACAAACAAAAAAAGCATCATCTGCCCAGTGAGTGGAGAATGTTCAGCCTTGGTTCAACCCCAAGAGTCTTAAAAAATGTAACAAAGTAACAACAGTTCAAAGGAGATGTCCTGGATATACTGAAAAGCTTAACTGGTGATTGCAAAGCAGAATCAAGCTTATGAACCACTAACTTCATCAAAGGATTACTTTCTCAAGGAAGATGTTTCATTTTCTTTCTTTTTTTTTTTCCACTCAACCACTGAGCCACATGCCCAATCCTATTTTGGGTTTTATTTAGAGACAGGATCTCAGTGAATTACTTAGCGCCTTACCATTGCTGAGGCTGGCTTTGAACTCACGATTCTCCTGTCCCAGCCTCCCAGAATACTGAGACTACAGGTGTGCACCACCACGCCTAGCTAAGATGTTTCATTTTCTATAGAAATTTCCAGAGCTGGGGATATAGCTCAGTGGTAGAACACTTGCCTACCAAGCACGAGGACCTGGATTCAATCCCCAACACTTGGTGGGAAGAGGGGGGGAAGAAGACAGAAATTTGAAAATACAGGCAAGAACACATACCTCAGCACATCATAGCCTGCAAATTCGAAGAGGCGGCACATACTCTCTCCTATGATAGTTGACCTAAGGTGGCCTACATGCATTTCTTTAGCTATGTTGGGAGAGGAAAAGTCAACTACAACCTGAGATAGATAAGAAAAAAAGGAGTATAAACATTTTATTCTGTTATTAACATACTTAATAATAAACTCAGGCCTGAACATCAATCTGGGTTGTAATTAATTCAACTATGCCAGACTTCCTGATGGATCTACTTGTACAGTTTTAACTGAAAAAGAATCAAATTCATTTATACAAATTACTATTTCAGTAATGCCTGTATTTGTATCACGTAACTACCTTAAAAGCTTAGGAGGTTTTAAAAAAAAAAAAAATCCTAAGACTAGCCAGGAGCAGTGGTGCACGCCTGTAACCCCAGCACTCTTGGAGGCTGAGACAGAATGGTGAGTTCAAAGCCAGCCCCAGCAACTCAGTGAGACCCTGTCTCTAAATAAAACACAAAATAGGGCTGTAGATGTGGCTCAGGAGTTGAGTACCCGTGAGTTCAATCCCCAATATAAAAAAAAAATTCTAAGACTGATTATAAATACTACTTCACAATTTCACAACTACATTCATAATCTCAAATATTGATGATTGTCAAAAATATGAAAGTCATTACTGGTTATAGTAATGAACTTCATGAACTTTCTATATCAATATATTACTATATCAATAGAAGACTGTATATATACCTTTTTTCTCTCTCCAAGGGGAGGTAGTTGAACTCCATTCACCAGAAGATTGGTCAACTGGTCTGATACAAAATCCTTTCTTAGATGGACATTAATAAAGCCTAATGAACAGTGGAAGAGAAAATTTCAGATAGTCTCCCATCTTGACTGCTCACTCACAAGGATTTCCCTCAATTTCACTTCTGTTGCCTTCAGAAAGTGCATCTGGCTTTGGTAAAACACTTCAGGATTCCAACCTCACCTGATGTCTTCTCTTAAGCCCTCTTGTAACCTCCCGTCTCAGTATCTACTACAAACCTTTATCACTCTCCTTAGAGCTTCCTACTAAATTCAGAGCCCTTTCACCTTCGGCAGATAATCGGTTCTTCTCGACAGAAAAGAAGATCTCTGCCACAGACTTAGCCATTATCTATCCCCTTACTGCTGATAAACACTGAACTGAAGGAGGCAAAGCAACTCACCCAAACTGAGGCAGTTCAGTAGTAGAGTCTAGACGAAAACCTCAACATCCTACCTTGTAGCCAAGGTGCTTTCCCATCTTATTCAGTAAGTGTTCTTTTTTTTTTTTTTTGCTGCAGGGGACTGAACTTAGGGCCTCCCGAATGCTACGAAAGTGCTCTATGGGCCAGGAACCCCTTGGGAGTCTGAGACAGGAGAATCTCAAGTTCAAAGCCAGCCTCAGCAATGGTGAGGCGCTAAGCGACTCACGGAGATCCTGTCTTTGAATACGCAAAATAGGGCTGGGGATGTGGCTTAGTAGTCGAAACCCGAGTTCAAGCCATGGTACCAAGAAAAAAAAAAAAAGTGCTCCATGGGCCACAGAGCTACATGCCCAGCCTCAGTATATAAATTTTAATTGTGCTTTTTCTTATTGTTTAAATTTCATAAAACATTTATCATCAATACGACTATTAAGAAGGAGAACTTTGTATCATACCAGGACCAGCAATTTCAACTTTTTCAATACATTCATTGTTCGGCAGGTGTCTGGTAATGTTTTCGGCAATTTCTCTTGGATTAACTTTCTGTTCCTTGGTTTTGAGCATCTACAATACAATATAAAGTTACACAGCAGGTTTCAGCCACTTATGGAAACACATAAGAGACAAAACATGAGATGCATTTTGCGAAAGACTCATCAAAATGCAGGAAGTATCAACAGTGCCAAGAGAATACCAAAGTGGCAAAACCACATGATCTCCACTTCAAACTGAGGCATACACACATACCTGGACCTTTTTAAGGACGATATAAGTCGATGGTTATGAAGCCTGATTCTAGCATATTTATGTCTGATTGTTAACTCATAGAAATATGCAATGTTCAGACTTCGAGTAATAAATAGCACTCTGGACTCGTTAGAGTACATGTTTCATATTCAACCACAACAACAAAGGCAAGCAAAAAGATCTAACAAGCCTGGTGCAATCAACCAGAGACACATTAGATAATGTAGCTATTCAAAACAGGAAACTAGGTCAGGCTAGTGGCACATGCCTGTTACCCCATCTACTCAGGAGACTGAGGCAGAGGATTCCAAGTTCAAGTCCACTTGGGGCAACTTAGTAAGACCTTGTCTCAACAATTTAAAAAGGGCTAACTGGATGCGGTGGCGCACGCCTGTAATCCCAGCACTTTGGGAGGCTGAGACAGGAGAATCGCGAGTTCAAAGCCAGCCTCAGCAATGGCGAGGCGCTAAGCAACTCAGTGAGACCCTGTCTCTACATAAAACACAAACTAGGGCTGGGGATGTGGCTCAGTGGTCGAGTGCTCCTTAGTTCAATCCCTGGTACCAAAAAAAAAAGGGGGGGGGCTGGGGATGCAGTTCAGAGGTACAGCGCTCTTGGATTTAATCCCCAGTACCACAAAACAACAAAAGGTGGTGGGGGGGAGAGGACTCTTTAAAAATGACACATATCAGCCTAAGTCAAGGAGATCACCACTGTGCCAAATATTTGATGAAATACTAGTTAGTAATTGGCTTTTATTCTTTTGGTAGTGGGGATCAAACCCAGGGGCAATTTACCACTGAGTTGCATCCCCTGTCCTTTTTATTTTGATACAGTGCCTCACTAAGTTGTTGAGGGTCTTCCTAGGATGCTGAGGCTGGGACTGAGCTTGCGATTCCTCCTGCCTCAGTCTGCCAAGTCCCTGAGATTACAGGCAGGCTCAACCATGCCAGGTACCAGATATTGGCTGACTTTTAATTTCTCACTTTCCAACAGTCATTAAATACACTCAGCAATCCTTGAGATAACAGAAAAACCAAAGCAGAACAGTACCAAACCCTGCCCTTAAATAATGACAAAAAAAGAATAAAACTGAAAATTCGAATTTGTGCCTTAAAAAAAAAGAACATTAGGAACACACAACCCTTTCCTCAATTTTTTTTTTTTTTTGGTACCAGGATTGAACCCAGGGGTGTTTAACTACTGAGTCACACTCCCAGCTGTTTTTTAAAATTTGAGACAGGGTCTCACTTAAGTTGCTGAGGCTGGCCTTGACCTTGTGATCCTCCTAAGCCGCTGGGATTACAGATATGTGCAACCACTCCTGGCTCAAGTTTTTCAAACTGTGGGAAAAGTCCTTTTCATTAAGGATACAACAATCTACTATTATTTATGTCAACGGTAATAATGACGACCATACCTAAGAGAATCAAATCACCCAGAGTGAGTCACAATAACACATCACCTGAGAAATGCCCATGGCACTATTACACTGATAGTCCCCAAATTTGGGCTGCTGACTTGGTGTTACTATCAGAGGAGGATTTTCCAGGTCTGGATATGCAGCCTTAATGGCACAACCAAAGACTTCTTGAAGGCGGCTATTGATGTTAATCATATTTTTAGTCGGTTTGTTCCTCTCTTCCTGAAGACTCTGCAGGAAAAGAATGCAAATGTGTTCACAAAGCACCATCATACAAAATTTCCCCAAATATTGTCAGACACTTTCAAATACCTTGAGAAAAATCAGAAGACAACATTCACTCATGGTGTGATTGTCTCCTACCTGCGATCTGCTGAGAGACAGAGCAACTAGGACGAGCCCATGCCAGGGCACCTAAGACATGCTTGGAAATGAGATCTTACTTTTCACATTTGTTTGCTCAGAACAGAAACTGAGAAGGACCTGGGGATGGAGGCATAACTCAGTGGTAGAGCAACTGCCTAACATGTGCAAGGCCTTGGCTCCATCTCTAGCATGACCCTCCCTCCCCTGAAAAAAGAAACCGAGAGGGAGTAAAATGGGCTGAATCTTTTCCTCAGCATCTCCAAAGCTCTTGAGAAAACCGAACTATAAAGCCAGTCCTGAATCACTTCACAACACACACTGGAAATGAAAACTCACCGAACAAAAACTAAACAAAAATGAATTCTCCCCATCAAAATGCTTCTTCAAGGCATAAAAGGGAATACCAATATTCCAGAAACACAGGTAGTTTTGTCTTACTATAAATAATACCCATGTTGACTCTACCTCTACCTCCCATTAATTAAGATAGCACCTAATTATCTCTTACTGCACCTACACCTTCACACAATTATCCATCTCCATCAATATACTGCTGGATGCAGGCGTCTAATTCATGGCTCTATCCCTGGCACCTAGCAAATGCTACATAGGACCTGCCATATATCACGTTATCCAAAAAAAATGCAAGTTGGGTATGGTGGTATACACCTGTAAACCCAGTTCCTTGGGATGTTGAGGCAGAAGGATCACAAGTTCAAGGCCTGGGCAATTTATTGAGACCCTGTCTCAAAATTTAAAAAAAAAAAAAAAAAGTGGGGGGAGTGGCTGGAGGTGTAGCTCAGCAGTGGAGCTCTCCTGGGTTCAATCCTGAGGGTGGGGGGTGGGGGGGAGAGAGTAACCCAGCACAGTGGTATGTACCTATAGTCCCAACTACTTGTGAGGCTAAGGGAGAAGGACTGAAGGAGACCTGGAGTTCAATGCCAGCTTGGGCAACATAACAAGATCACATATCAAAAAAGGGGGGGTGGTGGTGATGGGAACAGACCTCACACACACAAACCTTACTTGTTTGCCCACCAGGTTCATGCAAGGTCCTGTGTTCAATCCCCAGCACCTCCTTCCCATACATGTGAATGAACACACATGCTTTTAATGAAATACAAATGAAAAGACTTATGTTAATTAAAATATCCACAGAGGTCAGGGCAAGACTGTTAATCCCAGCCACTTAGGAAGCTAAGGCAGGAGGATCACAAGTTCAACTTCGAGGCCGGCCTACACAATTTAGCAAGACCTTTCTCAATAAAAATAAAAAGGTTAGGAATGTAGAACACTTGCCTAGCATAAGAGAGGCCATGCATTAACCCCCAGCATCACACATCAACCCTCTCTTACATGCACATACAAAAGGTGTGAAAGAGTACGGTGACAAGACTCAAATATAAGCTTTTCTATCAAAATCTGACCTAAGTGCTTTATTTATGTGTTATCTTTCTCTATCTGCACAACAAAACTGAGTATACTATTATCATCATTTACATGTGAACCAGAGGTTAAGTAATTCGCCAAAGATAAGAATAAATTGCAAAGCCAAGATTCAAACGGAGTATTGGAGAGTTTAAGTTGCACATATTCTCATCACTTCTCTCAACTCTATGAAGAATTATATTTTTAAACTCACTAAATTTTAAATTATATTTTTAAACTCACTAAAAAAGCGACTTTGAGATTTTAGCTGATCAATACTTAACCGCCCACTGTGAGAGATCCTTAAAAAAATCAAAGACATGCTTTTCACAATCAAGATTTCCAATAGCAAACACTAAAGTTATTCAGATATGCTCGAGACCCAAAATCTACTATGATCAATTTAAATATCTTACATAATGGGGTATTGGTACACGTGCATGTTCTAAATGTAACTATATATTATACATACATACATAAAAGTCACTGATTTCTGCACCATGCAAATTACTATCTGATTAAAATAAGTGTAACACTTTGGTTTTTTAAATTTAGTTGTAGACGAACAGATATTTATTTTTATGTGGTGCCGAGGATCAAACCCAGTGCCTCACATGTGTCATGCAAGTGCTCTACCACTGAACTACAGACCCAGCCCTAAAGACCCAGCCCAAATGTAACACTTTGTTTCCTAAGTCAAAGTTGTTTCCTCTCCCCAAATGGTAAACTCCATGAAGGTAACGAATATCACATGTGCTAGGAACATCTCTTCTAACTTGAAATAAGCACTCTAAAAAACTTCGTATTATGCAAAAACTTACATCCTACAATAAGAAACTTTTGAGGAAATTAAGATTAGAAGCAGATTACTCAAAATCTCTGATGTTACATTCACCATCACAACAGCAATCTTAAAATCATCAGTGGGAAAGGTATCTGTAATAGCTAGCAAATAAATACTAAATGTAAGACTTTATCTTAAAAAAAAAAAAGAGACTGACATTCAATCAATGCAAGTAGGCACAAGGATAGTGCTAAGTTTATGAGATCACAAGAGTAAAGTGCCTCCCAATCATCCAGTAAATGCTTCTAGGTACAGCATGGGGCCAAGTGTGTTGGGCAGGGTGAATGGTCATTACACAGTGTACTTTATTCCTCTGTGGCTTTTTTAGGTTGCATTGTGTACCTTGTTCAGGTGATGTGAACCAAGGCACCTTCCTCACTGCACCGACAACACTCTCTTATCTGCCCATCAGAGCTAATTTGTTACAGAGATGTGCATTAGAATACACAGAACCACTTTTGTATATTTTCACTTACTGCCTTTAGCACATAGTATTTAATTAAAGATATAAGAGAATTCACTATAAACAAACACATACAGACTAAATGATAAAACCAGAAAGAATTTTTTCTAGGGGGAAATTCCATGAAAACGTTAGTAATGTGATTTTAGAAGATTCAAAGACAGCTGGGCACGGTGGCTCACGCTTGTAATCCCAGCACTTAGGGAGGCTGAGACAGGAGAATCGCGAGTTTAAAGCCAGCCTCAGCAACGGCGAGGCGCTAAGCAACTCAGTGAGACCCTGTCTCTACATAAAAACACAAAATAGGGCTGGGGATGTGGCTCAGTGGTCGAGTGCCCGAGTTCAATCCCCAGTACCAAAAAAAAAAAAAAAAAAAGAAGAAGATTCAAAGCCAAAGCTCTTTCCAGCACAGCAGATCACAAACAGGCCGTATAAGACTGCAGGAATGGGGCAGGCAGAGCATAATGTGAGCAGACACGGGTCACCTTTAGGGAAAAAAAGATGCACAGCCCGTGCAGCTGGCCTGAAGGTAATACCCACATACACATCAATTAGGGAATGAGGTCATACTCTGGGATGTGTCATCAGGAAACCTGAAAAGCAGGCCAAAAACTCAAAGCTAGCTTTTTTTATTTGGACCAAACTGATAATCATTGTTAGGTTATGAGGCCATTACATAAACAGAGCGCAAGATTCATAAAAAACAATATTCTGAAATATTAAGTTGAGGCCGGAGTGGTGGCTCAGTTGTAGAGCACTTGCTTAGCACGTGTGAGGCACTGGGTTCGATCCTCAGCACCACATAAAAATAAATGAATAAAATAAAGGTTTAAAAAAAGAAAAGAAATATTAAGTGGAAAAACCCCCAAATGATGCTGAAAACATGATATAAAAATTAAACTGTAAAATAACCAACTCAGGGTAGAGAAGGTATGTGGCTGTATTTAAAAATACCCCCTTTATGATACTGGCAGAGATTTCAAAACCACAAATGTTTTTTTAAAAAAAACACAGGCATAAACTGTTGAAATATGTCAACCATACTTAAATCTTTAAGCTAGCTAAATATTTGTGTGGTGAAACATTCTGAAGGATCCTACAAGAATATTACCATACCAACTTCTTCACTACAAGCACCAGGTTCTAGGTTGTCTAATGGAGGGAAAAGCACAGGGTTTCCATTTTCCCTTATTTCATTTCCACAGGGTACACCTAGAGCATCTTCAGTAATAAAGATTTTAAAACACCAAGACAAACAAAAACAACACCAAGAGCACTCACCTTTCGAAGAATATTCAGTCGGTACTTCAACTTTAAATTTTCTTCTCTCAATTGCTCCAAATTTGGAGAAGCTTCTAAATAGCCACAGTTTTTCAACCGGTCAATTTCAGCAGTTAGAGATGTAATCTCTTTTTCCTACGAGAGGAAAGGTAATTTTTCAGTCCAGTATGATGGATGGCTTCCACAATCTGGTAAACTGTACCATAAACTTACTTATTTCCCTTCTCCACATGACAAGGCAGAGATGTTGAGAATAGATTCTCTCTTTGACAAGTTGTGACTTTTCCTTCTCTGAAACTCTTGCATATTATCCCTGATAAAACCAAGTGTGTGTTTTAAGAGAACCAGGAATGGTCAAGAATATAATGGTATTAAGAGGAGTGCAACGGCCACACCTATAATCCTAGCTATTCAGGACACTCAGGCAGGAAGAACACAAGTACAAGGCCAGTCTGGGAAATATAGCAAGACGAGACCCTGTCTCAAAATGAAAAATAAAAAGGGCTGCGGATGTAGCTCACTAGTACAGTACTTGCCTGGTATGCATGAGACCCTTGGTTCAATCCGTAGCATCTCAAAAGCAAAGAATGGAGTAAGCCCCATCCCTAGTTTCTTTCTTCATTTCCACAAACCACCCAGTCAGGGTATTAGTTAAAGTGCTGGCCGAGCAACCTGCCTCTATTTGTAAGTTCCATGCCTTGATACTCTTAAACCCAAACACCTGGACTGGGGGTGTGGCTCACTTTCCTGCTATCATGGGACCTTGGGTTGGATTCCAAGCACTGCCAAACACCTTCTGTAAAATTCGATATAGCTCACCGTCTACCTTTTGTCCTTTCCCGGACTAAACAATTTTCCCATTTTTGCTTCTATTTCCAGTGACTTAGGTCCTATCCCAGGCCAGGCTTTTTACATGAACTCCAAAGCCATGACAATTCAGAAAGCAAGCAAACTTCTAACTTAACTGCAAAGCCCACGGGGAGAGTTCTCACCCGAAATTTTAGAATGTTTACCAAGAAAAACTACAACCAAAAAAAAAAAAAGATTGCCATGAATGAGCACACACTGTTCCAGGCGCTGGGCACTTCTGGTAACGAAGCAGGACCCACTTTCGCTTTCAAAACCTGCGGCTCATTTATGTCCACGAATGCTGAAGGCAGGGGGCAAAGCCCCGCCTATCTAATAAGGAACCACGTGTGGAACCTCTTAGGAAGCCTCCGGCCCAGTGTAGAGCACGGAGGCCGAGACACGCAGCAGGACGCCTCCCGCCTACCCCGCCCCCTCGTGCCCTGAGACGGCACAGGTGTGTGTGGGAAGGAGGGCACGCTGGGCTCCAGCCCACCGGAGAAGCCACCTAGGGGAGGCCTGGGGGTGCGGGCACGGCCACGCCAAGCCTCAGAATGGCAGGGCTTTGCCTCCTCCACCCCTTCCTTCTCCCACGAAGAGGAAACAGCCCCCGGGAAACATGCCTTGGCCGCAGGCCACGGGCCCGGGACTTGGGCGCCCGAGACCCCGCCTCGCTGCACCCAGCGCCGCTCCGGCAGGAGCCGGGGCCAGGTCCCTCCCCGCCGAGCCTTCCCGCCGGGCCCAAGTGACAGACCTGCTGCAGAAGCCGCGCGGAGCACTGAGCCACGAGCGCGTCCATCCTCTCGTCAGCGTCTTTCACGCCAAGTGGCCGGAAGCGGAAATAGCTAGCGGTGCCCGGAAGCGGAAACCCCTCCCCCTGGTTTCCACGGGCTCGAGTCGTTCTAGGGCTACCGTCTCTGCTGCCCCCTGGCGGGATGCAGGCGACACTGCAAGCAGAAGACGGCGGGAGGTCGGCCTGCAGCCGGAGGGCAGGCGTGAGATCTGGAGGCCGAGGCAGAGGATTCTAGGGAAGTCCGACCGGAGCTACTCCGCTTGGCCTGTCTAGGTCATAGGGACTTATCTAGACCCTCTGTCTATCGAGGGCCTCAGTTTGTTCCCCCGTGAAATGGGCACAGAACTAATAAGTCCATCCATCCATTCCACAACATCTATTGTGCCTATTAATGTGTCAGATGCTATTCCTGGCTTTGGGGATAAAGAGAAAACGAGACTTCGTCCTCATGGGAACTACGTTTTAGAGTGGAGAAATAGTGAAGTGAGTGACAATCCCAGTTTTAATTGCCAGGAAAGCAATGTGATGGCGTGATTTGGGTCAGAGAAAGCCTCTCCGAGCAGGTGCTTTTGCATTAAAATCTTTCCAATATATTTTCTCAGCTTCATTGAGATATAATTGACAACTAAAATTATGTATCTTAACGGTATGCAGCTAAGTTTTGAAACGTGTGTACGCTGTGAACTGATTACCACAGTCAAGCTAACTAACATACCCCTCACTTCACATAGTTATCGTGTGTATGCCGAAAACATTTAAGATCTCCTCTCTTAGGACATTTCAAGTACACCATCCAGTATTATTGAGAGCTACCATGCTAGCGCCTCAGGGGCTGATGCAGGCGGATCCTTTGAGACTAGGAGTTTGGTCCAGCCTGGGCATCTCAATCGATCTACTAAATCACCACGTTAAACATTAGATCTCCAGAATTTATTCATCCTGCTAAACTGCCAATCCGTACCCTTTGCCCAACATCGCTGTTTTCCCCACCTCAGTCCCTGATAACCAGCATGCTACCTTCTGTTTTTTAGAATGCACGTAAAGTGAGATCAGTCAGCATTTGTCCTTCTTGCCTGGCTTCTTTCCCTTTGCACAATGTCTTCTGGGTTTATCCATGCTGTTTCAAATGACAGGGGTTTTTTTTTTCTTTTTCTTTTTGGTACCGGGGATTGAACCCAGGGATGCTCTACCATTCAGTTGCATTCCAAGTCCCTCCCCCCCTTTTTTTGAACAGGGTCTTGCTGAGATTACAGGTGTGTGCCACTGTGTCCTGAAGGATTCCTTGTTTACTTTGCAGACCTTTTTACCCGAGCTTCCTTTCTTTAGTGCTCAAGAATTCATTCTCAGGAAAAAAAAATAATTCTTGAAGTGACCCTTGATGGTTTTCAGTTAATCCACACCCAGGGCAATGGAGGGGTGCTTTGACTTTCCTGTGGAAGAGTAGATACAAAAGCAGAACGTGCAGGCTAATAGGGCTGGGATTGTAGCTCAGGGGTACAGCACTTGCCTAGCATGTGGGAGGCACTGGGTTCGATCCTTGGCACCACATAAAAATAAATTTTAAAAAGGTGAAAGAATAAATAAAATGAAGTACACAAAAATTCAGCATTTGCAAATGGAATCTCCTAGTACCCGGGACCCTTAGAATATCTTCCTGTACTCCACAGTGTGTCCAGCCCCTTTAGAAGACCCTTTGTTTACAGCAGTGCTTGATAGAGAGCATTGCTCAAGAATTTTTTTTAAAAAAATGTTTTTATTCATGTATTGTTGTCGTACATAACAGTGGGGTTCGTTTAGACATATTTGTAAATGCTTATAACAGAGTTTGCTTCACTTCACTCCCAAAGAAGTGTTTCTTTAACTGATTGAAGAGGACCCTTTGATTTGCAAATTTGACCCTTCCCAATGCAAATGGCCAGAGGCAGGAGCTCAGTCCGTGCAAACAGAGAATGGAAGGTGAGAGATTGAGAATGAGGTGGAGAGATGACAAAAAGTGAGACCATATAGGAATTTGTTGGTTAAGGAAAGACGCTTTTAATTTTGATTCCATTCACAATGGGGACCATGAGAGTTTGGATGGGTAGGTGCAAATTCCTGTGTTAAAATTCCAACCCCTAGTACCTCAGACTGTGACTCTATTTAAAGATATATATATATATATATATATATATATATATATATATATATATTTTTTTTTGGTACTGGGGATTAAACTCAGGTACTCGACCACTGAGCCACACCCCCAGCCCTATTTTGTGTTTATGTAGAGACAGGGGCTCACTATCTTGCTGTTGCCGAGGCTGGCTATCAACTCGCGATTCTCCTGTCTCCGCCTCCCACATAGATAGGGTCTGTAAAGAGGTAACTAAGGTAAAATAAGTTCACGAGGTTGGGTCCTAATCCAGAATGTTTGGTGTCCTTGAAAGAGGTTGGGGTATGGAAATAAAACACACAGGTAAGACCACGGAAGTCAGGGAAGATAGCCATCTCCAGGCCAAGGAGAGAAGCCGGCAAACAAGAAACCGTGCTTGCCTACAGACATTTTGATCTCAGACTTCTCTCCTCTGGGACTGTGAGAAAATGCATTCCTATAGTTTAAGCCATCCTCTCTGTGCTACTTTGTTACCGCGGCTCAAACAAACTAGAAGACTTTGGAAGCATGCGGGTTGGGGATGATGAACCAAAGTGGTAGCCGGGGAGAAATGGATGACTCCATAGTATACTTTGGAGGTCGAATTGACAGCTTACTGTTGGACTGAGAATCAAGTAGAGGACATGGGCTGTAAGAAACAGCCCCTGCCCAGCAGGAGCTGGCAGTCTTGCCTGGGTTGATGGTGGGTGCTGTAAGGTAAAAAACAGCCCTTTTGTAATTAATTTTCATATCCCCTCTCTAAAAGCATAAGGCAGTTCCTGCCCCAGGGGGTTCCGCTCCGGAATCTTCCACCTGGGAAACAAAGCCTAACTGCTCAGGTTAGCACATCAAAAAGAAGACCGCTACTGCTTATCTGCCCCCAATTTTAAAGTGACCAATCCCTAGATCGCCACGGGGTTTTGTAGTGGGCTCTATAAAATCCCTCCCTCGCGTCCCCTCTCTCTCTTCTTTTCCTCTTTCCTTCGCCTGGGTGCCCACTCCCCTGAATAAAGGATTTTCCTGGCTGCATGAGGTGTCCGTGTCTGGCTGGCCGATACTCTAACAGGTGCAACTTGATATATCGCTTTAGTGAGACACATTGGCGCAGATCCATCTTGTGGAAATGGGCAGAGGGATGACACAGAAGACACAGGACTAATTAGCCAAAGGCATGTGGATCTGGGATGGGGGA
Source organism: Xerus rutilus (assembly GCA_028644305.1). Classification (NCBI taxonomy): domain Eukaryota; kingdom Metazoa; phylum Chordata; class Mammalia; order Rodentia; family Sciuridae; genus Xerus; species Xerus rutilus. Next base: position 134,198,455 of record CM053405.1, on the reverse strand, counting down.
ACAGATCAGGTGGGGGTGGTGGGAATAAGATACACTGTCTCAGATACACCCAAGCGAGCCTCCTGTGTTGGCCCAGCCCATCAGCTCTCAGAGGCCTCAGACCAAAGGAGCACGGAGACAGGCCAACACTGTGCCTCAGCCCTACTCCTCTTGCTTACCAAGAGCTCACGTTACTTCCAGCACCCACAGCTCCTGGGCCTCAGTTTTCTTCCTCCACAAAATGCGGAGATTGTACTAGGTACCCCCCTGGAATCCTTCCAGATGTAGGAACTCAGTCTTTTCCAGATGTCTCTGTTATCACCATTCCTTCTGTAGCAGGGACAGACGAGGCAGACACTGAAGACAGCAGGAAACAGTTTTATTTGGCCGCAGCCAGGTTCAGAGGGTAGAGCTTTTGCTGCAATCGATGAATCCCCCTGAACCCTGAGTTCGGGAAGTTTCAGAACTTTATACCCAGTGTGTGAGGGGAGGGGCGCAGAAGTTCACACAAAAGCAGCTTGTTCTTTCACTGTTCAAGTTAACCCTTCAAGGACAGCCTGAGAAGGGGGGAGCTGCTTCTCCCCTTTCTTTCCTCCCCCTGCCAGCTGCTACCAGGGAGCCCAATTAGTAACATCCTCTCTTACCTTTGAAATGTAAACATCTCTGTGAAGCTCAGGCCCAAGGCCAGAGGCCTTGCTAAGGACCTGTCTTTCCTACCACACTTAGCATTTGCAAACACACTTCTATAACCTAATATACTGTTACTGTGGTAGATAGTCCATAAATGTTTGTGAAAAAATGAGTAAAGGGCATTCGGGGCCTGGAGTGCTGATCTCTTCCAGGCCAGTGGCCAAGTAAAATTGAGCAACAGGAAATAGGAACTTTAACTACATTGAACTCTTTGGTAGAGACTCTTGCTGATAGTCCTAAGATCAATCACGGTGCAGATTTCTGGAGAAGCTTAATTAAGATTTTCTGTGGAGGAGGGGGTATCACTACACTTTCTGCCATCATATTAAGTACATTTTTCTTTCAATTGATTAACTTAAATTATACTCTTCCTCCTAAGCAGTAATAACTATGAATTCATATACGTGCTAGTTATAGAATGTGTATTAAAATAAATATATGATTATAAATATAAAAACCTTAGCTGGGCGCAGTGGCACATGCCTGTAATCCCAGCTCTCTGGGAGACTGAGACAGGAGAATCACAAGTTCAAAGCCAGCCTCAGCAATGGCGAGGTGCTAAGCAATTCAGTGAGATGCTGTCTCTACGTAAAATAAGGCTGGGGATGTGGCTCAGGGGTCGAGTGAGCCTGAGTTCAATCCCCGGTACCAAAAAAAAAACAAAAACCAAAAAACCGTTCCCCACAGCCTACCAGTGGCATCTGTGCCCTGCTTTGGGGAGACACTGCATCAAGCTGTTGGCTCACCACAGGCAGCCAGGATGACCAGAGCCCACGTGTTTTGCTGTTACTCAACAGGACTGGAGTGAGAACCTTGGTCTTCTCTCACTTCATTCATAGAATCATTGAGGATCTGCATCTGTAGGGGACTGCACTGGCTACAATACTAGTAAAATATGCATGGGGCCTGCCCTTGCGGCTCCAATATCCTAATGAGCACATAAAATCCGAGTCAAATACATACCATGCGGGTGGCGAATGCTGGGGTGCCAAGCCACGTCCTTGTTCTCTCTGACCAGCTTCACGTACTAGCTTCCATGTGGTGGGCTGTGAATTTGCTACTGTACTTACTGTACCCTCCTGACTGCAGTTATTCAGTCCCAAGTGCCCTGGGAGAAGCCTTCACATGTTGGAGGCCAAATGTGAAGATCTGCTATTCCTAGAAACATCTAGCATATAACTCCCACCACACCCTAACAGCTTGGCTCTGTTCATTCCCTACAGTGTGTTACCTTAATGAAGACAGGTGTGACGTCTTGCTCAAAATCCTCCAGGTAGAAGTAGGTCACGCTGAACACAGAACTCAGGACTCGAAGGTTCCAAAGTCCCATCGTTTTTTGCCCTTCAAGCAGTGGAGCAGACGAGCAGCTGAGAGCACTTTATAATTTCACGTGGAGTTCTGAAGGTGCATTTTAAAAATGTGTGCAAGCCAGGCATGGTGCCACATGCCTATAATTCCTGCTACCTGGGAGGCTGAGGTAGGATGATTACAAGTTTAAGGCCAGTCTGGGCAACTTAGCGAGACCCTGTCTCAAAAAGGAATTTTAAAAAGCCGGGATGTAGTTCAGCGGCATGTGTGAGAGTCTGGGTTCATTTAATACCCATTACTGGGGGAAAAGAAAACGCAGTAATCAATCGACAGATACACTCATACAGGTGTGAAAGGGTGTGTGGGCAAAGGGAGACAAAGTGCATTGTTTGAAAAAGTAACTGAGTATCTCCAACCTACATGCCCTTCGATTAATTTATAGCTCATCAATTCAGCAGACTATGTAGTTATGAAAAAGAATGAGGAAGGGCTGGGATTGTAGCTCCGTGGTAGAGCGCTTGCCTTGCCTGCGTGAGGCACTGGGTTGGATCCTCAGCACCACAAAAAACTAAATAAAGATATTGTGTCCATCTACAACTAAAAAATATATATATATTTAAAAAAAAAAAAAAGAATGAGGAGGCTTCCAGATATTTTATTGAGAAAAGGAGTAGAAGTGCTTATTATATAGTTTTTAGGTGGAAAAGATATACATCTGAAATTATACATCCATGGTCTCTTTGCAAGGATATGGAAGAAGCTGGCAATATAGGATGGCTTCAGGGAGGGACCTGGATGGGCAGGGACAGAGGGCAAATTTGACTTGCCCCTGTCCTGATGTGTCTTAAAAAACGTATGCCGAGTTTAATCTTATTTCTATCGCTTTCCAGATGTGTGATGTTGGGCAGGTAATTTAACCTTTCTGAGTCAGTTTCCTCAACAGTAAAACAGGAATGATTGTAATAGCACCTACTATTGTAAGTATAATTGGATTAGAAATAAGTAAACTTGTTCTAGAAGTACAGTGCCTAGGTCTGTAGTGGGTGGAAAGATGTGCTACTATGGCTTTTGTGAATCCTTGGGATTTGCTATAGAATGCATTAGCGCTTAAAATAATAAAACTAGCCAGATCCCAGCAACTTGGGAGGCTGAGGCAGGAGGATTGCAAGTTCGAGGCCGGTCTCAGTAACATAGTGAGATCCTGTCTCGAAATAAAAAAATAAAAAGGGGCTGGAGATGTGTTTCGATGATTAAGCATCCCCGGCTTCAGTCCTTAGTACATCATGATCATGATCATGATCATCATCACCATAAAACTAATTGTTACAAGAACTGATTTTGGGATAATCTAACTTCCTTTGAAGGATCTAAATGTTGTGGGTGTAATTGTCCAATCACCACTTCCTGTTTGTGCTGGCGGGTTACACGTGTTTGGAGCAGGGATGATGGGCAAAGCTGGATCCTGGAGGGGCTGGCACCTGCCAAAAACAGCCTTCAGTCCTCCTGTTGCACTTAGAACCTTGGCCGCTCCCTGATTAGGAATGGCAGAGGGTTAAAGAGCAAACCCTCGGGGCAGGCTCTTCATCTCATTTCTTGGGTTCATGCTGCCGTGTTTATTAGGGACCCTCTGAAAACAAGGCATGCAAGTCCCTGTGATAAGAGCTCACATTCTGGAGACCAGATGAACGAGGAAGGATGTTCCCAGGCGCTGCAGACAGTGCCCTGGAGTGTTCAAACCAGGTTCTCGCAGGGCAGGCTGACTGTGACTAGGTTGCTCAGGGAGGGGAGGGCTCCCCCTAGGGGGAGGCCTGAGCTGTGGGTGGGTGTGTGAGAACGGTGCGAAGACCTGGAGAAGAGCAGGTGGAAGGAACTGGAACTGCAAACTTCTGAAGTGGGAAGGAGGCAAAGAAAGGCCAGCCTGGCTGCAGCCTGGCTGACAAAGGGTAAGTAAGCCGGAATATTTTCATTTGCATGGCGTCTTGCTATGTTGCCCAGGCTGGTCTCAAACTCACAGGCTCAAGCAATCATCCAGCCTCATCCTCCTGAGTAAGTAGGTGAGACAACAGGCACGTGTCTCCAGTCCAGCACCTGGAAGAATCCATCAGCCTTCTTGGGAGGCAGGAAGCACAAAGACTGTCCGTGTGAATATCACAAAAGATCCATGTTCCAAAAGGCAACCATTGGCAGCCAGACCCAGTGAGGTTTGCAGAGCATCCTTTTGCACACTGGGGTCCTGGGGCCTGCTTTCCTCCCTGCTCAAACAGACAACAACAGGATTCCATAATTTTGTCTTTTCAAAATTCCAAGTCCTAAGGTCCTGCTATGAAGGCTCCATGTGATGTGGTAATGCCACCATGGAGCAGACACTGCAGCTGGAAGACAATGGAAATTTTGCTGGAAGACAGGATTTGCATCCTGGCTCTGGACATTTATTATCCACGTAACCATGAACAGCTCACTGGACATTTCTGAGCTTGTTTCCTGAAGGTTCTGGAGAAGACTCATGCACGATTCCAATGATGTTTTGTTCTTTCTTCTGTAATTTCTCTCTTTGCAAACAACCTCAAGTGTTGGGACTTGCCAGTGAACCACTTATAGATCTCAACACCATGGCGGCAAGGGCGCCTTCTGACTTCCACAGAGGTGGTCTGGTTCTTCCCACAGATGTGGCATTCGCTGATGTGACACCAAGACACACTTCTTGTGGCAGAAGTTGCTCCACGTAGCTTTTCCCACACACCAGGAAGGCGTTTAGAGCCCTGCTTCACTGATGCAGGGGGGTGTGAGGGGCTGACCCTGGTTGGGGGGGCCAAATATGGAAGAAGGTGTAACTGAGAAGCAATGTTATCTCATGACCTTGAATGTTTTGATCAGGTCCTCTTGACTCAGCTCACCAAGAGGACTACAAATAGTGCAAGGAGCTGCTATCAGTGGACTCGGCCCAGTCCCCTAGGAAGCCTCTACCCCACCCCAACCTCTGCCCCTGCTTCTCTCTGCAGGTTGGCCTTTTTTTTTGGTGTGGGGGATTGAAGTTAGGGGTACTCGACCACTGAGCCACATTCCCAGCCCTATTTTGTGTTTTACGTAAGTTGCTTGGCGCCTTGCCGTTGCTGAGGCTGGCTTTGAACTCACGATTCTCCTGTCTCAGCCTCCCAGAGTGCTGGGATTACAGGTGTGCGCCGCCGTGCACGGCTGGCCTTACTTTCTAATACTCTTTGCCCTATGAAGCTGGAATTATGGCCAGGGGTAGCCTAATAGGTCCCGGAAACAGCATGAGTCACAATCTTTATGCTCCAGGGCCTACTACAATTGAGTTAGGGATGATATTGATATGCATGTGGAAACTGTGATGTCACCCTTTAGCATGTGGGGTAGAATTCCATGGAAGGAGAGTGAGTACATCAGAGACTAATGTGTTCTTAGATCGGAAGCCATGGGGAAGGAGGAAGCCCAGGTTGGTGGTGAGACACTGGATACTAGCTACACAGGGAACCCTTGTTTCTTAGTTCATTTTCTTTTGCTATAACAAAATACCTGAGGCTGGATACTTGATAAAGAAAAGAGGTTTCATTTAGCTTGCAGTCCTAGGGTTCAAGAACAGGTGGCACCATGATGGTGGGAACATGTGTAGGAGCTTGTGTGAGGGGCAAGGGGTGGGTGCAGAAGAGTGCCAGCCTCCCTTGACAACAACCCATTCTTAGGAACAAATCTGGTGCATGAGATGAGCATTCATCCTCTGAGGCCACAAGACCCTTGGCCTTGTTACCTTTCACAGGCGAAACCATCTCTTAAAGGTTCCACCGCCTCAACACTGCACACTGGGAGCCAAACGTCATAGTTCCTGGCCATTGAAAGCCCTTGAAGCCACATGGGTAAGGACAGTAATTCTGTGACAGCGTAGGTACAGTATACACAAGAAGAAACAGCCAGGCAAGGAACCAGGGGAAGGAGGGGAAGAGCCTCAGCAGCAAGGGAGGAGGCTCCCCTCCCATAGCCCCCCAACATCCCCACCACCCTGGAGAGGGACATGCACATCAGCATTCACAGTGGGACTCACCGGCTGAAGGCCAGCCTCGTCTTTTTGGCTCCATCTCTGGTTGGCTTCGTTCACTTTGCAATAGTGGATCCCTCAAGCTGCACTGCAGGGTTGGGGGTGTAGCTCAGTGGTAAAGCACTTGCCTAGCACGCATGAGGCCCTGAATTTAATCTCACCAAAAAACCCAACCAACCAATCAATGAAAACAAGAAAACCAACCAATTAACAAAAACAAAACCCTGTGCTCTATGTAGGACTCACAGTGGGGGCCAGGGATGTAGTTTAGTATAGAGCATTTACCCAACATGCATGAGGCCTTGGGTTCAATCTCTAACAACACACACACACACACACACACACACACAAGCACACACGTGCGCACCTGCTCACAAGAGGACATGTGTAAAATGCTGGTGTCTGGGCCCATGCCAGGGTAGTTCTGTGGATCTAGGGAGAGACTCAGGAGACTTGGGGATATAGCTCAGTTGGTAGAGTGCTTGCCTCGCATGCACATAGGCCCTGGGTTCAATCCCTAGCACCACCAAAAAAAAAAAAAAATTGTTTTGAGACGAGCTCTTGTCTTCGGCGCCTGAGCAGCTGAGACTGTAGGCAGGTACCACAGTGCCTGCCAGGAGTCTGCACCATTTCTTCTTTTACAGGTTTTGAAATTGAACCCAGAGCCTTGCATATGCTGGGCAAGGACGCTACCACTGAGCTACAGTCCCAGCATCAAGGGTCTCCATTTTTACCCGGCTTCCCTACATGCTTCTGATCTAGCTGGGTGCAACACACTTCAAGAGAAGCTGCACAGGATGACATCGGCGAGAGCAAGGAGGATGAGAGTCCGTAGTGGTCGCTGTGTGGTGGTACACGGCTGATCTCGCTCGCTGCAGAGCAGAGCCCTGGGAGTGAGGGCATTCCTGATGTGACTCGCCCACGGAACGCTGGCCTGGCCTCCTTGCAAAAGACAACCCTTGCGCTCCAGGACCCACTGCATTTGAATTGGGGGTGATGTGGATTAACACTCAGAGGAAGAAACTACAAAGTTGCCTCTCAAGGTTGGGGGTGGCTTTCCACCGGAGAGAAAGAGCGTAGGAACATTCCCGTCTCAACTGGGAATTTCGATTCCCAAGGAGCCGAGTGGTCATTCTGCTCTAAGGAGCACAGAGGCAGTGTGGGCCAGAGAAAAAAGTTTTGTTTTTTTCCCCCAGACTGGGGATGAGAGAGGAGAAAATAACAAGAAAGAGTCAAAAAATTGGGGGAACAGACGTGAGGGATGGCAGAGAAAAAGCCAGAGGGAGGGAATTCTTTTCAAAAGGCCACTTTATTGATGGAGATACAACTGGACGGAGTTCTCCGCAGCCCTCCCTCACTCCCAACAGTGGCTTCACGGGGCATCTGAGAGCGGTGTGGCCCGTCGCCAGCCTGGGCTGGATGCTCGGCCAGCTCTGTGCGGCCCACCGCAGTCAGGTGGCCACATAAAACACGTCACAGCTCATGAAGATTCGTGGATGCCCCTCTCAATCCCCAAAATGGTTTCTTTGCATTTTTTTAATATTATACAAAATATGTTAACTAGGTAAGGTTAGCTGTGCTGTGTCATCTGTAGGGCAGCCTTTCAGGATTATCGTCCCTCAAACATGACTTCTTATTGCAGGAAAACCTCTAAAAGGTGTGACTGTACAAAAAAAGAAAAAAAACAATCTAGATTTTTAGGAAGAGCAGCAACTTAACACTGCTTTAGTTCATTTAAATTTTCTTTCCCAAAAATACATTCCTAAATATACAAACTATACAATCTTGTCATTTTTAATGCTGGTTTGTTGTTTTTTTTTTTTTTTTTTTAATAATAACAATAGAACCCAAACTAAAAAATTGGTTCATCTTTGAACCAACAAGAGCTAGACGACTTGTGACTCAGTACCTTCATATAACACCACATAAATAACTTTAGCCACAGTCAACATTCACAGCGTGGTCAGAGGGACAGAGGGAATACTTTTCTGGCAATTAGACGTCATCTGCAGAGAGCGCTGGGATATTCATCCGGGGCCGGGTGAAAAATGCCATCTTCTCCCTGTAAAGAGGCCATCCCTTAGCGTGGGGCTTTCAGTCTCTCTTGAGAGCTGTTTGGTCCAGGATCATTCTTTCTTTCTGGTGCCTCGTGCGTGTTAGCACACACTCTACCACTGGGCTACACCTGCACCCCTGGGCAGGACAATCCTCCTGGGGTTGTTCTAGATATTGTAGGATATTTAGCAATGTCCCTGGCCGCTAGCTGTTAGTTTTCAGTAGCATCCCAGGGCTCCAGGTGGGATAATCAAAAATGCACAGACAATGGGCATGGTGGTACACACCCATAGCTGCACCTACTCTGGAGGCTAAGGCGGGAGGACCATTTGAGCCCGCAGAGTTTGAGACCAGCCTGCATAACATAGTGAAACTCTGTCTCAAAAAAAAAAAGACATTGCCAAATGTCCCCTGTAGGGAGAGGGGCTACAGAATCATTCCTGGATGCCGGGCACTGTGGTGCACCTGGCTCAAAAGGCTGAGGCAGGAGGATCACGAGTTCAGTTAGCCTCAGCAACTTAGTGAGGCCCTCAGGGGTCAATCCTGGTATCAAAAAAAAAAAAAAAAAAAAAAAAACCAAAAACCAAAAACCAAAAACCCTTGATGAAAACCACCGCTTAGTTCAAATCAGAGGCATCTCCGAGTTGGAAAGGGCACTTGGGCGTGGGCACAGTGGCACACACCTGCAATCCCAACTACTTGAGAGGCTGAGGCAGGAGGTGCAAAATTAGAATCCAGCCTGGGCAACTCAGTAAGACCCTGTCTCAACATAAAGTAAGTAAAAGGGCCAGGGATGCAGGTCAGAGGTAGAGCATTTGCCTAGCACATGAGGCCCCAAGTCCAATGCTGGGTACGACAAAAGAAAGTAAAGGTCTTAGGGCCACTTCCGGCATTTCTTTGTTTCACATTCTCAATGTGTTAAAAAATTGAGAGACACCCCACTTAAACAAAATTGTAGAATGTTTTAAATATTTATATTCCACACAGGGATCTCTTTAGTACATATACAAATACACGTGCTTTGTCTGAAAAGGCATCAGAAGTTTGAACCCAAGGTCCTTTGTGGGTGGAAGGCCCACGCCAAATGGCATTTGGGGCCTCTCCGATTTGCCAGAGTTCCCGTATGGCCAGAAAGCAGATCCTCGAGATCCCGGCAGGCAGCAGGCAGAGGCAGGGGAGCCCGGCTGGGTGGGCAGCTACGCCCCCGGGGCTGACTCATCATTCAGCCAATCCTTGGCAATTACCAGTGATGGAAGCGCTGAGGGAGAGGCCTGGAGCAGGTGGCTCATTCATTAAACAAAAGGATCTAACACATTAGCTGGAGTTGTGTGGGGACAGATAAAGACAGGCGGGGGAAGAGCGCTGCAGAGCCCACAGACAGCCAGGGACACTTGACAGAGAATGAACATCTGTCACAACACGCGCCGCAGTTCTGCTAGAGACGCGTGCAGGGACCAGCACAGTGAGGCTGGGGAAGGAGGCCAGGGCTGGTGAGGGCGGCTGGCTTACCTGAACGACTGCACTTCTGGGGGCTCCTTACAGCTCTGGCCGCGCAGCCTGTGCACGTCCTTGGCGGCCGCCCTCATCATCTTGTCTGTCTGCAGCTCACCCTTGTGCTCTGCTCGGTCCATCTGTGGGGCAAAGCAAGCAGGCCTTGAGGTAGTGGAGGCCTCCCGGCCTCTAGAAATGCCTCATCTAATCCTCAGGCCGCCTAGAGGGTAAATTTTGTAATTACTTCTATTTACCAACCAGGAAACTGAGGCTTAGGAACGTCAAGAAATTTCTTTCATGTCAAGTAAGTGAAACAAGGTGGAAACCCAATTCCAAGTCATGATGTTGTGCTTCAGAGCTTGTGGTCCTTTTTGCTCCTTTTTCTGATAGAAACCTATGTGATGGCATTTGAGAAGCAGCCATGGAGAGCAACACACTGTGATAGATTTGAAAACATTGCACAGAGTTTTGGTAAAGGAAGCCATCATTTAAATGGGTTGTTAGTAGGAGTATTGGATGCACTGTTTTTACTATTTGAAAGCATAAGTTTTCTTAGATTGTATTTTTATTTAATTTTTTTTTTTTGTAGATGGACACAATGTCTTTATTTTATTGCTCTGTATGTGGTGCTGAGGATCGAACCCAGGGCCTCACGCATGCGAGGCAAGCGCTCTACCACTGAGCCACAATCCCAGCCCTAGACTGTATTTTCTTTTTCTTTTATATATTTTTAGTTGTAGATGGACACAATGTCTTTATTTTATTGCTTTGTATGTGGTGCTAAGAATCGAACCCAGGGCCTCACGCATGCGAGGCAGGTGCTCTACCACTGAGCTACAATCCCAACCCTAGACTGTATTTTCTTAAGGCAGGGCATACACGTGCCTGTTCTCTCACCTCTTTTTGTCATGGTTACCAGGAAGCTCAAAGATAAACATAATAGTTAACGATAATTAGGTTATATTACGTTTGGACATATTTATTTCCCTCTGCTCCTTAAAGCTTTCTAACTTTCTATCTTCCCTCAGTGCTCTTATTATAACCCCATTTATAAATATACAGGGTATTACTGATAGAGAACAAACAAACGCTTCTGAATTGCCAGTCAGTTCGAAGGTCTTGGATTAGTTCGGATCTAAGAAGTACAGCATCATCTTACTGTCCTAAGACAGTATTGATGCTTGTACTGAGAGCTAGGATTTCAGCTGATGGGCCAGGAGATGATCCAATAGACAACCTCTGTATGGTCTGCCCTGTCTGGTTGTGTGCAAAGTCTTTCTTGCCGTGGTGGCCATCAGGGAGTAGCGGGTATTATTTATTACAAGCAAGTCAAATATGGCCTCTGTCTACTGGTCCTATCCTGTTTATTTCTTCACGCTAGTTTGGAACCTGCCGGCTTAGAAGTCCGGTGGTGCCCAACTCAAGTTTTAACCTAATTGTTTTAAATGTAGCTCAAGTAAGCAAGCAGGTCTTTCAGCCACTTAGAACCTTCCTGCCCTGCAAGCCCTGTGAAACCGAAGGGAGCGTCTGTTAGACATGGATGAGATGAACCCGGAGGCTCTAAGAGACCCTAAGCTGCTGCTGCACTTTGGAATTCTCTGACTCCAAGACTGCTCAGCATGTCGCTGAGGGACATCATCTAGATGTGTAAGCCCCCTTCCCATTAGTTCCCTTGCACTGTCCCACTGGGTAGCACTCCCCAGCACCTTTGGAAGTTCTCGGGCTATGAGGGACTTCCTTGCATGTAAACCTGTCAAAAGTGTAGCCCAAACAAAACTCAATGTGTGCTACTGCCGCCCTTTAATTCTTTTCCCACCATCGATCGGAAATTCCTTTCCCTCACTATAGCAGGCCAAACACCTCCCCACCCCGCAGGTACTCCAGGGCATCTGGCCAGCACAGAGCCCTGGCAGATCAGCCCCTGTCTCCTTAGTAGGGGCAGGGTGGGAGTGGGGCTGCTCCCTGGGATTGCCCGCCTGGGGCAAAAGCATGCCTGGATCCCTTTGCTGAGGGGAATGAGGGGCCCTTGGACAGAGCGGGCCCTTGGGCAAGTGGGTATCTTGGGACCCCTGGAATGCTGCGCTCACCCTCTTCTCCAGCATCCTCAGCAGCAGGCGGAAGCGCTCGTCCTCGCGCAGCCACTGCGGCAGCTCCTTCTCCCCGTGGCTCTTGGCTTGCTCCAGCCGCTCCTTCAGCTCCCGCAGCACCGAAATCTCCTGAGTCAGCTGGCTGTGCCAGGTCCGCGTTGCCTGCAGGTCTAGCTCAAGGTCCAGCGAGGTGCGGATCAGGCGCTCCGTGCGCAGGGATTTCACAGACGAAGGCTATAGGGCAAGGTGGGTGTGGCTCCAGTTACTAGCTGACTCCACCCAGCGAGGCACACAACCCTCCCCTGAACTCCCAATTCCCTTCCTAGCTTATCTGCGTGCACCCGCTCCTTTTCAATGCGCTTGCCCTGCTCTGGAGCCCTGTTGATGCTCTGGCTATGCGGCTTACATTTACTTGGCATCTGCTGTGGCCCAGGCACCAAGTTTGGCAATTTACGTCCCTTATCCCATCTCAACTCCACAACTCAACTCAGGATCTGCATTACAGATGAAGCTCCCAGTAGTTACAGCACAGAGCTGAAGTCAAGCTGAGCTGCCCAACCCACTTACTGTACAATTAGCCACTTCAAGTCTCAACATGTTCACTGGATAATGGATGCTGGCCACTGTCCTACACTGAAGTGGTTTCCTCAGTGCAGGCCTGATCCCCTGGAAGTAGAAGTCCGTCTTCTTGCCAGTGTCCCTCTATGGCCCTCTAGTGTTGCTGTGGGCTAGGTTCTTTCCCAGGGCCCTTCTCTTCCCTTGCGGCTCTGCTCCTCTGCTATACCCAGTCTACCTGGTTTGTGGGTGTACCAGAGACGGGAATAGGGCCTGAACTCGGTCAATTAGAATCTCAGTGACTGGTGCAGGGTGAGCATGCTTTCTAAGCCCAGCCAATAATAATCACTTCTGGCACTGCTCAACTACTTGGAACGAAGGCAGTTTCTTTACACAGATGCTGTAAGGCAGCAAGATGTACCTAGAACTGATATGAAATGGTCCTCTTTACCATCCTATGAGGTGATCCTGTTTAAGAATTAAGTTATCTTAATTCTTGGTAGGAACAGTGGATGCTGGGGAAATGAAGTCTGATGACATTGTTTCAACGGCTGGATTAATCCAAGCCTGAAGCTAGATTCGTATCATGGATTTTTCCTTTCTTTATCTTTTTCCTTTTTTCTGTGGCACTGGGGATGGAACTCGGAGCCCTGTGCGTTCTAGGCAAGCCTCTGCCACTGAGCCACTTCCCCAGTGTTATTGTTTGGATCTTAAATGTTCCCTAAAGTCCCATATGCCAAAGGCTTGGTCACCAGCCTGTGCTACTATTGGGAGATGATAGAACCTTCAAGAGGTGGACGGAGTGGAAGGACACGAGGTCACTGGAGGTATGCTCTGGGGGGACACGGAGACCTCTGGTGGTGCACCTTCCTCCACGATGCACTGTGCTGTCCCAGGTCCAAAAGCAACAGGCCAAGTGACCATGGGTTCAGACCTCTGAAAGCGTGACCCCAGTCAAACATTTCCTACTTTCAAGTTCAGAATCCGAGCTATTTTGTCTCAGCAGTAGAAACCTCACTAACATACCCAGCCTGGACTTTTCCATTAAATGGGACAATAAATTCCCTCTTTTGTTTTTCAGGTGTATTCGAGTTGGGTTCTTTTGTTATCTGTATGCAAAAGAGCTTGCTCAACATCATCACTCTCCTTCCCTTAAACCCCTTGATTACTAAAGAACAACTAAATGGCTGTAAGAGGCAGAATTCTCAAATGGCTCCCAATATTCCTAACCTTAATATACACGTCTTATATAATGTCCTCCTCTCAGCATGGATGGGAACTGTGAATGTGATGGAATACATAACTAATCAGTTGACTTTGAGTTAATCAAAGAAGATCATTCCTGGTGGGCCAAACCTCATCAGCTGAGCCCTTAACAGATGGACTGTGTTCTTCCTGGCTGTTACTCTGCTGGCCTGGAAGAAGTGATGCATATTACAGAGAGGGTCACATGGCAAAGGCCTGAGAGTGACTTCGAGCAGCTGAGAGTGGCCTGTGCACTGCAGCTAGTAGGGCAACAAGGAAACCATTCTGCCAACAACTTGAAGGAGCTTGAAAGCAGCCCTTCCCCTGGTGGAACCTCCAGATCAGGATGCACTCAGTCACTGCCTACACTTCAGCCTGCTGAGACCCTGAGCAGAGGACTCAGCTAACTTGTGGCCCAGCTCTTGACTCCCAGAAACTGAGGTCATGGATATGTATTATTTTAGGCTGGTAATTTGTCATGCAGCCATACAAAACAGACACTATGACCAAGAAAGGGTTTTGAGATATGGTAGAAGAAACACTAGTAGGAGACCTATTCTCACCTTGCAAGGCTGACAAGCACAGTTTTAGGAACATAAACCAGCTCCATACTGAAGTTCTAGAGTGCTTCTCTAGGGTGAACATCGTCTGGTCTGGGCTTATAAGTGAGTGGGGTCAAAGGAGTCCTGCAGATTGATCTATGCAGCTCGTTCTCAGAGCACTGTTGTGCTTTGCCATCACCAATGTCCAGCCTTAGACACTCGCCTGGACAGGCTGCCACAGACGCACAGTTCGGGCAGTGAGGAGAAGCATGGACCCAGCCTGGTCTCTGGACTCTGCTGTTCTCATGGGCTCACATCCACCATCGGGGGGCCCCTGAGCGGGCCATCCCCTGGCTAAGGGCAAGGTCTCTAGGACCTGCCTGGAAGGGAGTGGTAGGAACACAGTGGGTCAAGTAGGGAGTTGTGCAGTGATGTTTCTGCAGGAAGGGATCGTGGGACACTGGCTCCAGAACCCCCACAGAGCTGAAAATGTACTTCCCAGTCTAATAAATCAGACTGATAGAGAGTGTGGGCTTGGAATCTTCATTGTCCACAGGATCTACGACAGCAGATGGAGCAGAAGACCCAGGATGGAGAGTTGGCCGTTCCTGTCACCTAAGGCCACATCCACATTGCCACCCCACCCTGCCCATGACCCTTTCCCTGCACACCTTTTCTGCATTGCTTTCCCTCTCCTGCTTTCTCTGCTGCCTCTGCAGACTTGCTAGGGGGTAGGGAGAAAGGTGGTACTAGGCAATGAAAGGGCCCTATTTTGTGTGTGTGCAGTGCTGGGGACGGAGCCCAGGGCCTCGTGTATGCTAGGCAAGCGCTGTGCCCGAGTCGCAGCGCAGCCCTGGACCCACTCCTGATTCTGGCTGTCCACTGGCAGGCCCGTAGGAGACGCGGAGGGCCTTCCTGCCTCTGGGCAGGGTCTGCACTCCTTCACTCCATACCCTCTCTCACTCTACTTTCCTCTTCTGCTCTTTCTTTTTTTTCTTTCTGACATTTGGGCTCCTGGGTTTCTTCTGGTTCTGCAAATGCACCAGACAGAAGTACTTCCCAGCCATGTTGAAAGTCCAAGGAGGAGCATCTCCTGTGTCTCCTGCCATCCTGTAGTCAAAGTCCTAAGAAGGGGTCCTCCTTTTCTGAACGCCACCCCCTGATCTTTCAGCCCAGCTGCACTAGGAAAGACCAGACTTCTTTTGAAGCACAGCCTGTGGCCTCTTCCCTGTGCCCACCTGATTCCAGGAGCTGCTGCACATGATTCCATGAGACCAGGTGACCATGAAGTGACTTAGATTTCCACCCAGGTGGCCAGGCACACACACCCCTGATCTCACCTATCTATCCCAATCCTAAGGCTACGGTCACCCTGTGGCTCTTTCTCCAGTACTACACAGGCCTCATGGTTCCCAAAATTCCATTTGCACATGCCACCACCCTTGCAAGAGCAATGCTCTTCAAGCCAGTAACTGAGGAGAAATGGCCACTCATCAGGGCACATGTAGGCAGGACGCAGGCCTTCTGGAAATGAAGAAGGAGTAGACCCATAAGTAGCTTCTGGTGGCTCTTACCCGCTTCATCCTGACGCTGCGCCGCTCCAGGGAGTTTCGAACAAAAGGTGGCTTTTTGGACAGAGTGGAGCTGTCACTGTCACTCCGATTCAGCTGCCAGAGAAAGCCAAAGGGAAGGGAAGCATGGTCAGAACCCATTCTGGAAAGAGCACTGGGGCCCGGAGGGATGCTCGGTCCTCCACTCTGCCCCAGCCCCCCTCTCCCGTGCAAACACTCAGGTGCCTGCTCTGAGCTCGCCGTAGCCTCCCTTTTCTTTACTAGTGAACACTCACTGAGCGTGTCTGCATGACACCTGCTGCTCTCTCTGCATGGTGGTCTCTCAACAGCCACCTGTGACGGGAGTAGCACCGCTTTACAAACAAGGGCACAGAGAGTGCCTAAGATTGGGGAGCTCATGAGCCACCCAGCAGGGCTGGACAACATCAGCGTCACCATAGGACATGCTGTACCCTTGACTTACTACATCACGGGCTGTTTGCATCACTTCCTCTTTGTCACCCACAGAGCCCACCTTAGCTGGCTCAAATAGAGCCACTATCCATGCTGATATCTGAAGGCTGGGGGTGAAGCTCAGTGCTTGCCCAGCACACAGCAGGTCCTGGGTTCCACCGCCAGCACTGCAAACCAATATCCCACAAAACACACACAAAAAAACAAAAAGCTAGCTCCAAGGCAAAACCTGGGGTCTGTATCCTTGGAGCGGGCAGGCAGACAGGTGCTGGAAGGGTTGATCCTCCCCCTGCAAGATCCCTCAGTCACTGAATCACTTACACTCCCACACAGGGCTCAGATTCTCATATGTGGTCAGAAATCAAGTGTCTGGTCCAAAAGGGATGTTACCCTACTGAGGGTGTCATCCCTCCTCCCTAAGGACCAGAGAGGACTGTTGCCGGGAGGGGAGAGTTCAGTGAGGCTCCTTTCTCAAGCTGTTTCCAGAGTGGCGGGGCTGAGCCAGGCCAGGCTACTGCACCTGTCTGTCTGGCAGCTGTCAGTTCTTTGCTGCAGGCCCCTGCAGAGCAGCTACTGGTGGTGTCGTATTTGTGGTTATTCATCATCACTAATGATAGTGGCAGTAATAGTCCTGCTAAGTTGATGAACACAGCAACTTCAAGGATGCAACTGGTGAAACCGGTATTGTGCCAGACAGAGCCTCAACCACAACCAGAAACAGGACAACAGATACTAATACTGGCGACGGCCACTTGGATGAGCACCTACTACGTACCAGGTGCTTTATCTACAGGTTCACTTAATCCTCAAACAATGGCAACAATGGTCCAGGGGGAAAAAGATGCTTGTACAGGTCGTAGGCCAGAGATCATTAAACCAAGAGCTCAAGGCCTAGTGGAAACTCCGGGGTCATGTCCCTCCTGGCCCCAGCTTATGGGGCTCGTCTCAACAACTAGGGTAGATTCATATGGATGGAATGGCTGCACGTGGTACCAGAAGGGGGCTCTATCCCACATTGTGCAAATCAAACATGGAATTTGTATGTGTGTCATACCCACCAGAAATAGGCATCAGGACAACTGACCCTTCAGTTGTAACTGTTGATATTTCAAGGATTGTGTTATAGAAGAGAGGTGAAAGCTACATTAAATTCTTGAATTTTGCTTCCTCTTATTTCTAGATTTTTAAATGTCTTTCCTGGCACCGGGGATTGAACCCAGGGATACTCTACAACCTTAGTCCTTTTAATTTTTTACTTTGAGACAGGGCCTTGCTAAGTTGCTGAGGCTGGCTTTGATTTCGTGATGCTCTTGCCTTGGCCTCCCGAGTGAGTCATTGGGATTAGAGGCATGCACCACCATGCACAGCTATTTCCAGATATTTTAATGCACTTCATCTCATACGTGGCTGAGGTACCACTGCCTCGTTATTACTTCTGTTTAACAGCTAGGAAAACCAAAGCAGAGAGAGGAACAGTAATTTGAAGTCAGAGGGAGCTTGTTCAGGGATGAGAATTTGGGAAGGACTGGATCCACTGGTCAAAGTGGGTCAACCCGCAGATGGGAAAGCACTGCTAATAAACAGCCGGGTGTTGGGGAGACCTATAATCCACCATCCCTATGCTAGTGGACTTCAAAGTTAGATGTGACCTCAAGCCAGGGAACTAAACCATGGGACATAGGACATGCTGAGGAGCCAAGAAGGAAGCCACTCAGCAGGCAACACTTATTGTGCAAAGGTGTGATGTGGGCCCGGAAAAGGGGCTGCTCACAACTGGAAACCCTCAGGTGGTGGTTCTGGGTGACAGAAAGCCTGCAGGTCCTGGAGTCAGACTCTGGGCTTTGCACCCAGCACATGTGTGCCCTGGACCAAAGTGCTTTGACATCTATTAAATGAGGTGGACACAACAGGCCTTGCAGGGGGATGTTTTTGCAGGAGAGGGAGAGGTGTTGATTAGCATTGGAAATCCCGTTCTCTGGGTGGGCAGATCCCACCTCACGATTCTCGATTCTCGTGGGAAACAGCAACTCCCCCCAAGCCTCAATCAAGTCTTGCTTTCACGGCTTGCCTTGCAGTGAGAAGCAGGGCAAGACTAAGCTGTCAACTGGATGCACCCTATCCTAAGTTTTGAATCACAACCTGGGTTGCTGGACCCAATTCTGTTATTGTGCTATTTCAATTTAAACAAGGTCCTCTCTTGTTTTACACACATGGCATGCTTGTCAATATCTCAGGGAAAGGCCATAGTGAGGAGCAGTGGCAGCAGCAACCAAAGAGTCTGTGGCCAGTGGGGACAGGAAGTTTTAGCACAGCAGTCCCACCTCATCCATGGGGATCTATTCCAAGGCCTCTCATGGATGCCTGAAAGCCACAGATAGTACTGAGCCCTATATAGACAAGATTTTTCTTCTACCTATATACATATGATAGGAGTTAATTTATAAATTAAGCACAATAAGACATTAACAATAATTTACTGTAAAATTTAGCCATCTCAGAGTACAACAGGTTTTCTTTCCTTATTAAGTAGAGAATGTTCACCTTTTCACTTAAGGAAGCAGTTAACAGCTTTTCTTCATCTGCTCTCAATGGCCCGCAACACTGCTCATGTACTTTAAGGCCATTATGAAGTCAAATAAGAGTTTCTTAAACATAAACACTGCAGTTGCTGACAGTTGAACTGATAACAGAGATGAGCACTAAGAGACTCATGGGAGGGGGTACTGTATACAGTGTGGATACTCTGCAAAGGGCTGATTCATGTCCCAACTGGAATGGAGTAGGGTGGCTTGAGATTTCATCATGCTGCTCTGAATAGTATGCAATTTAAAACTTATAAATGACCTCTGGAGCTTTCTATTGAAAGTTTTCAGACAGAGGCTGATTGTGAATAAGTGAAACTACAGAAAGCAAAACCGCAGATAAGGGAGGATTAACATATTGAATTCCAGAGGCGGCAGTGGGACTGGCTGGGCCACATCCTGCAGCACATTGTTATCCTCACCTGGTTGGCTTTGTGGCATACTTTTATCTGTGGTCTGGTCTGCCTTGTTCCCACCTAACTTCTCAGGATGGTTCTACAGCCTCACAATAAATACGTAAGCTACGTAATTCCAAAAAATTTCCCCTACATACACTGCTCGGTCCGCTGCTTTGCTGGTAGAAAGTGACATGCTATCAGTCATACACTGGAAAGTATGGAGCTGGATGCATAGTGGAGGTAGGTGGGGGCACCTCCCTAACACTCTCAGTTGGGAATTTGGCAATGCTCATTTTGTGTATGCAAAACAGAGGGTAAATGTGCTACCTGCTGTTCCCTGGGAGATGTACTCCAGGCCTACAGCTTGAGGAGAAATGACAGGTAAATATGCAGGATGTTGTAGTTAGTAATTTCTCTCACCCTTCAGTAAGATTCAGCTGCACAGCAAACAAGGAAAAACACATAGCTTTGCCAAGAAAGGCCCCTTGTGCTTATGGCACATGTTCCTTGTTGACTGGGAATCTCCTAACTTGCAGGTTTGCATCCTGGCACAAATCATAAACCACGCAAAGGCTCAGCAAAGTATAGTTACTGATGCATAATAAAATAAATGGCACTAGAGGTTCTCATTATTCAAAAATGTCAATCTGGGAAAGGGACACTTAAACCCATTTCAACAAAAAAACAGAATTTGACAGTACAAATTTGGCGGATGAGAAATGGAAAAGTCCAGTGGTCCATTTTCAGAATGCAGTATTTTGTCTTAAATGTACCAAAATGCTCTCGGTCCCAGAAAGACATTCCTGCCACCAGAGAACAAAGGGACATGGGGTTAACTCAAGGAGTACTTCTTTAAAAAACTCAATTACAGACAGTAACGCCTAGGTGACATTAGAGAAGACTGTGGGCCCCACAGTACTCAGCCAATGAGGACCTGGGGAGGGACCACGTGTCTAGGAATAAAATGCTAACTGTAACATTGCTGGGGTTGTGCCTGCTCCCCCAGACACCTGATCTGGCAAGACCTTTACTTCTGTCTTTCAGTCCATTCTTTGAGTTTGGACAGGTGAGTGAGTGTCTCACAGAAAGTGAGCTTTCAGTTAGAAAAGATTAACGCGTTGCAAAAGTTATTCCGTTTTCTATCCACTGCTTAATAAAATGACAGCCTGCATTCTAATCCTGGTGAACAAGAATGAGCCCAGCGGTAACTTCTTCAGGTGTGATGTTTCTGATAAGTAGCATTCTTCTTTCCCATTTGATTTTCACTGCACATTTATAATGGTGGTAATTTTGCAAAAAGCTGAGGGTCTTATCTGATCTTAGCAAATGGTCCCAGGGGAGGGAAGGGCAGGGTGTGAACATGGAGTAAGTAAGTTGTTGGGAATTACAATAATAAGGCGGATCAAATGCAGATCCCTGAGCCTTGCCCATTCTTCATCTGAAACAATCCTATGAGGAGGAGGAAGTCCCCATCTATATGAATCACTTACACCAAGTCAGATGGGTTTATTTTTTTGGGAGGAGTACCAGGGATTGAACTCAGGGGCACTTGACCACTGAGCCACATCCCTAGCCCTATTTTATGTTTTATGTAGAGACAGGGTCTCACTGGGTTGCTTAGCGCCTCGCTGTTTCTGAGGCTGGCTTTCAACTCGCGATTCTCCTGTCTCAGCCTCCCAAAGTGCTGGGATGACAGGCATGCGCCACCGTGCCCGGCTCAGATGGGGTTTTTGTTACGGGAGCTCTTGATTTCTGGTGGTGGTGTATGGTGTACAACTAAAAAAAATAGGAACATTTTGTAGCAATTCAAAACCAAAGTTGCTAGCATGCTTTTGCTAGCAAAAGTCCTTTTCAAGGTATTTACATGGAGAGCACCAAATAGACAGGAAGCAATCAGATAAACACCACTCCAGTAGGAAATGACAAGAGCGCTGTTCTGCCTCCAGGCTAGACCGCAGTCCCCTGGCTGGACCCCTTTCGGGTTTTAGATCTTGGCTGCTGGGTGCCTGCCTTGGCTTCTCCGATTCCCAACTCCTGGCACCTAATAACTATTTCTCTCTCCAGGACCTTTTGTTGTTTGAGAAATACTCATGTTTCAAAAACATACTATTAATTATTATTTAATTTTTGGTGGTACTGGGGATTGATCCCAGGGGTGCTCTACCACTGTACCACTTTCCTTGCTCCTTTTATTTTGAGACAGGGTCTTGCTAAGTTGCCGAGGCTGGCCTCACGCTGTGATCCTCCTGCCTCAGTCTCTCCAGTTGCGGGATTATAGGCGTGCGCCACCATACCAGGCTCCTGGACTTTCAAACCTCTTAATCAAAAGCGAAATCATCCTCTACCTACTGCTTG
This sequence comes from Xerus rutilus, assembly GCA_028644305.1. Lineage (NCBI taxonomy): Eukaryota > Metazoa > Chordata > Mammalia > Rodentia > Sciuridae > Xerus > Xerus rutilus. The sequence goes on along the minus strand of CM053405.1, from coordinate 134,177,093 downwards.
TCACTGGCTTGTTTCTCGATGTCATTTTCCTGTGCCATTAAATAATTCCACCCATTAATCAATCTGTCAATCAAAAGACCAACCCTATAAAGTGGGTCTGTGAACTCCAACTGAAGCAACCCAAACTTAGAGGAGTTCCCCAGCTGGAGGCTCTCTGACCACATGAGGATCCAGATTTGCATCCAGGGCGGGGTGAGACTCCCAGTTACCTGGGGGGAGGAGGAAGGTGTTCGGCACTTGCTTACCCGGCACACATACTGGCTCTGGGGCCCTGGGGAGAAGGTCTTGGAACGGATGATGGTGTTCCCCCGAAGAAATGGCCCTGGCGATGGGGTGCCCACACGCCGGTCCTTGGGCCGCACCACTGTGGGGGACGGGGCCACCGTGTCCGTGTTGGTCTCTTTGTCCACCTGAAGAAGAAGTAGCAGCCTTGAGGACACCAAGTCCACTGAATGTCAGCCACCCAGCCCAAGTCTACTCAGCCACTTCCCACCCCTGCCCCTTCGCCGTGGGCCCACAGGCACAGCTGGGTCAATCAGCCCAGTCCTGCCAGAGCTGTGCCTGAGGGTGGGGCACATTCTCATTCTCAATCAGCTGGGGCTGATTCTCATTCTTCCAACTGTGGTTGGGGGCTAGCAGGAGCCCCCAAACAAACTCACATGAACAGTGAAGGCACCGCGGGCACCGGCATCCCGGGCTTGACCTCCTCACACCTATGTACCAGCCACATTTTGACAAATACGCTCAGCAGCTCTCCACTGCTCTTGTCCAGAACCACTAATTTTTCCCTTGCAATTACAGAGGCCACCAGCAAGTCTCCTTTTTAAAACAAAGCCATTGGGTTTTCCACTGTCCATACACAGCAGTCCCGCATAAAATAGAAGAAAATGAAACCACTTAAGCGCAGGGACTTTGTTGGTCTAAAGAGCGCCTTGGTGTGATTTTGAGAAAAGTTCCCCATCTGGCTGAAGAAAGTGCACAGAGCTGCCCCCTGGGTGTGGAGGAGCTGGAAGGAGGGCTCAGGTGCTGCTCCAGCCCTCTGTCAGGTGCCTTTGGAGCATGTCCGACCTGCAGCTCCACCCTGGAGGTCCTGTTCAAATACACTGGCTGCTGTGGCTGCAGGTTGGAGAGCTCTATAGACAGAGAATCCTGCTGCAACACTCTAGTGCAGCCAGGAAGCAGGAGGCAGAGGAATGGGGCTGGACTGCCTCTTCCTGTTGCCTTGTGGCCACACCCAAATGGAGACATCCATTCTTTTGAAGCCTCCAAAACTATCTGCAAAGTTGGCATTACTGTGTCCATCTTAAAATGAGGAAACAGAGGTTTGAAAGAGATGACGTCACCTGCCTAAGGCTACCCACCCAGGGAGTGGCAGGGCCAAGATATGAACTGAGACCATGTGACTGCAAAGCTTAAGATGCATCCAGAGAAACAAGGGAGCCACAGACGGCAGAAGAGAAGAGAGGGGAAGTCAGCCCCTCCTGGTTTACTGTCACCAAAATGACCCAAAGTCAGGGAGCCAGGGGTGCTCCTAAACAATCCCCTGCAGGTGGCCCACACTGGGAGCCCGTTCCCTGATGCTAGAGGACGAGACCTTGCCCCAACCTTTGCTGACTGCCCAGGCTCAAGGGCTCTTTCTCCCAGACAGCTCTTCCTACCTTTAATGCCGGGTGCCCATCTGGGGAGGCTTTCTCAGCAAAAACATCCTCTTCTCCCTCCTCTTCCTCCCCCTCTTCGTCCTCCTCCTCCTCAGCCACTGCTTCGTTCTCACAGGTCTCCTCCTCGTACCTCCTGCAGTGACAAGACGCTGTGGTTATTTTCCCAGAAGCCACTCCACGCACCTGCATCCAGGTGAAGAGCCTCAGGACAGAGCTCCCAAGCTTTTTCATCATTGAGAACATATTATTTTCAAAATCCCCAATTTAGGGCTGGGGATGTAGCTCAGTGGTAAACACCAGTCTTGCATGCATGTAGCCCGGGTTCAACTCCAGGCACTACAAGAATACAATATACCCAACTGCAGTGAGGTGTAATTTATAGGCAGCAAAATACATTTTCAGTGTATAGCCACCGAATTTCGATTAATGTACTCACTTGTGTAACCACCACCACACATAAGATCTAGAACATCCCATTGCCTTGAAAGATTCCTTTCCCAATCTTCCCCCACCCCTGGGCAACCACAGATCAGCTTCTTATCATTATAGCTAAGATTTTTCTAGAGTTTCATGTACGTGGAATGAGTACATATCTGCCTGTCTCTGGCCTTTTCTGTCAGTACAGTGTTTTGGAAGTTCACCTAGTTCCTACAAGGCATCAGTAGCTGTTGTTGTTGCTGTGTAATATTCCACTGGGTGGATATGTTGCAATTTGTTTAGTTTCCCATCAGTGGACCCACACTTGGATTCCTTTTATTTCTTAGCCATTATGAATAAAGCTTTTAAGACCATTCATATACATGAATCGTGGGCAGGTACAGGGTTTAATTTTTCCCGGATATTAAAGGAATTGGCTGAACTGCTGAAGTGAAATGCTGTAGGCTGGGTTGGCTTCAACAACTGAACTTTGTTTCTCACAGTTCTGGAGGCTGGAGCCCAAGATCAAGGTATCAGCAGTTCTGGTTTCTTCTGAGGACCCTGTCTTTGGTTTGCAGAGCTTCTTGCTATGCCCTCACTTGGTCTTTCTTCTGCGCTCACACATCCCTGGTGTCTGTGTGTCCAAATTTCCTCTTCTTATAAAGACACCAGCCATACTGGACTAGGCTCCACCCTCACTTTAACAGTGCTAGTTGCTTCTTCAAAGCCCCCTGTCTGCAAATTCAGCCACATTCTGACGTGCTAGAGGTTAAGGCTTCAATGTATGAATGTGGGGGACACGGTACAGCCCATGCAGATACATAATTAAGAGCAGAATGACTGGGTCATGCAGTGAGTATAAGTTTATCCTTTTACGAAACTGAAAGTGACTCTTCAAAGTAATTTTTTCATTTTACGTTCCCACCAGCAATAGAATAAAAGTGCCAGTTTCTCATTTACACCCCCTTCCTTCCTTCCTTCCTTTCTCCCTCCCTCCCTCCCTCTCTTCCTCCCTTCCTTTTCTTTCTTCCCTCCCTTCCTTTCCTCCCTCCCTCCCTCTCTTCCTCCCTTCCTTTTCTTTCTTCCCTCTCTTCCTTTCCTCTCTCCCTCCCTCCCTAGTGTTAGGGATTAAACCTAAGGTCTCAAGCATAGTAGGCAAGAACTCTACCACTGAGCAACATCCCTTGCTCTAGTCAGTCCTTGAATTTAGTCATATACTATACTAGGCAAATACTTGTATTTTATTGTGGCTTTAACTTGCATTTTGAAAATGAGAAACTTTTCATGCATTTATTGACCATTCATGTTTTGTTTTGTAAAAAAATATCATTAGAACTTTCAGTCCCTTTACAAAGCGGGCTTTTTATTATTGTGTTATACGAGATCATTACATATTCTGCACATGAATCCTTTGTTGGGTATGTGTATTGGAAATATTTTCTCTAGGCCTGCAGCTTGCCTTTTCATTTTTTAGATGGTATCTTCCAAAGAGCACAAGTTTCTAATTAGGATAAAGTCCAATTTTTTCATTTTCCTTTTTTAGTGCTTTTTATGTCCAAAGAAATCTCTGCCTTCTCTGACACAGGGAAGAGTTTCCTATACTTTTCTTTTGGAAGTTTTATAGTCTCAGTTTTTATGCTTTCACTCTTGGACCCACTTGCATTAATTTTTGAACACAAGGTGAAATAGGTGTCCAAGTTAATTTCTTCCCCAGGGCTTCCTGTTCAGCATGACTTGCCGAAAAGACTCTTCTTTGGTGACATCCTTTATAGCCGTCCTCTGCCCTTGGACTCCTGGGTGGGAAGGATTTGGTGTAACAAATGGACTTCCAGCGTTACACAGTCATTTACCTCTAGTCCCATCTTGACTTCTCCAAGACGTACAAACCCGCCAGGCTTCTGACCAGCATGAGACAGAGTTGCCATGGCGAGCCCACAGAATTCCATCCAGAAACAGAGAGTTCCACAATGAGCCGGCTGGCTAAGCGAGGCTGAGGGTGAACAGGAGATTTCCCTGAGGATTTCCCAACAGGCAGAAGGGATCCTGGATCTCCACTACCAACCTTGCCATCCAAAAATCCCTGAGCTCAGATGGGGCTTCTGGTTAGGGAGGGGCCCCATCTTCTCATGATGGACACATGGAGCATGTGAATCCATGGGAAGCCCCTCTAGAAAGAATTCTACAAGGCGCCAGGTTCCACAGCTGAATGTGGTGCTTTCGGGCTACGCTACAGCCTCGGTTCAGCAGTGCTGGAAGAGATCAGTACCATTTTACAGTCTCAAAAAGCGAGGGGCAAAGGACCCCGGGTTCCACGTGCTAACACGGGTGCCAAGTGCATCATCTCTAGCCGGGTTTGTCCAACCCCATTCAGGGCTCAACCACAAAGGCAATCTCTTCCATTTGACTGAATCTGATCAAAATATGCCAGGACAGAGGGAAAAGTCCACTCAATCTCAACTGCAAAGAGAAAAATTATTAAAATAGACAACATCTTTTCACCCATTGCTGTGGCAAAAAAAATTTGATAATATCAAGTGCTGGTGAAGGTAAAAGGGACAGGCAGATCACGAGGGAAGCGTAAAGGACAGAAAGGAGAGAAGGGAATTTACGCTAGGAATGCAGGCTAGTGGCGTCTTTTAAAATAAAAATATACATATGCTTTTTTTTTTTTGCAGTACTGGGGATTGTTCCCAAAGGTGCTTTACCATTGAGCTACATTCCCAGAACTTTTTTCTTTTTGCTTTGAGATACAGTCTAAGTTGCTGAGGCTGGCCTAGAACTTGTGACCCTCCTGCCTCAGCCTCCTGAGTCACTGGGATTACAAGTGTGTGCCACTGCACCGAGCAAAAGTATACATAATGGTGGGTGGCTGGGCATGGTGGTATATGCCTGTAATCCCAGTGGCTGGGGCCAGAGCATCACAAGTTCAAAGCCAGCCTCAGCAGGAAGCAGGAAGGAAGAAGGAGAAGATAAAGGGAAGAGAACAGGAGAACAAAGAAAGCCAAGGACATATAAAAAAGGCACCCCATGTTTGTTTCTTAGGATACCAAGACACCAGCTATGGCCCCCTTCTTCCTCCGGGGAGAAGTCTATGTTACCCTTTTTAAATAAACCCTGCTTTATATGCTTGCCTCAGTGAGCTTCTCTAACGCTATACTTCAACACATGAGGGAGCAGGTCTCGTCACCGGTAACCGGAGGTGTCACGACCACGGCTACTATTGAAATGTAAAACATGCATGCTCTGGGGCCCAGAAACACCACTTCATATCTGCCCTAGACAGGCACACACAAGTTCCCAAGAAGGTAAATAAGATGGTTTTTCACTCTAGCATGGTTGTGATTATATCTGATGTTTTCTAATAATCTTAGTTTTGTTTTGCTTATGGCTCTTAAAAAAATTATGATTCTATGCACTTAAAAAGCCTAAGCAAGGCCAGGTGTGGTGGCACCTGCCTGTCATCCTAAGGACTTGGGAGGCTGAGGCAGGAGGATGGCAAGCTTGAGGCCAGCCTCAGCAACTTAGCAAAAATAAAAAGGGATGGGGATATAGCTCTGTGGCAGAGGGCCCCTGGGTTTACTCTCCAGTCTGCAAAACAACAACAATAATCAAACAACAATAAAAGAAACCTAAATAAGTAAAAAGGGACTGACAATGACATGGGGGCCCTTGGTGCTGAACTGAAGAGTATAAATCAGATGGCGGAGCTGGCCTTTGGCGGAACTCCACCCGTGACTCCAGAGCTAGGCAGTCATCCTGGGACCAAAAAAAATCCTCTAGCTTGGAGGGGGGGGGGGGCTACAGATGGACTGACTCACTTGCTAGGCAGTGGGATCCCCAGCCTCTTTGTCAGTAAGAGGCTGGGGAAGCTTGAATGGCAGCGGGTGGGGAAACAGGGGGCCACAAAGGGAGAGAGAACAGAAGGCGGTTGCTAGGAGACGGCTTGAAAAGTCTCAGCACAAGCTTGGAATTCAGTGGAAGCCACTGATCTTGTGCCAGGGTTTTGGGAGACAGGTCCTGGGCCTATTTCTGGCATGAGATCTTCGCCTGTGTGAACTACAGTACAAGGCGACACAGTCGTGCCAGAGAGAGAGGGATGGGGGGGCTGAGACAGTGTGGAGGACCCCAAAATAACCAAAAGATCCCACAAAAATTCCAGGAACCTTGCTGTATCTTTCTCACAGGGAGAAACAGTAAAAGAGGACTAATAAAGAGGTCAGCAAGCGACACCCCGTGGGACAATCCAGCCCACTGACTTTTTTCTGGATAGTCCAAGCTCTGAATGGTTTCTATATTTTTACATGGCTGAAAAAAAGTTCAATAGGAGAAGGATAATTTGTGGCAGGTGCACGTTATGTGAAATGCAAATTTCAGTGTCCATAAATGACATGTCGGCAGAGCACAAACAGGGTCGCTGGTCTGCAGACCGTCCAAGGGCCCTCAGGCGACGGGAACAGTCTTGAGGCGTGAGGCAGGATCCATATGGCCCACAAAGCAGACAATATTTGCCATCTGGCCTTTTCCAGAAAACATTTGGTGATCCCTGGAGTCAAAGATACTAAAGGAAGGCTTCTTCTGAGACCAAATATATAAAGTGGGGCTTAACAGATAAATAATACAAGAGTCAACTTACACTGTTCTCTGGGTCAGGGTCTGCATTGAATGCTAATGTGCATTATTTTATGGACTCTGCAAAACCTCTGTGATATAATGGCTGTTTTCAAAATAGCTGCTTCACAGATGAGGAAACAGAGGTTTAGAGTGGTGGTCCTAACCAGATGTGAGGTACACACCTGCAATTCTAGCCACTCAGGAGGCTGAGGTGGGAGGATTGCAAGTTCGAGGCCAGCCTCGGCAACTTAGTGAGATCCTATCTCAAGAAATAAATAAATGAATAAAATAAATAAATAAAAGGGGCTGGGGATGTAGCTCAGTGGTAAAGTACTCCTGGGTTTAATTCCCAGTACCAAACCAAACCAAACCAAAGCAAACAAACATAAAAACAACAGCGATAAAAAGATAGCGTGAAAGCCAGGTGTGGTAGTGCATTCCTGTAATCCCAGTGGCTTGGGAGGCTGAGGCAGGAGGATGGCAAGTTCAAAGCCAGACTCAGCAACTTAGAGAGGCCCAGAGCAGCTCAGTGAGACCCTGCCTCTAAATACAATACAAAGTAGGCCTGGAAATGTGGCTCAGTGGTTAAGCGTCCCTGAGTTCAATCCCCAGTACTCTCTCCTAAAAAAAAAAAAAAGAGTGGTGGTCCTCAGCCCACGCTGCACCTGAGAATCACCCAGGGAACTTGGACCACACCCCTGACCCAGCATGTCCCAGGAAGTGGGCTGAGCTAACCTCTGATTCCTTATCTGTCTGAATTCCAAGCATAAGAGCTAAACACCAAACTCTACTTCCTCCCAGATGTCAAGATCCATAGGCGGGGGCCATTCCGGGGTGGGATCTACACTTCTTTTCCAGCTGGTCCTTCTCTTTTCCCTAATACTAATTTCTGTCACTTACTGAGTGTCTACTATATATTCTGCATTTTGTCTTCATTAGTGGCTTTCTCTTCCAGTCTTTTCCAGTAACCCTGGGTCTTAGGGTGCTGGTGCCACTCTGCTTCTTGATCTGGGTGCTGGTTACACAGGTAGTTTTGGTTTCTGAAGATTCGTTGAGCTGTGTCCACTTACATGAACTTCCTACATGTGTGTTATACTGCAGTAAAACCTCACGTGCACTCTCTGTGTATTCTCAGGGTTACGCAGTACGAGTGTCCATCATCAGGTGAATGCGTGAAGAAAACGTGGCATGTATACATGAGGGAGGACCCTGAGGGCATCATCTTAAATGGAAGAAGCTGGATGCACCATCTCACTCATGTGTACATTCCAGAAGAGTTGATCTTGTACAAGAAGAGAGTGAACCAGTGCTTACCAGAGGCTGGGCAGGCAGGTGTAGGTGGGAAAGAACAGAGGTGAGTCAACAGGTATGCCGTCACGCTTAGACAGGAGGAGCAAACGGCGGTGTGCTCCTGGACGGAAGCATGACCTCGGCCAACAAGTGCTGTGCGTGTCAGAGAGCTAGGAGAGAGGACCCTGAACATGTCAGCACAAATAAACGACGACTGTTTGAGGTGAGGGATATTCCAATCAGCCTGACACCATCATTACACAACGCATATGCATATCCAAACAACCCTGTGTCCGTCCATTTGTACAATGATTGTGTGTCAATTTAAAAAAAATATTAGAAAGTGCTAAGGGGACACAAAACAATGAAGAGGGCAGGATGGCAGCCCTGGTCAATGTCAAGGGTGCAGTGAGACCTTTCTGTCTGTAAGAAGGAACCACACAGCATCAGATGACAGAGCGAGAATGCTGTCCCCCTTCAGTTCCGTTCCCGACTTTCTGTGCGTCAAGGAGACGGTCTCCCTGGCAGAAGGTCGTCTATGACATCACTGAGGCACTGGCTCGTGGTCCTTTTTAACATGGAGCGAGATGTCAGACCTAGCAAGTAGTCCCTCCGGCTAGACGTCAGCAATGTTGTTTTAATTGATTATGCTAAAATTTTCCACAGCTACCTCCAGAGGGGGACCGGGCTCCTGGCCTATTCCATACCCATTCTCTTTTTTTTCCTTAGTGACAGAAAATTGATTTTTGTACTTGGAACCAACAGTCCTAACTTTTCATTCTCCCTTGTGTTTGGGCAGGCCAAGTGGCCAAGACTGGACGTGGAGAAGCAACCAGAAGTTGTATGACTCTCCTATCTGCTTCCTGGTTAAAAGGTGCATGGGCACATCTTTTGTAATTTTTTTTTTTTTGGTACTAGGGATGGAACTCAGGGGCACTCGACCACTGAGCCACATCCCCAGCCCTATTTTGTGTTTTATGTAGAGACAGGGTCTTACTGAATTGCTTAGCGCCTCGCCATTGCTGAGGCTGGTTTTGAACTCACGATTCTCCTGTCTCAGCCTCCCAAAGTGCTGGGATTATGGGCGTGTGCCACTGCGCCCAGCTCTTTTGTATTTTTTTAAATAAACTTAGGGCTGGGCTACTTAAGACTACTAGCCACACTGAAATCATATGAAGGGCTGGGGATACGGTGTAATGATACAGCACTTGCCTAGCATGTGCAAGGCCCTTCATCCAAGCCCTAGTACCACAAAAAAAAGAAAAAGAAAAAAAGAAATCGTATGCAGCTTAATTTTATTTGTGGGGTTGGAGATTAAAACCAGGGCCTTGCTAATGCTAGGCAACTGCTCTACCACTGAGCTAAACCTTCATTCCTCAGAGGCACGTTCTTTGGTCTTTCCTCTTTCCTGACTGATGACTGCCTGATGGCAGGTAGCCCAGCAGCTACCCTGGGCTATCAAGCAGCCTTGATGATGGAGGTCTCACGTAAAGACAGCCAAGCAGAGAAGGGAAGCCTGGGTTCCCAGTAACATGACAGTGCTGACAGAATTGGATCACTTTCTTATATTCTTTTTAAGTAAGAAAGAAATAAATTTCTTATTTCTATTATTTTTGCTCCCTGTTCGTAGCAGCCAAATGTAAATCCTTCCTGAAGAACTTTCAATTTATGGCACATGATACAAATTTTTCATTTATATGATTAAAAACATGATTAAAATTTTTTTAACCAAAATAAATGTCAGTGCAAGACAATGAATAACATTAAGTGTGACCTTGCATAGATGATCCATGGGACACAAAAATACCAAATTGGGAAGGGATTATTTTTGAGGGTGGTAGGGGCACTAGGGGTTGAACCCAGAGCCGTGCATGCTAGGTAAATGCTCTACCACTGAGCCACATCCCTGGCCCTTTTGTTAGATTTCATTTTAAGACAAGGACTTGCTAATTTGCCCAGGCTGGCCTTGAACATGTGATCCTCCTGCCTCAGCCCCCAGAGCAGCTGGAGTTCCAGGTGTGTGCCACCGCACCCCAGGGGGCGGGGTGGGGGGGAACGGGACAAGGATATGAGAAACACCATGCCTGGCTATGGTGTCTTGTTGCCTGTAGAGGCTCCATGAAGGGAGAGGTCCTCAGCACTCCCAGGAGAACCCGCCTGTTGTTTGCCTTGGTGTTGGGGAATCTCACCCCTGGACCTAGGTCCAAGCCAAGTAGCCCTGGAGGCCCAAGGAAGCACTCACCAGCTGTCCTCCAGCCCCCGTGAGCTGCTCCGTCCCTCCTGCCTCTTCTCTAGCTCCACGGCTGTCTGCTCCAGCAGAGCAGACACAGCGTCCTGCAGAGACCAAGGCAGCTGGGTCAGTGGATGGACCGTGGATGCCGCCCCACCTGCCAGGAGTCCAAGCATTCAAGAGCTCTGACTCTCCTGGGGAACTGAGGGTGAAAACCAAAGTCCAGAGTGGCCAGGTGTCTTGCCCGATGTCACTTACATACGGGAACTATAGTTCCTGGTTCCTCTCCCTGCAGAGAATAACCCCTGTGTGCATGTGGAACTACTCTGTAGAGTTTTGGAAGACTGAGTCAGAGAATTCTAGGTATGACTGTAAGAACATAGAGTTGTCAGGGAAACCAACGCGTGGACCATCAGTAACCCAGTAACCTGGTAAAGATGAGGAGGGGAGTAAGGATTGCATGTTTGGGAACAGAAATAGCAGCAAGCGTGAAGGATGGCATTCAGGGAGGGCTTCCTGGAGGAACATGGTCTCTGCTGACTGGTGTCTGTAGTGAAGCAGCCTATGTGACTGTGACGTGAGGGAGTGATCTAACCCCTCTGAGACTCAGTCTCCTCTGAAGATTGTCATGAAGGCTGATTGATACTATTTATATACAGTACCCAGAAGAGCATTTAGCACATTATCGGCACTCAGCAAATGGCAACTGACGGTAAAGCAAAAACTGGGACCTGCAGTTTTCTGGGCACATAGTGAATTTGCAATGACCCTTGGTAGCATGGATCAGAGTCAGGATAATTCCTGACATTTCATTTTGGGAAAGGAAAGATAATGAAAATCAACTGAAGGCCTGATATAGGCCAAGTACAAGGTAGACCGTTTATGCATAGCATCCTATTTAATCCTGTAATGATCTGATAGGCAGGCATTCCTGTTCCCTTGATGGATGGGAAGGAGGCAATTGCGCAGGAGGGTGGGTGTTGCTCACTGGAGGTCAAGTGCTACAAAGGGGAGGAGCTTGTTTTCAGGACCTTGGCCAGCTCACTGTCTCCTGGGAGTGAGGGAGGCCAGGGTGTACCACCCAGCCTTGTGGCTAAATAACGTACATTTTAAAGTAATGTGGTTAATCTTTCTGAGCCGTGGGACATGGCATGTAATAGGGCAGCACTTGATACAAAGTAAGTACAGAAGATGACAAAAGAGAAGACCAGGGGGAAGAGAAAGAGAAAACAACGGAGCCCGAGGCTCATCTTTAGGCACGCTTGAACCTACTCAAATGCCCTGAGACTTTTTCCTGTGCCCTTTGAGGCCTACACCTGCTGGCCAGGTAGATGGCCAGGACTCAGTGGATTGTGACACTGCCCTTGCTAGGCACTAAAATGGAAACTTTTTTTTTCAATACCCCAAAGAGGAAAATGTAAAATTCTTAACAAAACTCAAAATAATAGTGAAGTGGCCACCATTTCCCAAGCCCTACACACAACTCTCTTTACATGGGTCTCTTGAAACCTTCACAACCACCTCTCAAGGCTCATGTCAGACAGGAAAACACTGGAGGTGCAGAGAGCTGCGTGCCTGAGCCCCGTGGCGCGCCTGGGGACACCGGTCTTCTGACTACCCGTGACTTCCCGCTGCCTCTCCTCTAGTGTCCGGGATGGACTTTGCACAGCAGGGTCTCCAGAAAGGTTTCCTTTCTACCTTCCATCCTTCCTTTTCCACTTTATTTCTTTATTTTTGGGGTGCTGGAAACAGAGCCCAGGGCTTAGCACATGCCAAGCAAGTGCTCCACCACCGAGCTACACCTCAGCTTTCCCTTTCTAAAAAAAATTGTGAATTAAAGTTATTATCATGAAAGTAATATTAGATAATGCAAAATACAGGGGGAGGAAGCAGAAATGTGGAAGACAGCAAGTTCTAGACTGGGAGCTCCTGCCCCTTAGTGACGGCCTCGCCTTCCCTGCCCTAGTCCCCACTCCATTTCCTGCACCGGCAAGGCCGGCCTGCCTGTCTCGGGTCCTGCGAGAGGCTTCCCCCCTCCACCCTCCAGCTGCCTCCTATGTGAAAGGCTACATCCTAGCTCACCGTGCATTCAGGCCCTGGGCTGGGGCCCGCGGCTCCAGTTGGCTTGGGCTCGCTGCTCTGTTTCGCCAAGTATTTGTAGCTCAAGAGGTTGTACCAGCGAGTCGACCTCTCCCCAGAGCGGCAGACCTCAGCCAGGCTGATCTGGGCACCTCCCTGTTGGGGGTGGAAGGAAAGAGAATATAAATAGGGGGTGACAAGGTGTCTTCAGAATTTGGCTCTTGGAGACAAGGTAGAAAACACCGCCCCAGGGGAGATGAAGGTGAAGAATGGACTAGGCATTGTCTCCAGCAACTCATTGATTCACTGGCAAGCTCCTTTGCCAGATCTTTTTCTTTTCAAAAGGGGTCTCACAATGCTGTTCAGGTTGGCCTCAAACTCCCAGGCTCCAGCAATCCTCTTGCCTCAGCCTCCCTAGTAGCGGAGACCACAGACATGCACCACCATCTCCACACCTTTTTTTTTTTTTTGGTACTGAGAACTGAACCCAGCACCTTGGTAGGCTCCACCACTGAGCCACACCCCAAGCCTTCATTCAACAAATACTTTCCTGAGCATCTATGCTGTTTTCTTTTTATTGTGCTTAAAAATCTCACATATCATTTTAAGGGTATGGCTCCTTAGTATTAAGCATATTCACGTTATTGTGAAACAGATCTTCAGAATTTTTAAATCTTGCAAATCTGAAACACTACACTTTCGTAGAGTGCCCCTTTCCTCTTTTTCTTGCCCTTGGTAATCTCACGCTTCTATTTCTATAAGTGTTACTACTTTAGATGCCTCTTATAAGTGGAATCAAGTAGTATGGTTTTTAGTGACTGTCTTATTTCATTTAACAATGTCCTCAAAGTCCGTTGATGTTGTAGCATGTATCAGAAGCCCATTCATTGTCATGGCTGAGTAATATTCCATCGCAAGCATAAATCACAACATCTGCCCACTCATCCATCCATGGACATGTGTGTTACTTCCAACCTCTTCACTACTGTGAAAAGTGAAGTTGTGCACATGAGTGTGCACACACTGCTTCCAGACCCTTCTTTGAATTCTTCTAGATAGATACCCAGAAGTGACACTGCTGAGTCACGTGGTAATTCTATTTTTAATATTTTGAGAAGCTCCATAGTATTTCCTACCGTAGTTGCATTGTTATAAGTAATTATAATGCCACTAACACTGCACTGGAGGTCCACTTTCTCCACATTGACACCCATACTGGTTATCTTCTGTGTAGTATTTCGACAGGCACCATCCTAGTGGGTACGAGGTGATATCTCATTGTGGTGTTGACCTGCATGTCTCTGAAGACTAGTGATGCTGAGCATGTCCTGTGCACATTGGCCATTTGTATGCTGTATCTGGAAAAAATGTCTATTCAAGTTATTTGCCAGTTTTTAAATTGGGTTATCTGGTGTTTGGTGTTGGGTACCTCTCCTGCATTAACCCTGTTGAGCATTAGATTGTGTGGTAGCTTCTAAGCATAATGATGGTCCCCAAATGGTCTCACCTTCTAGGAGCTAACTGTCTCTAGGGAATAAGACATTGAACGAGTGATAGGTAAAAAACCACCTGTCACTTCTCCCCCACAAAGTATGCAATCATCAAAAAAGTTGACAACACATGTTCTCAAGAAGACTATGGGGAAACAGGTACTCTCTCCCTTAGCTGGTGGGACTGGAAAGGGCTCAAACCCTGTGAAGGGAATTTGGCCATATCTAGCAAAAATATGGATTCCTTTTACCCTTTGACCCAGCAATTCTCCTTGCAGATGTCTGTGCCACTGATGATAGTCTTGCAATAAGGAGGGTAAATGGTAAAATGACCCATGAAAAGAAATCATTTTGACTTCTTTTGTGATAGTAGATTTTAAACAAGTCAAAGGTTCAGCAAAAGGGGACTGTTTGGATTAAGTACAACCTGTCTGTATAATGGAAGATTATGTAGCAGGTTAAAAAATGACGATCTCTTTGTACTGCTGCAGAGGTGTCCAGGATACATTGCTAAGGAGCAAAGGAGCATGGTGCACAAACACTATTGTATTTTGTGTACAAAAAAATGGAGAACATACATATCTTTTATCTATATATTCTTGCTGCTGCTTTCTTTTCTTTTTTTTTTTTTGGTGCTGAGGATCAGCACCCAGGACACTCTGCATGCTAGGCAAGGGCTCTACCACTGAGCAATGACCACATGATCATACAAGAACCAAGCACTAAAGGGAGGTAAAGAAGAAACTAATCAAAATGGTTACCTATATAAGGTAGATGGTAGAATCGGGGATGGGGGAAGAGTGGGGATTTCTTGTTAGTAAATCTTTCCATACAGTTTTCCTTGGAATCATACTCATGAACTCTTTATGATGAAAATAAATTGTAACCAATGGACAAATCAGATATAATGTCATAAAGAAAGGCTTCCTTTCAAGCGGCTTAATATGTCTCTTGTACCTCCTCAGCAGGAGGAACCACAAACTAACTTCAATCATTGCCCAGAGGTTTTGTTGCTTACACCGCTCCTCTTTTGAACAGCCCGGGTTAGATGTGGGATTTAGCTTCCCTGCCTTCCCCTTCTCTTCCTCACATCAGGAGCTGTGCCAATGGCTGCAGAAATACCAATAACCAGTTTGCAAAGAGAGCCTGCAGCCAGGGAATGGCAGGGAATGGCACTCAAGATGCGGAAGGGGCTCTTCAGTCCACCCGAGACCCTTCCGCTTTCTCCTCCTCTGGGCAAGCATATCTAACCCCCAAATCCAAAACCTGAAATGCTCCACAACCCAGTGCATCTTGAGCACCAGTGTGATGCCACAGTGGAAAAATCTGTGTTCCGTGCACAAAATTATTATGGATATTCTATAAAATCACCTTCGGGTTATGTGTATAAGGTGGACATAAAACATAAATGAATTCTGTCTTTAGACTTGGGTCCCATCCCCAAGATATGTGTGTGCAAATATTCCAAAGAAACATTCCCGGTCTCAAGCAATTTGGATAGGGATACTCAACCTGGAGCAGGATGAAACGGAGCGCAGAACGGACTGTGCTAAGTCTGGGTGAATAAAGGTAATTTCTGGGAGAACAGTGCTGGGGGGCTGGGGAAGCCGGCACCAGGCTGACACTTCACTTGCCTGGCACATGCTTCCTCATCTGGAAAACAGAGCACAGCTCCTACCTGTAGGCTACTGGGGGGTGGAGGTGACAATCAGTTCAGGTAACAAATGCCTGATACATTTTAGGCACTGGAATAAATGTAAATATACACAAATATATGTATATTACTCATTTATTCATTCAACAAATATTTCCGGAGCCCTTCATAGACTCCGCAGCCAGAGTAGCATGTAAGACACGATTCTTCCACAAGGGGCTCATGGTTTCCAGGAGAGATGGACAAACACATGGGCTACTACAGTGCAGAACACCACAGGCTATGTTTGAGGAGCAGGGGGAGAGCAGCCTTGAGGCATGAAGCCTCCATCAGATTAGTATTAATTCTAACGACACACACAGTCTGCCTGGGGATGGCGCACAGGTGTGACATCACTTTCCTCTGTAAACTGCATGTACACTTTTGGGGCAGTCCTAGGGATTTAACCGAGGGCCTTGCACATGCCAGGCAAGTGCTCTACCATGGAGCTACATCTCCAGCCCTTCTCTAAAATTTTATTTTGAGTCAGGGTCTCACTAAATTCTCCAGGCTGTCCCTGAACTTGAGATCCTCCTGCCTCAGCCTCCTAAGTAGCAGGTACTACAGGCATGCACCACTGTACCCAGAAAATGGATGAAGTTTAAGGACATATGTATTTCCATTTACCTGTTTGTTCATTTGTTTGATCATTCATTCATTCATTCATTCATTCATTCATTCATTCATCTATTCGATACACACAAGTTTGCTGAGTGGCCTCTAAGGGCCAGGTACCATTCTGGGTATTGTGGATACAGTAGGATTTAAGGCAGATGAAAATCCCTGCCCTCATGATCTGACTTTTGAATGTAGGGGAATCAGATAAACAAATCAATATGTAAACTCCACATTGTATTTCACTGAATTACAATACCATCAATTATAAAGTACACTATTGACTTCATGCACTGCAAAGAAAACTAGTTGCCAATTAAACTATCACCTGCCACCAGAAATGACAAAAAGTGTAAATAATGCATACCCTAAAATATATGAAATGCAACAAAATGTTAGGTGGTAATAAAAAAAGAGAGAGCGCAAAATAACACAGGGGAAAGGGATAAGGGGACGAGAGAGTGGAGAGCGGGATGGAATTTTGCAGAGAGGAAAGAAGACCACTTTGAGAAGATGATGTAAGGCCCAGAAGAGGAAGAGGTGCGGCTTGCCCACAAGCTTCTAGAAGGCGGCAAGTGGGCCCAGCAAGCGCAAAGGCCGGGGGAGGAGGAGCACGGCAGGCTGGAGGGAGAGTTCTGGGAATGGAAAGGAGGAAGAAGGGGCCGAACCCTGTGGATTCTTGAAGAGCCTGTGAAAGACTCGGATGTCGATCCAGGTGCAGACAAGCCATCTTAAGGCTCTGGCAGAGACATGCTGTGTGCTGGATTCCATTTAAAGAGCTTTGCTCTGGCTACTGGAAGAGAAAAGGAGAAAAGAACAAAGTGGGGAGACCAAGGAGGAGACTGCTGCCATCACTCAGGTGAGCCACGACAGCGGCGTAGGCCGGGGACGTGGTGAGAAGTGGATGGACTCTAGGATCTCTAGAAGGTGAACTTCACAAGATGGGGTGTGCGAACGAGAAAAGGTCATGGGTGACTCCACTGCGTCTGGCCTGAACAACGGACGAATGGGGCTGCCATCAGCCCAGACGGCAGATACACAGGGCGGCGTAACAGAGTGCTCCTGTGGCCATGCTGGCTTGAGATACTCTTGAGACGTGTAAGAGAAGATGCAAACAGGCATTGCAAATATGAAGCCTGAGATAAGCAGAGACCTAGGCTTCAACCACACACTTGGCATCGTGTTTGAAGACGGAGTGAGTTCACCAAGGAAGGGACTAGCAAAGGGGACAGGAGCAAGGACCGAGCATGGGGGCCCTCTGACATAGGTCAGAGGCAGAGTCAGCAGAGAAGACCAAGAAAGAAGTCAGTGATGTGGGAAGAACACGGTGAAAGTGAGGTGTCAGGGAGGCCAGGTAAAGGCAGGGACGTGGAGGAAGATGGAGCAGGCCACGTGCCATGCCGTGCCCGGTTGGCAGGTCAGAGGGATGACAGTGGAGAAGTGGCCGCTGCACTGAGTAACTGGGAGGTCACCGGTGAGCAGAGCCATGAGGCCAAAAGTCCTCTGAGATTGGGTTCCAGAAGGAACATGATCTCTTTCATCTGCTATAAAGAAAAGGGAAGAAATCATGTAGTATTTGGAAATGGAAATGGGATGAAAGGGTTTCTGCTTGCTGGTTGTGAGCAGAAGAGAAACAGCAGCAGCTGCTACACGGAGAGGAGAGGCTGGATTCAGTAGAGGAGGGAAAGCTGGAGACAGGAGAGAGCAGCACGATGCTGGGGTGACGTCCTTGAGCGGGTGGCTTCTGGGAGTGTGGAGCCCGGAGGAACAGCAGCAGCAGCCACGTGGGGGTGGAGCTGGGCACTCCTCTCTGGCTCCTCTCTCTGCCTAAGCCTTAGTGCACAGGTAGGAATAAAGGGTCTGGTAGGTGCAGTCTCATGCTGGGCGACCTCAGATCACGAGAAGTCAGCGACCTCAAAGGGCACCGTGCAGGGAGGTAGTGCACAAGGTCTGTCCAGCTGCACACAGGTGGGGAGGACACTTTGGCAGGGCTGGGGTTTTTCCAAGGGAAAGAGGGTGACGGTTCCCCATGGGACCTGGGAAGCCAGCTGCCTCCACAGGGCCTGTGCTGCCCGGCACTGGGCTCAGCAGCCGAATAGCAGGAAGCCAGGGCCCCCGTGAGGCCATGCTAGAGCATCCAGTAGAACTGCCACCTGGGATGCTGGGGAAGGCAGCCACATGTCCCCCTAAACCCATAATCCTGTGTCTGGGGACACAGGAGCCCTTACAATAACCCCGAGAGGCAGGGAGCAGAATTCATATTCAAATCCACGCTGTCTCCTCACATGCAGGACGAGCTAGGCAGGTGACTTAGCCTTTCTGGGCCCTGATCCCACATCTGCAAAATGGAGGTCACGGGTTCCTTGTTCCCAGGGCTGGGTGGAGGACTGAATGACACTCTGCATGCAGCGGTGCTGGCCCATTAAATGTCTGAGCCCCACTGGGGATTCCTCCTGCCCGGCACTGCAGGGAGACTCCACGTGGGAGCAGGCAAGCCCTTTCTCCCTCCTGTCTCACTTCCTCTCCTCCAGCCACCAAAACACAGCAGCTCGACGCTCCACGTCCACACTCCTGCGGGAAAGGAGGTTTCCCACTGGCCATAGGCAGAGAGAAGCCACGGTGAGATGAGCGCTTTGGCTGCTGCCATGGCAACCAGCGATGGCCAGACTTCAATTAGGAAGGAGGAGTAAAAGGCATCCACTTAGGAGAAGAAAATAGGGTTGAGGCTCTTCTCATGTAGGAATGCCCAGGCTGAGGAAAGGCTTCACTGCAGGACCTGGGTCTGGAAAAGCTTTCTGTTCTTTCATTCAACATCCACCAGGCTTGCCAACCCTTTAAGCCACCATCCCCACCTGTAGCCTCCAGGGAGCCCCGTGCTGGCAGAGACAGCACAGTAGGGCTGACCTGTGTGGGCTTCACAGGTGGACGTGCCTGGCTTCAAACACGGCTCCTGCAGCTTCCCAGCTGTGTGACCTCAGGGAAGGTCTTTCACTTCTTTGTGCCTCAGTTTCCCCACTGATGTACAGTACCTATCTTATTAGGCTGCAGTGAGGATCAACAGAGAGAATTCATGTCATGGACTTAGCTCAACGCCTGCCACGTACATTTTATCGTACGTACATCTGCTATTGCATTATTGTTAGCATCAGTATCACCATAAACAGCAGTGACCCTCTTAAGGACCTCAGCTGTGCAGGAAAGAGATGGGAACTGATGTCCAGTGGGAACTTAGTGGGTGCAGACACCGTCATACATACTTGCTACACAAAGTGTGACCCAGGGCCTGGCAGCATTGCAGGCCCCACTCCAGAGTTACTGAATCGGAATGTGCATTTTAAGCAGAGCACCAGGGGACTTGTGCACATGCGTACAGAAGTTTGAGAAGTGTTGCTTTAGTGCTTCATTGAATCTGGAAGAAAAGCTTGCAAAGGAAACAGCGCAAGTGAGATTTTACAGATAAGGAAACCGAGACCAAGAAATGGAAATTCTTAGGTGATGGCTGAGAAGAGCAGGCCCATGACTGGGCTGAGGGCTGACGTTCCCAGGATGTGGCTCCGTAGTTCCCTCCAAGAGAGGGGTTCCAACAGAAGCAGACTCAGGAAAGCCTAGACAGCTAAGATACTTCCTGCTCCAGGCAAAGGCCTGTGGTTCCCACTAGATGACCAGCCTGTCAAGGAGGCGAGGAAGACAGAGAGGCACACAGCCTGCATGGCTCTTCTGCCTGGGCCCCACATTGGCTTCTGCCACCTCAACCCACATGTTTCCAACATGGTCTTTGCCAGCTTGTTTGTGTGTCAGCCATCACAGCTGGCTTCTCATCTAAAGGATTCTTCCATGGACCCCCAGCACCCAGCATGGGTACTTCTAGACTCTTGGTAAAGATCTGAGCGCTCCAGAAAGGAGACCAGCAATGAACTCATTTAACAAGAATCAACCATGTGTCAGGCACGTAGATGTTATATACACCCTGAATCCTCATGTAACCCTGACGACAGAATTATTTGCATTTTAGTAGCAAGAAAAATGAAAATCAGAGATGTTTTAAGTAATTTGCCTTATATGTCACCCAGCTATACAGCAAGTGCTAAGGTGGGATTTGAATTTATCTATGTGACCATGTGTTTCTTGTCTACGTGGCTGGGAAGTAAACTGAGGCACAGGGCTAGTGCTGTCCAGGTCCTCGCAGGTCCATTACCCCTCCCGCAAGGAGCTCCCCAACATTTCCCATGGAAGCACTTCTGCCTGGAATCCAGGCTTGACCCACACCACAGCCTGCATCTCCTTCTAGCCTTCTCAAAGCTCAGGGTGGACCAGTCCCTGAAAGGACTGAAGGCCAGATGGACATATGGACAGACGGATAGATGCAGCCCTCACCAGGCACTCTTCCACGTGGCTCCTGTCCGTGGTGCAGACATCGACTCGTAAGGTCTTCTGGTGAAGGGCTTGGTAGGATGCCGACACCCAGAACACCTCGTTGAACAAGAGGGTGTCCGAGGCGTCCAGGGGCCGGGTCCTGAACAGGCAGGTGGTGCTTTCGGAGCAAGGGAGGATAGCCACGCGGATGTTCCTAGAGGGGGGACAAAACCACCAGGGAGCTTGGGTCAGCCAGGGTCTGAGGCTGATGTGCTGGGTTCAAGCTGCTAAAACCCCCAAGGAAACCGGAGTGGAGAGGGCCAGCTGGAGGTGTCACGCAGGGATCTGCGAGGCATGCAGAGGGGCCCTGAGGACAACACGCTGCTCCTCCTGCCCTGAATCCTCAAATCCTTAGAATCTTCCTGGAACCTGGGGCCAGCCACAGTGAAGGATCAGTGTGCAGAAGGATCAGCGGGGGCTGCCTGTGAACACTGGGCGGGGGGACAGTCAGGCCCCGCATACAGAGAAGGCAAAGGGCCACAACCCCTTCAGAGGAGAACTTGAGGATTCTAACAAAACCACACCCCGCTCTCTAGACACTGTCCCAGATACCCCTGCACAGGTACCAGCGAGATGGGGAGGTTATTCACTCTGCCACTGTTTGCACAGGCAAAGCCTGGAAGTGACCCAAGGGTCTAATCTTGTCTTCCTTCTGCTCTATTGGCTTTCCTACCTCCTATCCTTCTTTCCACATGTCCCACCCCTGATGGGGGCTGGAAGTTGCTCCTATTGCTATCCCTAGGCCTTATGGTCTAGTTACAGGAGCAAACAGGTCGTCAGATGAGGAAACTAAACCTGGTCTGCATGGGGAAGAGCAACAGGGACACAGCACAGGCATCTGCCATCCCATCAGCCCCAAGGCAGTATCCAGTCACATCTTGGCCAAAAAACTGGTATTGACTCTTTTTTTTTTTTTTTTTTTTGGGTACCAGGGATTGAACTCAGGGACACTTAACCCCTGAGCCACCTCCCCAGCCCTATTTTGTGTTTTATGTAGAGACAGGGTCTCACTGAGTTGCTTCGTGCCTCGCCATTGCTGAGGCTGGCTTTGAACTCACGATCCTCCTGTCTCAGCCTCCCTAAGTGCTGGGATTACAGGCTTGAGCCACCGCGCCCGGCTTGG
>CM053405.1:134097072-134154974 GCA_028644305.1 Xerus rutilus | reverse complement strand
TCTGATTAGTGGATGCTGATGAATAAGGGAGGTGGGAATGGGAAACATAAGAGAATTAGAGAAACACTGGACGTGACATGCAGGAGAGGGGGGGCAGGAAAGGGGAATGGGTATAGTAAAGATGGTTGATAAAAAAAAAATATATATATATATGCTGTTCATTGAAAGTGCATATAAAGACGTTTAATATGAAGAATGTAATCTGCTTATAATTTTGTGCAAAGTTAGAAAAATTATGATTGTAACAATTTTTTTTCTATTTGCCTCAACAAATGTTTTCAGTGAACAGTGTGTACAGCTTCTGAAAATTTGTTTTTCTCTGTTATGTTTGATAACATGTATTAAAATGCAACTTTTGGGGAAAAAAATAAAACAAACAAACAAACAAAACCAACAACAAAACCCAGACAACTCAACAAATAATAAAACAATGGGATTAAAAATGATCAAATGAGTGCCAGACAGCGTGGCATATGCCTGTAATCCCAGCAGCTTGGGAGGCTGAGGCAGGAGGATCTAGAGTTCAAAAGGTCAGCCTCATCAACTTAGCGAAGCCCTAAGTAACTCAGTGAGACCCTGTCTCTAAATACAATATAAAAAAGGGTTGGGGATATGGCTGAGTGGTTAAGTGCCCCTGGGTTCAATCCCTAGTACAAAACAAAGAAACAAAAAACAGTCAAATGATTGGAACAGAAATTTCTCTGATACACAAATGGGTCAACAAGCACAAAAATTGCTCAACATCTCTAATCATCAGGCAAATTAAAACAACAATGAGATATTATCTAAAATGGTCATAATAAAAAAGACAAAAAAATATCCAACACTGGCGAGGATGCAGAGAAAGGTAATAACACCACTGGCAAGAATGTCGATTTGTACAACCATTATGGAAGACGGTATGAACGTGCTGTTGAAATGGAGCCACCGTAATATGATCCAGCAATTGCTGTGATACAATCCAGCGATCCTGCTAGCAGGTATGTATCCAAAGGAAACCCATCCTTATATCAAAGAGACATCTGCACTCCCAGGTTTAAAGCAGCACTATTCACAATAGAAAAAGTAATCAACTAAGGAGTCCACCGGCCAAGGAGTAGATAAAGAAAATGAGGTATATATACACACAATGAAATTATTTAGCCATAGAAAAGAATAAAATCCTGTCATTTGTGGCAAGATGGACAGATCCAGAGGACATGGTAAATGAAATAAGCCAGACACGAGAAGCAAACACTGCAGGTTCTTACTCATTTGTAGAAGTCAGAAAGGTGATCTGTGGCAGCCAAGAGTAGAGTGACAGGCACAGGAGGCTGGGAAGAGTGTCAGTGGTGGACACAGAGGTCAGGCAATGGGTCCCCAAGGTACACAGGAGGAATAAGTTCCAGTGTCGCACACCACACTAGGGTAACTACCGCCTGCAACAGGTTGTTATATATTTCAAAATAATGAGAAGAGTCTGAAGGTTCCCAGGGCAGAAATGATAAATGTCTGGGGAGATGGAAATGCTAGTTTTCCTGACTGGATCATTGTATACATACAATGATCAATCAATACTGGATCAATGTATACACATACTGAATTACTATATTGTACCCCATAAATATGTACAAATATTATGTGTCATTAAAAAAGAAAACAAAAGAAAAGAAAAATCACTAGCTCTGACTCTATGTTCATAAGGGCAGGGATTTTGCTCAGTAAAGCCCGCTACCAAAAAGTAAAAAGAACCAGAAGAGATTTGAAGGTCAACAGTCAAGGACCACACCTTAATTTGTGTATCCTCCAAACTGCCCTGCACACAAAGCATATGCAAGAAAATGTGTTTTTAAAGAAGTGAATAAACCACTGGTTGATGGGCAGGTGAATGATTAAGTGTGGAGCCAGGGGCTGCAGGACCTCCTGTGAACATAGTCATACTGTGCAGGGTGGGCGTGGGACAGGCGGGGACACTAGTGGAAATACATACAAAGTATGGTATGAGGTCTAAAAACAGAATACAGTGGCTTTTCAGGGTATATCAAGCCCACAGATAAGGCTGATTCATACTATTTTTTAAAACTTTGGATTAGTTGCCAATATTTAAATATTAAAAATTAAAATAATTTTTTAAAAATATTTATTTATTTTTTTAGTTGTAGGTGGACAGAATATCTTTATTTTATTTTTATGTGGTGCTGAGGATTGAACCTAGTGCTTCACACATGCTAGGTGAGCACGCTACCACTGCGCCATAACCCCAGCCCCAAAAAATTAAAATAATTTTTTAAAAAATTGGGTGTAGCTCAGTAGTGGAGCACTTGCCTACCATGTGTGAAGCCTTGGGTTCCACAAAAAAATTTTTTTGTGTTCCTGGGTACACAAAAAAATGTATGTGTGCATATACATATATATGTATGTGTGTGTGTGTGTGTGTGTGTGTGTACAAATAAAATACAGGGACCTCAGGCATCCCAGCGCCCACACTTCCAACTGCTGGAGCAGGGAGACGGTACATGCTATAGACAGCAGGCTCTGTGCACTACAGTCTGACATGGTCTGACACCAGGTAGGCCTCGGGCACTTCCATAACCTGTGTGGTGCCTATAAGCATAACTGTTTACAACCCTGTACACATCACTGGTCTTCAAACTGCAGGCACTTAGGATGTGGTGAAATCAATTTAGTGGGCCATAAGCAGCATGAAGCATGAAAAGAAATACATAAATACGCTCATCCCATGGTATTCTGGGAGATCGGTTCCAGACACACAAAC
Organism: Xerus rutilus; assembly: GCA_028644305.1. Classification (NCBI taxonomy): domain Eukaryota; kingdom Metazoa; phylum Chordata; class Mammalia; order Rodentia; family Sciuridae; genus Xerus; species Xerus rutilus. Next base: position 134,152,219 of record CM053405.1, on the reverse strand, counting down.
ACACACACACACACACACACACACACACACGCACACACACATGGATACTGAAGTCCATGGCTCAAATTTCTTACGTGTATGGTGTAGTATTTGCATAAAATATCCACATATTCTCCTGTATACCTTAAATCATCTTTAGATTATTATAATACCTAATACAATGCAAATGTTATCTCAAATAGTTGTTATATTGCACTACGTATTTTTATTTTTTATTTTTGTTGTATCATTTAAAAAATGTTTTTTCTCCATCCTTTCAATCTGCAGTTGGCTCAATCTATGGATATGGACTCCATGGATACTGAAGGCTGATTGTCCAACAGAAGACATCAGAGGACACAGAAAGTATATGCTCTACTGTGTCAAACTTGTATATTTTAGGTCATGATACGAAATGAGAATCACTGTCACAAAGCTGGAAAACAAGTGTACTCAATGATACTGAGTTCTGGGGCTCACTTTGATCAGAAGATCCGCTTCTGAGCCGGGTGCAGTGGCGCACGCCTATCATTCCAGCACTTTGGGAGGCTGAGACAGGAGAATCGTGAGTTCAAAGCCAGCCTCAGCAAAGGTGAGGTGCTAAGCAACTCAGTGAGACCCTGTCTCTACATAGAACACAAAATAGGGCTGGGGATGTGGCTCAGTGGTAGAGTGCCCCTGAGTTCAATCTTCAGTATCAAAAAAAAAAAAAAATCCTAGTTAGTAACATGATTGCCAAATAGAGGTTGGTGCACTGGACGGCAAGCCCCTTCCTCAATAAGCTACTGTAGAGGCTGTAAGATGTCTAAACTGACACGGCTCATGGCGGAGCCCAGGTGCCTCAGGTGTGCCCCTCACTTCTGGCCCCTGCTGGGCCAGAGGACAGACAGGCACATTCCCCTTACCCCGAGCCCACGGGACACATCTGGCTCGTGCTTCTCGGCCCTTGACCCACCTCTCTGTCAGCGCCTTGCTCTGGGTGTCCCGGGCTGCCTGTAGGTCCTTCTCCAAACGCTTCCGAGCCATCTCCAACTGTTCCACCTCCCCCTGGGTCCACTTCCGGGGGCTGATGAAGCGCATCTCCTTCAGCAGCTCCTCCTTCTCATTGATGAGGATCAGTCGGTCCCTCTCTGAGTCTAGCACCCCCGGCCAGGCCTCACTGTCGAGCTTGGCCAGCTGGATCTTCAGGTTGGCGATCCTGGGGGTGGAGAAGGTAAGACCCACTGGTGTGAACAATGGCATTGTGGGGACAGGAAAGGAGACTGTGCTTCTATGGATATGAGGGACAGGAGCCAGGAGATCCTCAGGGCCATCTCTGGCAGTTACTGTCTTCCTTTTGATCAGTTTCTAGGAAACATTTTTATCTAACAAACACACGTGGGTGCCTCTCATGTTCTAACCATGAAGCCGTCTCTGGGGTACAGACATGACCTAGGCAATGCCCGAGAGACTTGGATCCAATACCAGGCAATAACCTCTTTCCATGAGCTGTGTGACCCTAGGCCAATTGCTCACCTCTCTGAAGGGAATAATAAAAGCTCCTTCCTCACGGGGTTGTGGCTGAGGATTTTATGGCAACCCATAAACCCTCAAAGCACAGTATTTGGCACACAGTAAACCTTCAATAAATGTTTCTGTTGCTACTGTTGTTATTACCTGGTTGGACCACTTATTAGTTATGTAACACTAGGTAAACTCCCTAAGACATGAAGATAAGAAAAACAATCACTCATCCTTCAGATTGTGAGGATCGGCAATAACGTATGCAGAGTGTCTGTCAATGGCAGCTGCGGGTCACTGGGATCACGATGACTGACTATGCATTCTTGGTCCAGAGAATGGTGGTAGTGCTGATGAAAAGCCACAAATCTGGGGATCAGGTGGCCTGAGTTGGAATCCTGGCTCTGGTCTTTGTGACAGAAGGGGGCGCTAGGGGTGCAGCTCAGTGGTAGAACACATGCTTTGTATGTGCACAGCCCTGGGTTCAATCCTCAGCACCACCAACCAAAAAAAAAATCATTTTGGTGTCACATTTGGTGCCTGGTATACTGCAGGCACTTAATAAATGCTCAGGGAAGAAATCGGTAGCTTTGCATCTTCTCTAAGATTCAGGATCCTCATCTGTAAGGTGGGGATCATCGCAGTAGGTCAGGAAAAAGCAGCGGTACAAGCTCTTTAGGTATTGCCACGTATTATATAGGCATGAAGAATTGCTACCACTGGACTACAATGAGATTCCCAGTGTAATGAAGAGTACTGCTGGAAATAGCTGAAAGTAGTTATGCCATGATCCTTTAGACTTGACCTATTCGAAGCACTTCTGGGCTTCATGTCTTGGCCTTACCCCATCCTGTCAGGGTAGACATGGAAGGAGTTATAAACCTCACTGGACATATGCCTGATGGCTCATGTGAGATTGCAAACCACAAACACGTCCAATCCTTGTTGAGAGCTGAAACCTACGGGCCTGCAGCTTGGTCTTAATCTGTGGTCAGTGTGGTCAAACTCTCATTTTAAAATCAAAACATTGTTGGGAGACAAGACCCCTTGTAATGAGTAGCAAAAACTGCATACAGAAAAACACACCCAGGTTTGCTCCTTCCCCAGTCAAGTGTCCTAGCAGGAATCCGTATGGTTAACCTTCAATTTTAGATTGATATGTACAGCAATCCATGAAGGTTAGCTTTGTGGCAACCTCATAGCTGCTATCTCCAGTGCTCTGAGCAGCTATGAGGATGGCATCAAAAGGTCTGGCAGTTAGACTCTATGTAGGGGTGACAGATGCTTTCCTGGGTGTACTTTCTGGGGTGCTATCCCTATGCCATTGCTGTGTAAATCAGGAGAACTCATCTGATGAAAACTGTCAGTCTCTCAACTTTGAGATACATGCGACAAAACTTGACATGCGACGAGCAGACATTCCATGCATGATAGCTACTTTCCTTCCCTCCAAATCCTGCAGCCCTTACTTTCCTACTTGGCAACCTCTTTGTCCTTTCCACCACTTCTACCTTTGGGTAGAGGAGGAGGCAAGAACTGGGTGAAGTCAGATGAGCCAGGAAGCTCTGTGGTAATGGCTCAATCCCTGAGGGGTGCTTTAGTCTTTCCAGGACTGGTCATGTAGGACAGGCATTACTGCAAGCTGGAACAGATCCAAGGTTCAGAGTGGCCCCCTTCAGAGGAGACAAGTGACTGTCCAAACACACACGCTCTGTTGTTTTGCTGAATACCCAGGGGAAGCTGAAACAGTTCAAAGGCATCTGCTTCTCTCCACCTGACCATTATCCAACTCTTCCTTCTTTTGCTAACATCACCACGGTGTGCCTCCCACGCTTTTAAGTCGCTTGACCTCAATCTCCTTCCAGCATGAGCATACGACCCATGCATGGACCTGCAGAGAATTCTAACCCTCCCGCCCCCACCCTCCCTACCAGCCCTGCATCGACAATTGGTTCACCCAATTGTTGAGTGAGTCTCAGACCCAGAACTTGTTTTTTTGTGGTTCTGGGGACTGAACCTAGGGCCCTGCACATGTGAGACATGTACTCTGCCACTGGGCTACATCCCAGCCTCTGAAACTCGTTAAAATTGTTGGAAAAGATGGGTCTCATCTTTTCTAGGGGGTTGCTACGCTGGTTGTATGAAAGCTTTGAATTTCTGGGGGTTATCTTGCCACCTGGAGAGAAAAACCTGCTCGAAATGCCAAAACAAAGGCAGCAGTGTGGAGAAAAGAGAGAGACGGAATCTACGTAAGGTTAACAGAGTTCCCAGATCCAGCTAAGCGTGAATCTCTACTCCCCCAGGATTTTGGAGTTAGATAAGCCAATGAAGTCCCTTTCTGCTTCTTCCTCTGGTTTCTATCAGATTTCTGTCATGGCTGCAGAGAATTTGGTGCTAACAGAGGGTTGGCAGAGTAGCAGGACTGGGCACTACCCCACTCTACCCAGTCTGGCTGAGAGAGTTCATGGGTCAGGCAACTTGGTCTAGGGAGAAATGGAGGTAATATGCCCACATTCATTCACCACCAGGATGCTCAGGGATTCTTTCCCAATAAGGCACGCTCAGAGAGATCATGAACTTGAAACCAGAATGTCTAGGCTTCCAATTCCAACTCGACAACCTGGAAAAGCCATGAAACATCTTGCTAAACTCTCTCCCCTCTAATATGGAAATAATAAGATAGAAGCTATGGTATGAGGTTGCTTTTAAAATTAAATAAGATGAAAGATGCATAAACGTTTTAGTGAAGTGGTACCTGCCTATAATCCCAGTGACTTGGGAGACTGAGGCAGGAGGATCCAGTTCAAGGCCAGTCTCTGCAACTGAGTGAGACTGTCTTGAAATAAAAAACAAAAACGGTTTGGAAACATGGCTCAGTGATAGAACAGCCCGTGGGTTCAATCTCCAGTACCACAATATATAAACAAGCAAACAAACAAAAGCTTTAGTACAACATGCAATCTGTTTATGCCAATTAACAGATGCTCTAAAAATGCCCGGTTCGATTATTATTTTAATTTTATTTGTGGAAGTGGAACCCAGCTGCTGTGGATCCCACGAAACCACGGTACACCTTAATCCCTGGAGTTTATGCAGTTGAAAAGCACAGCAGGCTGGTGGTCTCGTGCAGGAGATATTGAAGTGGGTAGTGTCTGAAGCCCTCTTAGCCTATTGCCAAAATGACCAGACCAACCTGTTGATCTTCCAAACCAAACTGTTTCCAGGATCATCAGAAAACTTTGATTACAGAAACCAACATAGGAAGGAGAAAGATAAGTTGGCTTTGAGGTTAAGTAGATTTGGGTTCAAAGCATAGTTCCACACTCTATGCAAGGCAGTGTCCTGGGCAAGTCATTTCCTCTCTGAATTGCAGAGGATTAATATGTTAAGGACTATACCACCTACCTTTGTAATCTCCATGAGGGTGAACAGGGTGGGAGTGTCAAAAGCTGGCCTTGGAGCAGACCCTCACCATGTAACTGTGGGAAGCACCCCAGCCCCAGTGCTAGCCTCGAGTTACCTTCTCTTGGCCTCTTCATATCGCAGACGCAGTCTGACCTTTTCTGCCAATTGATTGTTGCCGCTGCTTCCGAACTAGAGGGCGAGAGAGAGCAGAGTTGGAAATCACACAGCTATTGTGGCCGTTGCTGAACTGTGTTTCAAGAGCTCACGAGTGACTTGACAGCTTGTATGGGCAGAGCTAAGAACAGCCCCCGCTTATTGGACTGGCTTGCGGACGGTAGGGAAGCTAGTTCAGAAAAAAAGAACTTCTCTTCCTTCAAGTCATGGGAACAGCCTTGAACTGACATCCATCCATGACTTGAAGAGGAGAAGCCAAGGGTCCAGAACATCACCTTGCAGCCCCAAATGCCTCAGAGCCAATAGAGGCAGGGACGGTAGCAGGTGAGAAAAAAGAGGAGCAGGCAATACAATAAGAAAGCCATGCTGGGGTCACCGGGGAGGGGGTCACTAGAAAATTCAGGCTGCACTCAGGGCTCAACCTTGGCTGAGCATGGAAAGGGTCCTAGGATTTAGGAAGCACAGAGTCCCTTCACAAATACCTGGCTTATGTGTGGGTGGTGTGGGGCAGGAGGGAAGAGCCCTGTCAAGAGCCAAAGAAGCTACAAGGTTCCCCAGGCAACACAGATACAGCTTCTCTTCCCAGGCTGGAGGATGCCTCTGACACCTGCCAGGAATAGCCTTTAGTGCGGAGGCTGGAGGCAGACTGGCTATGTCATCTGCTCTAGTAAAACTCTCCAAAAGTCACGGCTCACCCTGGATTGGTGCTACCCATTAGCCCCACGTGGACAGCACTTTCACTACCCATGACCAGGCTGGGACTGTGCTTTGGCACCAGGAGCCACACAGCGCGAAGGCTGCACACATAGCTTTAGGATTAACAGGAGGGAAATATCCTCTGCCTTCCAGCTGATGAAAGAAACAGAAGGGAGCTGCACATAGTATGACAGAAACCAGAGGAAGATACTTTGTCCTTTAAAAGTGCTTTCCATGCAGGTGTAGAGGCACAAGCACCTAGCCGGGGAACGTCAGGGTGGAGAAGCCCTGAGGTGGCTCTTCCCTGCTCCACACGCCACAGCTCTGGGGCCAGGAGCTGGGAGAAGGGCGCTCCCCAGGGTGGAGTTAGCAGCCAGTCCCCAAAAGCAAGCAGAAGGCAGCTGCCGGGAAGCCCTCCCGGGGGAGCTGCCTACTCACACTTCCGGAGATGTCTGTCTGGGAGCTCACGTCCAAGTACTGCTTCGGCAGCGGGAAACCTGAGCTCTCCAGAGAGCTGCTGCTGGACCACAGGTCGGAGTGAGACCCTCTGTCGGTGCAGAAGCCATCCTTGAGCATGGTGAGGCTCTGCAGCCAGGGGGGACAGTGAGTAGGTTAGTGATACACCTTCCAGGTCTGCGAAGCGCTGCGGCCTTTCCTCTGCATCTTCCCTAATTCAGCAATCCGTGCTCACCCCTGACACCCTGCTGATGCCATGCAGAGGCCTCCCAGTGAGTGGGCACTTCCAGGACACTTCCTGGGCACCACCCAGGACACCAGGGTGCACGTGGACTCTGCCCAGGGCACAATCCCTATTCCGTGTCTTCCTAGCCGTGCCATCTGAGCTGGATGATTAACTTCTCTGTGCCTCAACTTCCTTTCCTATAAGATGGGAATGACCCGAGGTCCTACTTCACAGGGCTGTCACATTGATTAAATTGATGACAGTGTGAAGTGTGGTACAGCCAATACTTAGCAACTGTCAGTTTTACTAAGAGCTCACTGAATCCTGACAATAGCTCTTTGAGGAACGACCGGTGATTATCCCACATTTTATCAAGGAGACACTGGCAATGGTCAGAGCCAGGATTTGGACCTGACTTTGTCATGCTGCTAATCACAACAGGAATGCTCACCGCTGTCCAGGAGCACCCTGTCTCAATGTTTTCACTGGGCTGCTGTCCTGGGCAGGAGCTATGGAAACATTCTGTCTTAGAGCACAAAGCTTCCTTTTCTTAGCAACTTACAGTGGCTCTGGGTCTCGGACTCTGTATCTGCCAATGGGAACCACGATAGAGATCTCAGAAGTCAGAGTGGTTCCTGTGTGGGGAGGTGATAGGCCCAGGGGTTAAGCAAATAGGCTTTTGAGTCAGGTGTTCAGGGGTTTGAATCCTGGCTCTATCAGTTATACTGAGTCATACAGTCCTTATCTGCAGAATCAAGATAAAGCAGAGTTGATATAAGAGATAAGTCAGATCTACTGCATCAATGCATGCAAAGTCCTTGGCACAGCTGCCTGCCATGGTGAAGAATAGCTCTGCTCATGTGCTCAGTTCCCAGCACAGTGACAACACACATACACAAAATGATTACAGAGATACTACATCCTGATGTTGAGGTTAATGATGCTGAAACCATCTCCTTCCATTTGGGTCATTGAAAGATAAGCTCAGTGGCCAGAGCTAGTGGCAAGGACATGACTTTTGGGGTATGCCAGACGGCTTCCATACCAGCTTTGCCACTATCACTGCTATGTGGCCTCAGGCCAGTCATCTAGTGCAATGAAGCCTCCATTTTCTCCTCTATAAAATGGGACCAAACTCTAGGAAGACTGGTCAAGGTCAAGTCATCCTTGTCTGAAATGCCTGAAACCAGAAGTGTTTCAGACTTGGACCTGTGCACATTTTGGAAGGGACCCAAGTCTAAGCAGGAAGTTGTTCCTATGTGCATGGCCAGGAGGGAACTCACAGGGGATCTTTGGTGCACTTGTGTTTTGCCTGTGTTCCACCACAGGTCAGGTGTGGAATTTCCCACTGGGGGCATCACGTCCGTGCTCAGAGGTTTCAGAGGGCATTTTGGAGTCTGGAATTTTGGCAAGGGGTAAGGAGAGGCCAGTGGTCTGCAGAAAATGTGGGGAGAGTGTGTGAGCGCCAGCATACAGGGGTATGAGGAGAACTGAGAGGGGCCCACGTGACTGGGACGCACGCACCTTCAGGAGATCTTGCTTTTCCTTTTCCCCACAGGTGATAGCCTTCTTGATGGCTTTGGTTTCTCTCAAGACAGCCTGAGCTTCATCCAGTTTGTAGCTGCCCTGAGCATCAGACATTTTCTTATCGATTCTAGGAGACAGGGGATGAGAAAGGTCACACCCAGGAGGGACAGGTTTTCCACTGGGGAAGTTCAGGCCAGGATTTCAGTTCCCCAAAGTCTTCTCTCTGTCCTGCACATCCTTCCTCTTCAGGTCCCACTTGTGGGGTGTGGCGCAGAAGGTCCCTGCTAAGTCACAAATGTCCCACAGCATGTAGCTGCAGAAGCGATGCTGTTCTTGAAACCGAGTCCTAAGCATCAGCCCTCACAGGGAGCCTCTGATTCCCTCCCTGGTCCACCAGGTGGGGAAGCTGGAGCCCTCCATATGGGGCACAGAGCAGGGACACTGTACTCCTTCTGTCCTTGATGATCAGTTTGTGCAGGAGCACTCCTGTCTTGACTCTGCTGTGCTTGGGAACACAGCTGGGTGAGTTTGAACAGTGTCAGCATCTGGCACAGGATAGTTTCCATCTGGGCATCTCAATCTCCACACACTTGATAAACTTGACCACCAAACCCACCTCCATTTATGGCCTCCCTATGCATCCACGTACACGTCTCCATACATTTTCTCCTGGGGGAGAGGACCCAAATCACCCCTGTTCAAGAAGCACCAGCCTTAATAAGCATGTGTTGAATCAAAGCATCAAAATCCCTGCCCCACTACTGCCTCTATTAGTGCAGTGACCTTGGATATGGCTCCCAACCAGACAGGGCCTCTGTTTCCTCCTCTGAAAATGCCTAAATCATGTCATTTGCCTGGCCCACGCTCATAGAGTCGTTAGGGATGTCAAATGGGATGAAAGATGGAAAATCTTGTGGAGAGCTGGGAAGCGTTGCGCATATGAAAGGGGTTAAAACACCTCAAGCCCGGAGAGCTCACTGGCTCATCCAGGACCTACATGCAAGGTGGTTTTGATGGAGGCAAAGGGTGTCTAAGGAAAGAGGGCGAAAAATATAAAAAACTAAGGCTAAGCTTTTCTTTGGGGGGGGTGGGGGGTGCGCTTTGCGGTGCTGAGATGGATCACAGGACTTCACACGTGCCAGGCAGGTGATCTACCACCATGCTACAATCTAAAGGGCCTGGCACAGTTTTCAGGTCAGATCAAACCAGAGATGTTTGGTAGTGGTGGTTGGGGGAGTCCGGGGCTTCTGCAGAAAGACGGCTGGGGGCTGGAGAAGGATCTGAGAACAGACACGGTTTTAACTGCTTCACACTTTCTTCAAAGGCTGGGGCTGCAGTTTCAGTGGAGGGCGGAGAAGAGGAAGTTTTACAGTCTGAGGGACACCACAAACCCATTATTTCAGGATGAGAAAGCCTCCCAGGCATTCCTCTCTGCTTTCCTGCTAGAGGCCAAATTGTCCTGGGCTAAAAATAGCCTGTGTCCTGAGTGGGGGAATCACTGCTCCGAGCAGGTTGGTTTTGGGTCTCATGGCCTCATGGTCTGGGCCTTGGGGTGGAGGAGGAGAGAGGGAGGCAGGGAACGTGGCCTCCCCACGGCCTCCCCTGCGGTTACTTCAGCCTCCGTGGAGAGAATACAAAGCCTCGTTTATGTCTCCCCACTAAAAATAGCCTGTCGATTCCTTTCGAGGACTTGGTCCTGGGCAGGCCTGCCAGGTCCACTAAGATCCATCTGATTCACTCTGAAAAATTAGTGTAGGAAAGATTTCCAAAGCAGAGTCCTGCTGAAGATGCTCTGGGGAAAAGTCCCCAGAATGAGTGATCTGGGATGGGAGGTGGTCCTGCCTCGGACTGGCCAGGGAGGTGGGTGGCAAGTCCAGGGACAGCTAACTTGCTTCAGCATGTCTAAGTGCTGAGGTCTGGAGGGGGCTGTGCCCAGCTGTCCTCTGCCAACAGGGTGAGAACGGCTCGGAATTCCCGTAGGACCGGACAGAAGTGGTTTGCCTGCTGGGCTGCACAGAGCCTCTACCTGATTCCTTCAAGGGCCTTAGCAACCAGACTCTGGAATTTGGCTCCAGAAAGTAGCTCTGAGAGGGAACACTCTCGGGATGGAGCTGGGGGGGAGGAGGTGGGGGAGAACAAAGGGTCACCATTATGTACTCAGTGAATGAATCTTTTTTTTTCCCCCATAAAGGGAAAGAAAAGTTGTGTGTGTGTGTTTGGGGTGGGGGGTGCGCATGTGTTTTAGGATTTCCAAAGTGCAGCTGGCCTTCCTTTCAGGCTCTGTGTGATTCACACACCCAGTAGCCCCACAGAAGCTGGGCAAAGACTCTCCTGGCAGAAGACTATTCCCGGCCTTGTCCAGACAACTCTTACCTGGGCATAGGCGGCTTTTGTGATGTGCAGGGAGATCCTGCTCCACCCCCACCCCCAGCAAATCACCAAGTGCCAACCTCTTCCTATTTGCAGGGGATCACGGGAACAGAGGAGCTGAACTCCCAAGTTTACGTTCAGTTTTCCTTTTTAATCTCCTCTAAGAGGGTTCCTTCGATTCTCATCAACCTTTCTCCTTTGTTCTTTTTAAAGAGGGGGCCGTCTACTATGGGTCAAACAAGGGGATCCATAGCAGACAGTAACTGCTGAACAAATCTTAGCTAGCTCAATCGCCATCGTGACAGCGAACACAAGAGTGCTTAGGAAATGAAAGAGCCGTGCCCTATTGGGCTGCGCATCAGCCTTGAGGAACAAAAGAGACATCTGGCCAAAGTGACCTGATGGAAACTCTTTAAGACACTCCTGAGGGATGGGTTCCACCTTCCCCCATGCTCAGCAAGGAGAGGGGGCTGAGAAGTGGGCATGATCCAGTGGAGGAGTCCCCACTAGCCCCTGGAAGATTCCAAGGGAGACAGAGGGAGGACTCATGTTTCCTGGGCATGGGCAGGGAGTTCTCAGGAATAATGCCACCCAGGGGGGCATTGAGACACAAGCTTTAAAACCCAACAGTCTCTTCAGCATCACTAGACACACAAATAGTGATAATAATCCAATAGCCCTGGACCAGGGGTGTGGCTCAGAGGCAGAGTGCATGTTAGTGTTTCCCTAGCACCAGAAGGAAAAAAAAAAAAAAAAAATCCAGTGGTCCTGGGTTCTGGTCTCAGCTCCGAGGTTTGCTAGCTGGGTGGCCCTGGGCATATTTCCAACCCTGTCAGTACCTTCATCTATAAAATGGGGCAGTACCAAAAATGTCCTTAAGAGGTAAAAAGAATAAGACCAGATGGCCAGAGTGAAAGGGCCTCTCCGGCACAGGGTGTAGCTCAGGGCAGATGCAGAGTCCACCTGACTCCCTTCTCAAGTCCAAGAGGACAAGCAGCCAGAGGTTGTCACCCAGCCGCCTCTCACCAAACTCTTCCTACATGCCAGGTTCTTATGTACTGGGTAGGGATTTTCCATTTCAATCTCTGTAACCTCGACTCTCTCTAATAGACATAAAAGCTCTGGAGGGTTAAATCGCTTTTCCCTGGGATTTGAACCCTGGCCATCTGCCTCTTGAGGCTGCATTCCCAGCGCTCTGCCAGGATGCACAATAAAGAAGACCCCTCCTTCCGCAGCACTGCACACAGGGCTGAGGAGCGTGGGCAGCCTGAGCTGCAGAGGAGTGTTATCTGGGCCAGCTATCAGACACGGGGCAGAGGGAGGGGCAGGAGGAGGCTTGCCTTTGGGCTTTTAGTGTCAGCTCTCTCCACAACAAGAATTGTCAATGCTGCTCCAGGGCCCACTGACAAAGTGGTAAAACAGGTTTGCGGAGGCGGGGAGAATAATGGGAGGTGCGCTCTAGCCAGAAGCTCTTGAGGACTGCAGAAGCGGGAGAGGGGAGGGCACACTCTGTCAGATGCTGTGGGAACAAGTGGCCCTTAAACTATGTGCCCAGAAGCTGCTCGGGCGGAAAGTGGAGGACAGAGGCGACCGCTCATTAGGCCAAAAATAGCAATTTTCGAAGCTCACACTATTGCTCTGAATCGTCCCTGGTGCTGTTGAAAATTACCAAGAAGCACAAAACGGAGTCTTTGGACTTAATGAGTTTAGAATCTGGTTTGAGAGATACGATTTGGCAAATGTATTTATACAGATAAACATATACATAAATAACACATATAAACAAACAGAAAGCTAAAATGTGTAATAATTTGTACAACAAAAACATACCCAACTGATCTTACAAGGTATACTTTGGACAAGGTCACAGTCTTTACCGCATTTGTTATACTGGATTCGAGGTGGCCCTGTAGGTGGTGGGGGCTTGTGCAGTGGGAGGATGTGACCGTGAACTAACCCAAACCTCCACTGGGGTCCACAGTTCACTGAGCTAACAGGACTTGCAGATGACATCCAATGGCTGGGGGCAGGGGCAAAAGAATCGTGAGTGTGGATTTGAGACTTGGGAGATGAGGAAAAGGTACAGTCTGGGAGAGACCAAAAGCAAGGGACTACAGAAAGAAATGCCCATATGTGTGTGGTCTTCCTGGGACTCTGAGTAAGATGTCACTTAGAAGGTAGAGATCTGGATCATGCCAAGTGTATCCGTGAGGACCATCTTTGTAGTGAGTCCATCAGATACCCTGAACACAACTCAAGGACCAAGTCCTGGTCACATGTTGTGCTTAACAATGACAAGCTAGCATTCATTGAGCACTTGCTATGTGACTCGGTTTCCTCATGTATATGGGGGGTTCACTAAAAGAATATTTCTCATAGAGCTGCTATGAGGATCAAAGGAGCATACCCATGCAGGAACACTGAAGGCGTCTCTGGCACAGAGTAAGTGCTTGACAAAGCTTAGCTGGTACAATCACCATCCTGACGGTTAACACACTGCTCTTCAGAGCCAAAACAGCTTCATCTTACTTTGCTACATGGCAGCTTCTAAAAGCAAATATGACATCTGGTCAAGTGATCCTGGAAACTCCCTAAGTCTCCCATGAAGGGCCGTGCACATGGCATCGTGCAACTGGTCATTTGTCTGTTGCTGGAGGATGTCCCTGTTCCTTCAGTGGGGCACTAGATGAAGTCGTGGCTCCCTTGAAGGGTCATGGAAATGAAGAGGTTGTGTGTTGGTATGCATGAGACTCTAGTGGTCTGCCAGAGGAGCTGAGGTGTGTGCACAGGAGTGCTCGGCAATGCTGCCTTCTGAGCCTGGGTAGTAAGACTCAGCTGAATGGAACAGACTTTTGTGGCTCGAGGAGTTCAGAGGATGATGAGCGAGCCCTGTGATCTAAAGCGATTCTCATTTTTTACCTGGGGTCCATATCTTCCTTTAGTCAATGCCATTGGAAAAAAACCTTGAACAGAATAGTGAAAGAGCTCATTTTGAGAAGTGAGGAAGGGATCTAAAGGAGAAAGAGAAGGTGGGGCAGCCGAGGTGGGGACCACCCCGTGCTCTGCCGGGCTGGCTGGACTTACTTCTTTAGAGTCTGAAAGCCACGCTCTTTAAACTGTAGCTCATGCTGCAGGTGAACCATCTCTCTCTTCAGCTTGTTGACCTGGATGACAGAAGACCACATAAGGGCTGGGTCAGAGGCTGACAGGGAGCTGCAGGTCTAGAAGGGGAACCCACAGCTCCCTGCTGCTCCTGCACAATGACTTGGGCCCCATCCCTTGGGCCACACAGGTCACAACACCCTTCCCTCATCAACGTGGGTCTTGTTTCTGTGACTGCCCATTCAAACATCCCAGCCAGTTTTCCTTAGGCCCTGCCCAGCCAGTCCTTGCTCTAGGGAGACAGGAGGTAGACAGGAGCTGGCCACCTGACCTCAAGAGAGAGCTGGGCCTCCCTAGTTGTTGGCAGTGAGATCTCTCAAGCCACCAGGCCATTCTGAGCCTCCCTTTTCTGCTCTGATAGATGAGGATGGCTCTTCCCTGGGTTGTGCATGTGAGAGGTGAGAGGCAACAGGGTAACATCAGAGGCGAGCCAGGCCCAGACCCAGGCCCAGCCAAAGGAGGGCTGACTGGCCTGCATGGGAATTAAACTTTGAAAATGAGTTGCTAATAATCAAATATTAAGATATTTGATAGAGTAAGCCCAGATACACAGTTCCTTTCCAAAATTACCCAAAGGCCTGGCAACACGGAGTCCACATGCCATCATGGGTGCGACAGACTAGAGCGGAAACTCCAGTACCCCCTAAGAGAGCCACACCTCTCTAGACTGACAGTCCCTCAACCTCCTACTGCCTCCCCCAGAACCCACCTTCTCCTCCACTGATGTTCTCTTGTAGACAGCTGAGCTTGTGGAAACTACTTTGAGTGTAACTAAACTAGTGTTCCAACTACTGACTTTACCCAGAGCAAGACACTTAACCACTGTGTCTTAGTTTCCCTATCAGTAAAATGGGACTAACAACATTCATCTCTAAGGTCGTCATCAATTAAATAAGACAAGATAGAACATGCCAAGAAGAGAGTACAGTATAATAAGAACCTTCATGTAAGACTCGAGTCTCTGGTGACCCAGGGCCAGTTTCTCAGCTCCCGTCAGCCTCTGTGGTTCACCTTTAAGATGGACATGACAGTGGCTACCACTTGGGGTTGCTACAAGGGCCTGTGATAATGCTGACAAAGCGGCCAGCACCAGGCCTGGTATACGGCCACGGTTGTGAAGTGGTAGCTGTCATGACCACCATCCATACTACAACTCCTGCTCTGCTGTTATTATCCAGGGCCTTGCTAGTCAGCACTACTGCCCTGGCCTGGATGAAGCATCTGCTCTGGTCTAGTGCTCCAAGGCTTCGGTGACCTGCAGCCCAGGAGAAGAGGTCCTACCCGGGATTTTGCAGTGGCAATCTCAGCTTTCAGGATCTCAGGGTCGTACTTGGAGCTGGATGATGAGCCAGAGACCACTATAATGGAAAACAAAAAGAAAAGAATTTCAGAAAAAAGAAACACATTTTAGCAAAGTTGGCTTTTTGCCCTTCTAAACAAACTCAGAGAGGAAGAACTAAAAGCGAATAACCTAAATGTCCAACAAAGGGGGATTTCCTAAATACGGTCCAGGTGTATTTATTTGTTAAATAAACATACAACTCATGCAATTTAAAATGTTGGTGCAGAGCTGGGGATCAGCAATCATAAAGCAAAAATCTACTAATAAGGGGATGTGTCTGAAACTTGCTGTTACATGAAAAGTAGTTTACAAAGAAATATAAATAAACTTGGAAAACATAGTTTACCAATATATACACATGTATCCTTAGAAAGAGCAGAAAGAAATATACCACATTTCTTTCTAGAGAGTTGGATGATAAATGATATTAATTTTCACCTTCCTATTTTTCTATCTTTCCTACATTTTCTAATATGAACATCTATTGTTTTAATCAGAAAAAAATACTAGAAATGATTCTTTTTTTTAAATATTAATGGGCATATGAAAAGGAAAACAAATTATCCATATCCTACCACTCAAATATAATTATCCTTTTCCTAAATTGCCTTCTGCTGTTTATCTACAGTTCTATCATGTTGTAATTTTATTCTATTTAAAAAATACTAGTTTTCTTTAAAAAGGATTTCATGGCTTATAAAAATGAACACAACAGAGTAAAATACACTTAAAATAAGAAAATGAGACAAAGCAGGAGAGTAAGGGTAAGGAAGCAGATGGTCAGTAAGTATGAGGTTTGGCCTCACTTCCTGACAAGAGGCACCACAAACCTGGCTGAGCTTCCTGACTGGTGCTAGAGAGAGGGAAAGACTCGTGATGCCCTTAGCCCACATACAGCTCCACCAATCAGAACAGGATGGCTACTGTGGGTCGGGAGGCTGGAGACACAGTTTTCTCTCCTGTGAGCCTTTAATCACACTGGACGATCAATTCCATTGTCTTTCTTTCCACTTAGCAGCATCTGAACCCTGCCTATTTACCTGTAGTACGATCAACTGCTGAGACCTGGGGTTTTTCTGAGGATAGAGAAGCTTATTTGGAGATTGCTTGCAATTTTCAGCATGTGGAAGCAAAACTGACAGTCCTAAGGGGGTTTTGCTCCTGGGCCTTTGGATCATGCATGTGAAAAATTAAATGTAACACTGTTACAGTTAAAGTTAAATGTAACATTGGCAAGTTTGGAAAAAGAGAAACGGTTCTGCATAATAACAAAAGATGCACCCACCGGAGGCCTTTCATTTCTACCAAGTTGAGGAAGACCACGGTGATAGTCTCCACCATCACCAGAAGAAACAGGTGAGGATGGGGAGGGCCTTGAACCCCTTATCTTGAGCGAGGCACAGGGACTCTAGGTACACAGGTATTTTGTTTTTCATGGAAGTTTTCTCTTTGTGCCTTCTAATTCTTCTTCCTGGACTTGGGAGTTTCAGAAAAAGATCTGGGCGGACACAGAGCTAGAGGGACTGCCCTGAGTGTGTTCTCCAAATGGACACTTTTCAACAACAGTCTGAGGTGGTTCAGGCTATTTGTTATCCCTGCTGATTGATGGCAAGACGTGGTGAAAAGCCTAGTGGAGTGTCAAGTGGAAATAAGTTGGGGGTAGGTGCAGAAAGGTCGCGGGCAGGGTTTGTTCTATGAGCGCTATTCTGTCAGCCCTCGTCATTGGGTAGCGCTGCTGGAGCTTTTTCTACACTGGGGAAAAGAGTAAGGAGACCGTGACAGCAGCCTGGAAGAATCCATTCAGAATAGCAAATCCTGATCCAGAGAGGCAGAAGCTGGCTGTGGGGACCAGTCCCTCTGAGACTGACTTGTAGAATGAGTTAGCACCTGGCCATGCTCAGGAATCCTAGAAGGGAAGCCAAAGAGGAACCCAACTTGCCTGCCAGAGGATTCCATTTTTATTTTGTAGAGAATTACTGGGAAGTGCACAATTTGTACCCAAAGCTGCTGAAATGGAATATATTTTAAGTACACTTTTTGTGGAAATTAAAAATACATTCATAAAAGTGCAAAAACCGTATATGTAGAGCTTGAAGCATTTTGGCAAGAGAAACACACATGGTCTGCCTCGCTTCACTGCCCTCCATGAAAGGAAGTTTATATTCAAGCAGGACCCTAAAGACAGCCATTGTTAAAACAGTTTTTAATACTGTTTTCATTAGTTATATATGAACACAGTTTAATAATCTAACATAGTACAAGATTTTCTATAAAAGTATTCAGACACTTTCTCTCTCTTTTTCTCCTCCAGTGCTGGGGATTGAACCCAGGGCCTCATGCATGCTAGACAAGTGTCCTACCACTGAGCTTACTTGCTTTGGCCGATCTCTTGAGTATCTACCTCTATATCTCTAATAATATGCATAAATTGCTGCTCCTTGGTCTTTTCAGTTTTAGGCATTATGTATTCACTTCTCCCTCTGGAGGATGAGGATTTGCTCTGCTCCCTTGCCAGCCCCTACACCATATACATGCCCTTCTCCGACCTTTCCATCCTCTTAAATGACAGTATTTGAAGGGTAAGCGATCTTCAGCATTTGTATTATCTTCAATCAGCAAACATCTGCTTTGGACAGAGCCAATTTTCCTTTCTGGCACATTTTTTTAACTGCCCCCCACCCAGTTAATAACTACCTTTTGGTGAGAGGGGTACCGGGGATTGAACTCAGAGACACTCAACCACTGAGCCACATCCCGAGCCCTTTTTTGTGTTTTATGTAGAGAGGGTCTCACTGAGTTGCTTAGCGCCTCACCAAGTTGCTGAGGCTGGCTTTGAACCCGCTGTCTCAGCTGCTGGGATTACAGGAGTGCACCACCGTGCCTGGCTAATAACTATCATTTTCGTGTTTGCTTAGTTCCTACAAACTTATGACTAATTCAACCTCGCACCCTGCCAGTTATCTAAACTCCCGCTGGAAGTGCAGAACAGTACGCACCCCGCCAGCTTCTCCTGCTTCAGCGAGCACTGGCGGCTCTGCCTGCACGGCGGTGCCTGAGATCCCCTCACGTTACTCTGGATGTCCTCCTCGCCTCCCCCATCTTCCCTGTATCCCAGTTTTTCCTCTTCTGCTTGACTCCTTATTTTAGAAGAATACCACTTCTACTAGCTTCCTGAGAAAAGAAACATGAAGGAAATAAATTTTTTTGAAAATCTTGCCTGTCTCAATATATCCTTATTCTAGCCTACACTTAAAGTTAGTTGTACTGGATATAGAATTCTGGGTCGAAACTGATTTTCCTTAAAATTCTAAAGGCATTGCACATTGCCTTTTGAGTTTCCAGCATCAAGGGTGAGAAGTCTGGAGCTATTCTGAGTCCTGGTCATTATTTTATGACCTGCTTTTTCTCTCAGGGAGCCTTCACCGCCTTGTGATATTCCCAAGGTTTGAAATTTCCTAATGATGTGTCTAGGTGTGTGCTGACTTTCATCCTTTGTGCTGGGTACTCAGTGAACCCTTTCAATCTAAAAATCACTCCCCTTTAGTTCTAGGGAAATGTTCTGAATTAGTTCATGAATGCTTCTTCCTCTGATTGCTCCGTTACGTCTGTTAATGTTTTCATCTCTACTTCCTGGACCTCTATTTTCCTCTTATTTCTAATCTCACTGTATTTTTGTTCTACTTCTTACAAGGTTTCCTCGGTTTTATCATCCAGTCTTCCTATGGTGTTTTCATTTCTGCGATTATATTTTAATTTCCAAAGCCTCGCATTGGTCTCCGAAAGTTCACTGGTGTAGAATGCGGCACCCTGTTCTCATTTCAAGGCTGTGAGCTTCTCCTGAGGTTTTCGTCTCATTTACTCCTGCTTCCTCTAAGGCCACCCCTTTGCCATGTGGCTTGTCTCCATTTTTCCTGTTAGGGAACATCTGGAGTCCACCGTGTTTGCACATGCTTAGGAAAGAGGGCTGGAGAGGCTCTTTGGAGAGGCCTGGGGCATTGAGTTGCATGGTACACGGTCTGCTGTCTTCCTCTAGGAGTCCTCGATGTCAGTGTCTTCACCTTTTCTTTTCTAGCCACAATTCCCATTCTCTTCTTCTAGGAGGCCACAGCCTGCCACCATGAGGGGCACCAAGGGCAATATGAGGGCTGAAGTCTCCAAATCCAGCATGCCTATGTTCGTGGAATCACTCTTTTCAGTGTGGCACACTGTGACTTTGAACTTGCCCGGTATCCTCCAGTCCGGAGACTCTGTTCTGCTCTCTCCAAAACTAACCTGCGTCTTTTGCCAGGTTGTTACCTGCTACACCAATTGGGGGAGGGATCTGGTGGTCTGTCTCAGGAACAACTTTCACCCAATCTTCTCAGAGGCCATCCTCAGCTGGAGCCCCTCCAGAGACAGCTGCTGCCAATGTCCAAGACTTTTTCAAGAGCTCAGTTTTCTTTCTCACTATGGGCCCATTTTCTCCTCAGTACATTGCCGTCTGTCTGTCCACTTTGCAGCTTCCAAATCTCGTTGTTGTGCTTTCCTCTGCAATTCTCTGTGTCCTTATTATGTTCCTTTTAAAACAAAATGTCTTACTTGATATTTTCTTAGTTCAGGAGTGAGTGGTTCAGGTGGGTGGTCCAACTGACATTTTTTTTTTTGCGGGGAAGTACCAGGGATTGAACTCAGGTGCACTCGACCACTGAGCCACATCTCCAGCCCTATTTTATATTTTATTTAGAAACAGGGTCTCACTGAGTTGCTTAATGCCTTGCCTTTTTTACTAAGGCTGGCTTTGAACTCAAGATCCTCCTATCTCAGCCTCCAGAGTTGCGGGGATTACAGGCATGCGCCACCATGCCAGGCTCCAACTGACATTTTTAAGTAAAAGCCTTAAGTTTATTTTTCACACAGGGAACTAAAGCCTAGAGGGGGGAAGAAGCATGGTGATGACCCAAGAACCCAACCTTCCTGAGCCTTCACCTTTTTAAGGCTCAGAGGAACCAGGTGTAGGCCAAAAACTTCAGTGATTAACTGGTAGAGTTGGACCTAATGAAAGAGAATCAAGGTTTCTCTTACACCTGGGTATAAAGTCTAGCTCTGACATTTTTTTACCAATGTGGCCTTGAGGGGGCCACTTGCCCTTTCTGGGCCTCAGTTTCCTTGCATGTAGAATGGGAATAACACGCTCTTGCAGGATTGTGTGTTTGTGTGGCGAGGGAGAGGACTCGCCTGTAGCTCTCTAGGGTATACAGTAGATGCACATTAAATGTCAGTTCCTTCCCCACCGGAGCTAGACACTTCACCAGAGAGTTCAAACAAAGTCTCCATGCAAGGGCAGGGCCCCACGTGTGTCAGATCCAAGCAGCTAGGGCCAGGTGGTAAAGTCCTCACAAGCCTCAGCAGGCCATGGGAGTCAGAGGAGAGGCAGGTGACCTCACTGGTCTGTCACCCCGAGACAGCTTGACTTGGAAGACAAACCTGGCTTGTAAAACCTGAAGAGGAGTCATGACGAGCTTTAGCCACACCTCATTTAACTGGGATGCTCAGGCTGGGGGACTCCCCAGTACCTGTCTGGTTTAAGACTCAGTTCCAGTTGCCTGAAATGACCTCAGTCCTGGCAGACAGAAGATCCTCAACATTGGTGGTGGCCTTGAAGGCTGGGGCAGCTCTTGGGGGTGCCTGCAAGTCACACAGCAGGGCAGAAGAACTACTTCATCACTAATTCCTACCATCAGCCAGGTATGTGCAGGCTAAGGACCCATACCTGAAGTGCATGGGACACAAGTGTTTTAGATGTTGGACTTTTGAACGTTGAACACACATAATGAGAAATCTGGAGGATAGGATCCAGGTCAAAAGAGAAAATTCATTTATGTTTCACATATACCTTATACACACAGCCTAAAGGTAGTTTTATTCAGTATTTTTAATAACTATGAGCACAAAAGAGTTTTATGGTACAAAAGTTGTCATTTATGGCATCATATTGGCACTCAAAACATTTCAGATTTGGGAGCATTTTGGATATTGGATTATCAGGTTAAGGAGACTCAGCCTGTCTTCTTTCTTTTTTTTTAGTACCAAGGATTGAACTCGACCACTGAGCCACATCCCCAGACCTATTTTGTGTGTTTTTTTTTTAAATGTTTATTTTTTTTTTAGTTGTAGGTGACAGAATATCTTTATTTTATTTTTATGTGGTGCTGAGGATCGAACCCAGTGCCTTATGCGTGCTAGGTGAGCACGCTACCACTGCGCCATAATTCCAGCCCCCCTATTTTGTGTTTTATGCAGAGACAGGGTCTCACTGAATTGCTTAGCGCCTCACCATTGCTTAGGCTGGCTTTGAACTCGCGATTCTCCTGTCTCAGCCTCCTGAAGTGCTGGGATTACAGGCGTGCACCACGGCGCCTGGCTTTCAGCTTGTCTTCTTACTGCTGCCAATAATCCGTTAAAATTCTTTGTCATTGACAATACCAATGAATTAATAATAATAATAATTGTTATTATTCACTGACAGCTTAAGAACATGACATATACTATTCCAAGTGTTTTATTAACTACTTTAAGCCCCATAACATCTCTATGAAGGTGATATACTATTATGAGAGTAATTTTATACAGGTAGAAAACTGAGGCACAGAAGTAGCATCGTTAACGTGATGTACGGTTGTACGGCTAGTAATTTGCACATCCTCAGCGGGAACCCAGGCATCCGCCTCCAACATCTCCACTCTCAAAATGTATTTCCTATTCATGTTTTTTGAGCCATTCATAAGTTCTAAGGAAATTGTTCTAGGTTTTTTCTCCAGGCTACTGCTTTTCAACTGGGGCCAACTTTCCCTCCCAGGGCACATCTGGAGGTGTATGGAAACAATTTTGTTTGTCACAACTTGAGGATGAAGGGTGCTACTGGCATCCAGCGGGTACGGACCAGGGATGCTGCCAAGCATCCTACTATATGCAGGGCAGCCTCTGCAAAGATTTACCAAGCCCTAAATGTCAACTGTGCTGCAGTTGAGAAACCTTGAGACGGACCTGCCAGAGGAAGGCACTATTAATAGCTCAACAGCTAAACATAAGGTATCTGAGATTTTCAGAGTTGACATATGCTTCCTAAGAGGACAAGGTCAGTGCTGCTAGAACAGACACTGGGGCCCAGGTCTTCTGAGTCACAGAGTCCAAGGGCCATCCCTTCCCGCCAAAGCATTTGTCACAGGAATGCTTCATTCTTCTAGTATCTGACTCTTTCCCCCACTTGAGTTTTAATTTTGGACACTTTATATCCACATAAAACTTGACAGAATAGAGGGGCTGGGGATATAGCTCTGTTGGTAGAGTGCTTGCCTAGTATGCATAAGGCCATGGGTTCAATGCCCAGCACCACCCAAAAACAAAACAAAAAAACAAAAAACTTGACAGAATAATAAGATGGCTATGGATACATCCTTCCCCTAGACTCACCAGTTTTCAACATATTTCTACATTTGTTCTACCGTCCCTCCCCACACCCCGATTCTTCCTCTCAGTAGGGTGCCTGGTTTATAGCCTACAACAACTGATCAACATGTTATCGACATCCACTGATCTGTTCAGTTGGCTTAGCTTTTCCCCTTTTTCTTTCCCAGCCCTGATCTTTCTCAGTATAAGTTGCAGACAGGATGCACATGCATCTTCTAAAAACACACTCCACATGCCCATAACACCATGACTACACCTAAGAAAATTCCTCAGTCGCCTGAGAATGTCTTTTATGGCCATTTCTCCCCCAGTGCATTGTCTTATTTAGGATGTCAACATTTCATTTGGTTGGTAGGTTGCTTTAGGCTTTTCAAGAGCTAGGCTAATTACCTTGTAGACTATCGCACATCATGGATTTGTCTGGCTGCATTCCTGATGCAGGTGAAATATTTTTGTGACGGAGCCTTGGTGATGTTTCCACTGCATTACATCCGAGTGCACATGATGTCAACTGGCCTCATTATTGTCGGTGCTCATTTCACCACTGATGTAAAGTGGTGGCCGCAAATCTCCAATGGAAAAGTGTGTTTCACCCTCTGAAGTCAGAAAGCGACTTGAGGGGTAATACTTGGGGGCCATGTAAACACCCTGCCCCACAGGAAGGCTTGTTTTATGTACATTTGCTACTTTTCCAACAGAGGAACTTGAGAAGGTAGGGCAGGAAATCTCTTTACCTCTTGAAACCTGAGTTTCACCAGCAACAACAATATCTCCTTTCCAAGATGATGGTATTGATAACACTAGACACTGAATTGTGCCCCCAAGTTCATGTGTGAACTTAGCCCCAAGCCCTAGCCCTCAAAGTGATGTTATCTGGGAATGAGGTTCTGGAAGATAACTAGGTTTTGATGAGGTCATGAGGGTAGGGCTACCATAATAGGGTAGTGACCTTACAAGAAGAAACAGAGTGAGCTGTCATCCTCTCTGCCACACGTGGGCACAGTAAGAAATTTGCCATCAGCAAGCCAGAGAGCCCGCACCAGTACCTGACCACACCAGCCCCTTTGTAACAGATGCCTAGCCTCCAGAGCTGCAAGGAAACAAATGTCTGTAGTGTAAGCCCCTGGTCTGTGGTATTTTGTTATGGCAGGCCGAGCTAAGACAGATTCAGTGCTAAAATCCTCATGGCAGTCTCTAGAACATTACCCGACCTAGAAATAGCTAATGAATGCAATACAGTTCTTCTCTGTAGTCTCTGAGATTCTAGAAGTTTTGCTGAATTGCCAAGGAAAAGGGCAGGGCTGGGGCAGAGAGTAACACATCATGGTCTACCCGACCCTGCCAGCAGAATGAACTTTCCAGAGCAAGGGCTTCACGCAGGAGTGTCCAGTAACTGAACAAAGCCAGGGCCACCCTGACACCATGGATTCAGGCTGGTTCCCAAGGCCATACTGAAAGTGTTGGGGAGATGACAAAATGGTTTTAGAATCTATTGCTGTCACTTCCCATTAAGACCCTGGGCACCTCAATGATCCTAAACCTTAGTTTCCTTATCTGTTAAAGGGGAAATTTGTTGTGTGTGTGTGTGTGTATCTTTTAACCCTGAATTAATGTTTGAACTGTACTTGAATTGTATAGAACTGTCACAAAGATGGACTGAAATAGCGTATTCAGAGGGTAGTGGAGTGCCGGTACGTAATGAGCACCCAGTAAGCACAGAAAGATTTGGTCATTTAAAAATAGTGGTAGAGGTCATTGTGATCCTTGACACCTACCTATCTGGTACCTGCCAGCACTGGGAAAGAAGGGGGACACTGGCCTGTCTGCTCCCCTCCTGTGGAGACTAGGGTGAATGGGGAAGGTAGGAGCCCTGCCCTGCCCTTGTAAAGCCTCCGTACAGTGGGAGCAGATGTGTTAGAAACCCACAATGAAAAAGATCCATAGAGCCATCACAAGGCCATGGTGGGGAAGGGGAACCTTTCTTTTTTCAATACTGGGAATCGAACCCATGGCTTTGATCATGCTAAGCAAGCACCCTACCACTAAACAACATCCTCAGCCCTTTTTACTTTATTTTGAGACAGGGTTTTCTCAGTTGTCCAGACTGGCCTGGAAACTTGCAAATTTCCTGCCTCAGCCTCCTGAGCAGCTGGGATCACAGGCACATGCCATCAAGCCTGCCTGTTGGGGAGGGGAGTTTTGATAAAGTTGTCAGAGCGAGCCTCTCAGAGGCAAGGACCTGAAGGATGAGGCTTCAAGGACAAGGAGGAGTTGCCTTGCAAACTGATCAAGAGAAAAGCCTCCCAGGAAGAGAACAGCAAAGGCAAAGGCCCTGATGTGGGAACGTGCAAGACAGACTAGGCAGCAGAATGGAGCATAGGATGCTGGGGCGGGCAACCTGTTGCATCGGCACCTGAGTGATGGACACACGAGATGAGGCTGGAGTTCCAGCAGGAACTGATCACACAGGGCTCTGTGGGCCACGGGGAGACTGGAGGTTGTTTGCTTGTTTTTCCATTGCAATAAATATACATAACATAAGCTGGGCGCGGCGGTGCACACCTGTAATACCAGCACTTTGGGAGGCTGAGCAGGAGAATTGTGAGTTCAAAGCCAGACTCAGAACATCGAAGTGCTAGGCAATTCATTGAGACCCTGTCTCTACATAAAACACAAAATAGGGCTGGGGATGTGGCTCAGTGGTCAAGTAGCCCTGAGTTTAATCCCCTGTACAAAAAAAAGATACACACACACACCAAATTTCCCATTTTAATGATTTTTCAATGTACTGTTCATGACAATAGGTGCATTCCCATTATTGTGAAGATATCCCCGTCCATCACTATCTCAAGAACTTTGTCATCCTCACAAACCAAAACTCTGTACCCATTAAGCAAGACCTCTCCACTGCCCACCTCCCCTGGCCACTCAAGAGTTTTAAACAAGGAGATACAGAATCCAGGTGACTGTCCAAGATGGTTACAAGGAAATGAAATGAAATCAAATGTAAATGGCCAGTGAATCACAGCAGGCACAGGTTAGGAGCAGGATGGGCAGTGGAGAGGAGGTGGTTTGGATGAGGAGTGAGGATGGAGGAAAATGGGCAAGTTTAAGAAGTACGGAGAAGCAATACTGGCAGCACTCAGCATGGTGATGCCTGGCAGGTGCTGGTGGAGCAGGGACAGTGGGAGGTACTCACAGCTGACCTGGGAGCCCAGCTTGTGCTCCCAGACGGCATGCAGCTGCTGATACTCCTGCTGCGCGAGCTCCAGGCGCTGCTGCTTCACCTGGTAGATCTCCTTTTTTGCACTCAGAGCCTCCTGGGCCACCACCAGGTAATCCTTCAGCATGTGCTCCTGTTCCCGCCGCCATTGTACCCGGGGATCCTCAATCTGAGTGGTTTCTGAAACAGAACCCAGAGAACCTAAGTTGGCATCTTAGAAATAAATGTTGGGTTAGTAGCCTGTGCAATCTCCACCACCAGAAAACAAAAGCAAAATGCATAGAAAGTCACAATAAATGTAAATGGGTTAAAATCTAGAGATGACAAAGCCTCCATGTGGATTAGTCACACAAACAGAAAATAAACCAGAATCAATTTCCATCCTGAATGTCAAACACTGTCTGAGAACAGTCTGAAGAAGGACCAAGCTTGAGTCTGAACCGAGACAAAGAGGGCTAAGGGCATTACAGATGGTCAAGGTCATCTGTTGCAGTGAAGAGTAAAGGAAAGGAAAATAACTATGACAGAGAATATGAATAAATAGATACCCTATTGCCTGCTAGAAATATAAATTGATATCTTACTAGAGGGCTACCTGACTATGCTGATTAGGAGCCTTAAAATGTTAATAAACTTGACTAATCATTCCCTCTATAATAATTTATTGTAAAAACTAATTTTCAGAATCCAGGCAAAGATGCACTTGTACAAGACCACAATAGTAAGTATCAAGTATATCCTTCATGTTTACTTCCTACAAAGCACTAAGGATTTCATATGTATTTACTTCTTCAATCCTTACACTAACAATATAGATTCTGCTCCCATCCCCATTACACAAAAGATAAAAATGAGGCAGAGAGAGGCAGGCTAACTTGCTCAAGGTTATGCAGGAAATAACTGCTTGGATAAAGATGCTCTATTTACATGGTACACTATAATGCGGCCACAAATAATAATGTCTTTGAAGGAAAAGTAACAAAATGCAAATGTGCTTATGATATAAAAGTAAATAGAGGGCTGAGGTGGTGGCTCAGTGGCAGAGTGCTTGCCTCGCACGTGTGAGGCACTGGGTTCGATCCTCAGCACCACATAAAAATAAATAAACAAAATAAAGACACTGTGTCCATGCATAACTAAAATATATTTTTTAAAAAAAGTAAATGGAAATGTAGACTGAAAACTGAATACATAAGTTTGTATTTATCAAAATTAATAAATATATACATTATCAAAATGATTAGGAGGAAACAGCAAAATCTCAACAATCGACTGGGAAGTAGATTATTTTTCTTCAGGCTTTTTTACTTTTTAAAAAAGTGTATAACAAACATGTACAATGATAATCCAAAATATTAAAAGGATTGACATTCTTCTTTAAAATACAGCTGAGCTGAACACAAAGGATCATATCTACACTCAGGAGGCTGAGATAGGAGGACCACAAGTTTGAGGCCAGCCTCAGCAACCCAGTGAGACTCTGTCTCAAAATTTAAAAAATGGATGAGAATATAGGTTCATGGTAGAATGCTTGCCTTGCCTGCACAAGGCCTTGGGTTCTATGCCCAGAACTGCAAAACAACGAACAAAACCCAGCTGCCCAACAGACAAGAAGGGGGCAAAGCAATACCAAAGAATCCGTAGTTACCTCCTGGTTGTCAGGTGGGGTTGCGCTGATTGACAAGCAGAGATCGTACAATCATGCCACATGGGGAACCAGCTTGTAGGTAGGGTTTTGCTTAGCCCAGAGTATTACTAATTTTGAACTGATTATAAATAAGTAAACATAGGGAGATACATTCATTAAAATCCCCATCCGAAACTTTTCTGGGTCATTCAGAAAATCTGGCCACCAGGTCTGCCATATTCATTTGTCATGTGCCTTTGGGGACATATGAGTCTGTGTCTCCTAATCTAGGCCCTCCAGCTCTCATTCCTCCTGATGGTCCATGAGCATCTCCAATGAAGGAGGGAAGGATCAAAGAAGCAGAGGACCAGGTTCTCATTCCTGCAATAATGGCTATGTTCCCAGGGCCAGGTGGCTTAACCTCTCTGAATCTGCCTCTGCACCTGTTAAGGAGAGTAATGAGCTGTCATCACTTTTCCCCAGAAAAATGTGAAGCCTGTGCCCAGGTATAGCAAACAAACCATGTGAAAGACAAAGCCAAGCCACTGACTGCCTGGGGCCAGCCCCCCAGGTGTCTGTGATTGGCTGTTGTGCAAGCTCATTCTCCTCCCTTCTGAGAAAGAAAACAGGTGTGAAGACTGTGGACAGGGATTGCAGAATTGCTTTTCATGAGGACATTTACATCCCTTCAACCAAGCAGAGGGAGGAGCAAGCCAGAGAAGGAAGAGGAAGAGGAAGAGGAAGAGGAGGAGGGGACAGGGAGGGAGGAGAGGGAAAAGGAAGAATAAGAAGAAAAAGAATAGAAAAAGGAGGAGGAGGAGGAGATGAGAGAGGAGGATGAGAAGGAAGAGGAAGGTGAGAGGGAGAAGAGGGAGAGAGGGAGATGAAGGAGGAGGAGGGAGAAGAAAGAAGGAGAAAAAGCAGAGGAGAAAAAGGAGGAGGAGGAAGAGGAGGAGGAGGAGGAAGAGAAAGAGGAAGAAAAAAAGAAGGAGAAGAAGGAGAGGGGAATGTACAACACTGGGCTGCAGGGTGGCTCGTGTGGGGCTTCCTCTCACACTGGCAGGGTAGGGGACTTGTAGCTTTCCTGCAGGGACCAACCAACTGGCCCAGGCCATAAAAAAGAAGCTTAGTTTAGTCTGTCTTGGCCAGGTTGAAGATATTTTTAAAAGTCTGTCAGTTATTTTTCCCAGGGCTGGGAACGGGACGCAGGGCCGTGTGCACACCAGGTCAGTGCTCTACCACTCTGAAAACTCAATTTTAACAATTATAAACTTCAGAGCTGGGGGTTTGCTCAGTGGTAAGAGTGCTTGCCTAGCTTGTGCAAGGCCCTGGATGCAATGCTCTGTACTACAAAAAGAAATATGTGCATAATTTTCATTGGAAAACTGATAAAAAATACTAAAAAGAAAAATTCTACCAGTCTACCATTATAAAGTTACAAAGTATGAAGTGAGAGTTTCCTTCGCTCCAACCTAGTCCTTAGAGGTAACTCTCATTAGGAGTCACATTAACAGATGGTGCCTCCTCGTTACATAAAAATCCTTGTTTATGATATGCAAAGTTATTTGTACACAAATAAGTAAATAATATAAAGTTATATTTACTGCAATATGGCTCATGTCAGATATAATGATCTGTAACTTGCTTTCACCTCCAAGTGATGTATCATGTCATTTTTCTTTGTAGGTGTATGATCTTTTAAAGGGCTGCATAGTTTTCCACAGTATGGTATGAGAGTCTGTTGAACCAGACCTCTGTTGGGAAACATCTAGATCCTTTTCAGTTCTTTTCAATTAATAGTGCAGTGATGGGTCTTATAAACATACTTCTATGAATCTGTGCCAATTCTGTAGGGAAGATTTCTTAAAAGAGGAGACAGCACATATTTTAAATTTGAGTAGATGCTACCACATTACCTTCTAAAAGCTTCTGCTAATAACTGTTCTCAAAAATCTGCCTATGAGAGCACCTTTTCCCACAATTCTCAAAAATTGCTGAGCCTCCTTCAGTGATTTTGGATCTTCCCTGCACATTTGAATCAGCTAATGAGCTTCCAGAAACAAAATCAGGCCCAAACCCTGCCCCAGAACTCTTCAATCAGAATAGGGCATGGATACCTTCCACGGGGCTAGGGTGTTGCCCAGAGGCAGAACGTTTGCCTAGCATGCGCGAGGCCCTGAGTTCCATCCCCAGCATCAAAGAATGAGTTTCTTCACCCAGGGAATTCTTAAATGCTGGAGCCCACGCCCCACACTCAGACGGACCACAGGCCAACCTCTGGTGGGGGGAACAAGGCAATGGTGGTTTACAAAGCTCTCCAAATAATTCCCATGTGGCCAAAGGTGAGAACCAGAGTTCAAGAAATGATAACCCTGAGGGGCCCTGCAGTCACTGAGGCTGGCAGGTGAAGCTGAGCTCTGGGCTGGTTGGAATGCTGGGCCCTGGACAAGTGCCATCCACCACAGCTGGATGGGTCCTCCTTGTGATGCTCTCGATAGAGTCTTCTGGCTTCAGATCTCAGCTCTGTTCCTTGGAATACAAAGGTGCATGGGGCCCTTAACTGACGGCCTGGCCACATCAGCTGGCTTCACTACCCTGTGTGGCAGCCCCTCCTCTCCCTTGTGGTATAAACTCAAACAGACACTTGGGTGCACAAACGGACCAACAGAACAGACACTCACCCCAGAACACTGGCCTTCAACCCACCTACACAGTAGACTTGCCTTGGGCTTTCCATAAAATTGGTGTGCATTATGAAGTAGGAATCAATATGTGGTTTAAATAAAGTTTACTGAGGCACAGTTTACATACAATGAGTGGTTTAAGGTGTGCAGTTTCACAAATGCATACATCATAAACCTCCACTTCAATCGCTTGTAGATTTCCTTTAGCCCAAGACTCCCCTGTGCTCTTTCCCAGTCAATCCTCTCCACCCCGCCCCCTGCCTCCCAGTTTTAGACCTTGACTGAGGGTAGACAAACTGGTTCAGCTGATCTTCTCTGGGTCTTACCCCTTGGGGTCAGCAGAAAGATTTTGACTCATTCCTGTCTTTGCTTAAGTTGTCCATTTCTTGCTACAGCTGAATACTATTCTTTTGTATAAATATAATACAGTTCACTTTTCAATAAACCTTTAGGTTATTTTCCTGCTTTGGATGATCATGATAACACTGGAATGATCACATATATATGAAGGCTTGGTGAGGGCATGTGTTTTCATTTTTCTTGGACAAAAACACCCAGGGGAGGAGTTGCTGGTTTATGAGGTTAATATGTGTTGAATTTTACAAGAAACTAGCAAACTGTTTTCCAAACTGTCATACCACCTGTGTTCTCCCCCGCAGCACGTCAGCATTCTAGTTCCTCTATATGCTTGCTAACAATTGCAAACATCAATTTTTTTAAAAAAAAAATTGTAGTCATTGCTATGAATGTGTAGTGGTTCCTCATGGCAGTTTTAATTTTATTTTTCTGAAACCAATGATGAAAAGCACATTTTTATGTGTCTATTGGTTATGTGCATTTCTTCATTAGAAGTGCCTAGTTAAATCTTTTGCCTTTTTTTTTTTTTTACTGGCTTGCTGGACTTAGTATCAGGTTATAGAAGTTCTGTGTAAGAGTCAGATAGATGTATTGTAAACATTTCCTCCTCATGGGTGGCTTCCCTTTTCAGTTTCTTGATGGTATGTATCTCTTGAAAACCAGAAGTTTATTTAAGTCAATGAAACTCAATTTACTAATTGTTCTTTTTTGGTTAGTGCTTTTTGTGATTTGGCCCCCACCAAAAACAAAACAAAACAAAACAAACAAAAACCCTTTGCCTACCATAAAACCGTGCACATTTTCTCCTAGATGTTTCAGCATTTACATACTCCGTTTTGAGTTTAGTTTCCTCTATGGTATGAGGCAGCAGTAGAAGTGAAGGTATATTTTTTTAAATGTTTCTGTATGGATATAGTAACTGCTGAAAAGACCATCCTTCAGGGGCACTGGGCTTTTTAAAAGCTGCCTCAATGGTCCTGAGCCATGTCACATGCTGAGCTGGTCAGTCCGTAAGGGGTTCTTCCACAGCCTACCCCTTCTGCTGCCACTCTTCTTCCTCAAGTCTACGTCACCCAAAGAGGTGACTTTATACCTGAGAGACTTTTAGAGGCCACCCTAGCCAGCTTGTCTTCATTTGCTTTTATGAAGTTACACACGGACAACTTCATAATTCAGCACACTGACAACTTTTCTTCCTAAACCGTCA
Organism: Xerus rutilus; assembly: GCA_028644305.1. Lineage (NCBI taxonomy): Eukaryota > Metazoa > Chordata > Mammalia > Rodentia > Sciuridae > Xerus > Xerus rutilus. Next base: position 134,120,838 of record CM053405.1, on the reverse strand, counting down.
GGTCCCCATCTCTCTCTCCCTCACGTCCCTCTGCCTGGGAGATAGCCACTCCCAATAGCAGTTGAGCTGGCTCGGTGCAGTCCTGGTTGAGAAGCTCTCCTCCCCTGTCTCCATCCAAGCGCCACACCTCTGCCCATGCTCCTGGCACATGGTCCCTGCAGCACGGAGGGAGTGCCACGCTCCTGAGCTGTACCTCCGCCCGCCTCCTGCACATGCCACACACCTGCGCTCCACACATGCTGCAAACACACCCACAAGGCAACAGCACTCTGTTTTCCAAAAGCTAAAACAATAACAAGAAAAGCAGCCATCTCAAAACGGCAGAACATCTGGAAAACATCCAACACTGGTACCACACAGGCTAAACCTAGGATCAGCTTATCAAAAAAAAATCAAAAGAAATGAACACAGCCCTATTCTGAGGAATGCAGGAGGACACCAGCACCCCTACAGCTTGTGGCACAGCACACTGATGCAAGCTTTTGGGAATCAAGGGAGACATCCCAAAGTCCCCAAAGTGTTACAACCTTTGACTTGATAGTCCTCTTTGGTCATCCTTTAGTTTCCACAGGGTATTGATTCCAGGACTCCCTGGGATACCAAAATATGTGGGTGCTCAAGTCCCTTATATAAAACGGGGTGAGCCAGGGTGTGGTGGTGCATTCCTGTAATCCCAGTGACTCGGGAGCCTGAGGCAGGGGGATTACAAATTCAAAGACCGCCTCAGCAACTTAGCAAGATCCTTAGCAACTTAGTGAGACCCTGTCTCTAAATGAAAAATGAAAAAAAAAAAAAAAAAAAAAAAAAGGGAGGGCTAGGGTTGTAGCTCAGTGGTAAAGTATCCCCCCTACCAAAAAAAAAAAAACAAAAAACTTAAAATTAACCTGAGTAGTATTTGTACGCGACATATGCACATGGGCCTGTGTGCTTTGACTACAATGCTATGTAAAGAACTGTCACACTGTATTGTTTAGGGAAGAGTGACAAGGAAAAGAGAATGTGAATGTTCAGTACAGAGGCAATGTTTTTTCAAATTGTTTCAACCCAAGGTTGGGTGAACCCACATATGCAGAACCTGTGGATACAGAGGGCTGACTGCACTTAGAAACGTAGAGAAAAACAAGTATTTCCCTATTCTGAACAAGTAAAAGCGGCAAAATCTAATCCCAAAAGGACATTGTGACACTTTCGTTTCATGTGTTAACATGTGCAAAGACAGTCGACATACATACTAAGATCCTACTACCTACGTCAAATTTATTGGGCTATTAAAAACGACAGATCTGAAGACAAGGTAATAGTCCTCAAATATTCACGACACAGTATGATACGAAAACAGTGGAACACGTGACCTGACCACGGGCTGAGACCGCGAAGGCAGGGCGTAGATGGCTGCTGGGGACATGGAAGGCTGGCGTGTGAATTCAGAACGGGTCGTGTTCTGAGGGCTGGGGATGTGGCTCAGTGGTCAAGTGCCCCTGAGTTCAATCTCCAGTACCAAACGGGTCGTGTTCTGGAAAGGGCTCTCTGCCCTTCCTGCTTCCAATTCCTCCATCGTTTTCTTTCCAACTCATTCCAGTCAGGCTTTTGTCCCAGTCCTTGTCCAGAGCTGTCCTCCAAAATCAAGGTCGTCCATATTACCCAGTTGCATGTCTATTGGCCGTGTCTTGCTCCTCTTCGTACCAGACCTGTCAGAAGCCCCTGACACACAGGTGGCCCTCTCCTCTTTCTCATGGGTCCTCTTGGGGCTCCTGCTGCCCCTGCTCATCGCCATTGCTGGATTTCCTTTTCTTCCTGCTCTCTGGGGACCCCGTGGCTCACTCCTGGTCCCCCTGTCTATCTTCCTTCCTTGCATGATCTCATCCAAGTTCAGATCTTTAAATACTATCTGCATGTCAAGAACTTCCAAATGCATGTCTCCAGCCCAGATCTCTTTTCCAAACTCCAGATTCCCACTTCCAACCGGCCAGCACAATCTCTCAGATGTGTAATAGGTATCTAAGGTGCAACATGTAAAAATAAAGCCCTGTCAGCGGGGCGCGGTGGCTCACACCTGTAATCCCAGCACTTAGGGAGGCTGAGACAGGAGAATCACGAGTTCAAAGCCAGTCTCAGCAAAGGCGAGGCACTAAGCAACTCATTGAGACCCTGTCTCTACATAAAACACAAAATAGGGCTGGGGGTGTGGCTCAGTGGTCGAGTATCCCTGAGTTCAATCCCCAGTACCAAAAAAAAACAAAACAAAAATAAAGCCCTGACCTTGCCTCCCAGATACACTCCTCCTGCCCTTTCCTCCACCACAAGGATGATAACGCCCTCCTTCTGTGGCTCAGGCCCAGAGAAGCCCTTCTTTCCTTTTTCTTTGCCACCCCCATGCAACCTGGCAGGAAATCTTGCTGGCTCCACCTTGAAGTACCCCCAGTACCTGGCCACTTTCCATCATGTCCCATCACTGCAGCCCCCCGCGTTTCAGCCGTCGCCTTGGTGAGCTCTATCCTTAGCACAGCACCACGTCACGCTGGCCCTTTTAGAGCTAAGTTGCCCCATGTCACTCATCTGCTTAAATCTTGGCCCTGGCTCCAGTAAAATCCTCAGCCCCGAAGGCAGAGCACCATCTCCCCTCCATCCTGCAGCCCTCCGCTGATGTCCTCGCTCATTGCGTGGACACTGCCCTGCTCACTGACACCTGAATGAACTGAATGGGATCACACCTTGTGACTATTTCCTCTCTACTCTGCATTGCTACCTCACCTCTTTGAGGTCCTCGCTCAGATCCCCTGGTCTCAAAAAGCTCTTCTTTCCTGAAGACCAGATTTCTTACTGTTATTGGCCATCGTCACCACCGTCCCTCCCTCGCCACTCCAGTCATGCCCCAGTGCACCTGGACCCCACATTTTTTCCCCATCGTAGAGAACATTTTCTAACACGCTACTTCATCTGTTCATTCAATTTATTTTTTCTCTGTTGCCAAAAATGAAATCTCTGTAAGAGAAAAGATCTTGGCCCCCTTACACTCCGGTGTATTCCCAGCTCCCAGAAAAGGCGCTCAATAAATATTTGTAAATGAATGAAAGTTAGGTGGTAAATTTATGAGTAAACTGTTGTTTGATGATGTTAATCTATAACTCTTTTTTGTTCTTTTTTGCTGCTGTTGTTACTGGGGATTGAACCCAGGGATGCCCACTGAGCCATGTCCCCAGCCTCTTTTTATATTTTACTTAGAGACAGGGTCTTAGGGCCTTGCCAAGTTGCTGAGGCTGGTTTTTTTTTTTTTAAGTATTTATTTATTTTTTTAGTTGTAGGTGGACAGAATATCTTTATTTTTATTTTTATGTGGTGCTGAGGATCGAACCCAGTGCCTCACGCATGCTAGGCGAGCACGCTACCACTGCGCCACAACCCCAGCCCCCTGAGGCTGGTTTTGAACTCACAATCCTCCTGCCTCAGCCTCCCAAGCCGCTGGGATTACAGGTGTGTGCCTCCGCGCCAGGCCTGATCTATAACTCTTCAGGGAGGGATTTCAGTCCACAAACAACACATACACAAAAGACTGGTCTGAGTCTGTGGTTCCAGATGCCAGAGCCCCAAAGGTCGTATTCATGCTAAATTCATATCAACGAATCCACTGTCAGAAGTGGTCTCCTCCACCCTGTGACATCACCTTCACACCAAAAGAGAACCCACAGCCTGAGAGCTGGTAAAACTACCAGGCAGAATTACTCCTGTTGTGGTCCCTTTAATCACCCCTCCCTGCATACACCCCTTTGGTCCCTCAAGGATACATTCTGCCATGGCCTGCTACTCCTTGCTTTCCATCTCTCCAGCAACTCCCAAAAGCACCTTAAAATCCCACTCCTGCCATGAGATTTTAATGAGGGGGATGCTCTCAGCAATTAGAAGCAGGAAAGGGCTGATTAGGGCTCCGTACAGCAGCGTTTAACCCGGCAGCCCAAGCAGCTCGCCGAGCGCCAACCTCATTCCCCACACACACTCAATTAGGCATATTTACTTCTCATTATCCAGGACGCAATCATGAGTGCTAATAAAGACCTTTGCTACCCCCAACAATGCAATTAATGCCATTAGCTATCTCTCAGAAACTCCTGCACACTTTGGTACCCGCCACAGTCTGCTCATTCATCCACCTCAGGCAGTCAGGCATGCATGCCCTTTTCTATTTAGCAAAAGTCAAGTGCACACCCACTACGTGTCGCACCAGGCAAAGGGTCGGGGCTCAGTAAACGAATGAGACAGTCACGGTTCTAGGAGAACTTGCAATGACAGGTGGATGCAACTCAGAAGCACCACCCCCCTCTCCAGCCCCAGTGAGGTCCCAGTCCAGCCACCATTCTGCCCCGAGTCTTGGGCAGTCGATTACCACCTCTAGGTCCTATTTATAAGATGAGGACAGTCATCTTAACACCCCCTGGGGTAACTGGGGCATTAAAGCAGATAATAATGCCTGTGGAGCGCCTACCACCATACACGACACAGGGCACGTGCTCCATAAACAGGTGCCCTCAGGAGCTGGTGCCCTCCGCTCAGACTTCAGACCTCACCAGGCCCATCCAACCCATTTCATTCCAGTCTCCTCTTGCCTGAAAGAGGAGGGAATCCTAAAGGGAATCCTATAGTTCCCATAACCAAGAGCAGAGCAGGAAAATCCTTGTCCCCTGAACACATGGACAAACGGGGCAGCAAATTGTGGAGGACAGGGAGGGCCTTGGCCAAGGGTGCACGGCGGGTGAAGCCCCAACACACGCGGGCTCTCCGGCTGGGGAACTGCTCTCCCGGTTCCACCATGTGTCACACGCGCCTCCCACTTTTGTCAAGCGGTTCCTCCATCATCGTCCCAGCAACAGAGATACGAGGATTCCTTGTACTGGAACTGGATCAGAGCACCGAGATCACAGATACAATGTGAGGGTGAGCTCACGGGCACAGGGGGCCAGAGACACACGCAGACGGATCTACTGCGTCATAGGTGTGTATGAGCTGCTCAGCGTTTGCTAGGGCTCTGGCTTCTCCAAAACGGTCTCGCAGTGACAATGACACATATACCTTTTTTAAGGGGATGGGGGCAAGATGCACTTAATTCTATATCTGCAAAAAAATAATATGTATGCATATAATGTGTATGCATGTACCTACACATACACACAGTCATACAGGGCTAGGAAATGTCTGAAACAATACACAAGACATGGTTAGCAATGGCGGCCTCTATAGAATCGAGGAGGTGGACTGCGAGAGTTCTACATTCGATGCAAAATTCTTCTGAACTGTTGTTTTACCCGAGCATATATTATCTATCTATAGCTGCATCGACATCTCTATCTACGTCTTCATAAAACAAAACACAATCTGGTGTGGAGAATCTCTGCTGGTGGCTCTTCCAGACTTGGAGGGGGTGGGCACGGGGAGGGAGCTGTATGAGGAGGGGCTGGGGAAGGCAGGACCGCCCGGAACTTACTGGTGTTGTGGTCTATGAAGTAATCTCCAACCTGTGGGTCATACGCCTCTTCCCATCCCAGTGGCAGCTCATCACTAATGCAGTCAGCAAAGGTGAGTGGTTTGGTGTACCTGGCAAGGGAGAGGAGAAACAGACTCCATCAGCCTACAGTCCCCCAAGCTCCCGCAGCAGGCTGCTCCTGGGGGCTGGCCCAACAGATCCAAAAGTTCTGCACTGTTGTGCCACCAGCTCTGCCATTCCCTTCATTCTGGGAAGGTGACCGTATTCTGCAGCAGCATCAGACAAGGTCACCCTAGGAGGGAGGCTCTATTGGGCCCTGCCTTTGCCACTAACTTGCCTGAGCAAATCACCTTCCTGCTCTGGGTCTCTGTTCCCACATCTCTAACTGAGGGTTGGCAGGACAAAGCTCTAAGGCCAACTCTTGGCTTTTGGGGCTGGACTTCAGCTATCTCTGGCCTTCCCACCTGCAACTTGCTGGCCATCCCATCTCCAGTCTTTACCCTGGCTCTCTCCTGTGTTTGCCATGCCCATTTGCCCTGCGGAAAGCTGGCTTACCACAGCATCTAGAACAGTAGATGTTCCACCCTGTGAGCTCAGCCAGGGAGAAGTATTTATTTGCTGACTGCGATGGTTCCCCACTGTCTGCACCCACTGCTGTCCCCTCCCTGGACAAGCCCAGCCAAACTTATCTTTTGGCAATAACCGCCCTCTTGGTCTCATCTCATGGGGAGGGAAGTGGCTAAATCAAAGAGGCAAATCACCCCTCTAAACCAACAAAGGCTTGTCAAGCCCAGAAAACTATCACAAACCATTTGTCAAGTCTTTTAGCCAGATCACAGGGAGCCAGGAATCCAGGCACATGGGGCTCAGAGGGCGTGGCCGCTCCAGACAGCCACTTTGGTTTTTTCCCATTGATACCTCTGCCTAAGACACTTATTCAAATGTCCTCAACATCTATCTGCTTCCTCCCTCTCCCTTCTGGAGGCCCAGAGGACTCTGCTTCATACCCTTTCTACAGATTGGCAAAGTGAGGTACAGTGATATAGAATCAGGATGAATTTGGAGTGAAACTGAAACTATACACATTAAAACATTATCTGAATGGTTATCTGGGTATAATGATTTCAATGTCACTTAAATATTTTTCTTTCCTCTTAATTTAAAACTAAATCCCCCGTAATGTTCGTACATTAATGATAATTAAAATATTTAACAAGAGCTAAGTCTAGGCCTAGAAAGCATGTCGCGTGTGTGTTATGTTCCCTGTCTGGCCTTGGGTGCGCTCACCTGATTTTACAAACTAGAGAACAACGTCACGTACTTACTAATCGCCAGGTACTTACTAAACACCAGGCCTCCTGAAGCTCTGCTGCTAGATTCAAAGACCTAAGCTCTTTTAATAAACATTAATGAGATGGACTGAGCCTCAGAACAATCTGGAACACAAAGCCAGCTACCCTAGAGGTACAGCGGATGAAACTGAACCAGAGGGATGTCTGGAGCAGGCGGGGGCCCAGGAAAACCTTTGGATTTCTATGTGTCGGTGCAAAGATCCTCAATGAACTTAGAATTATGGCTGTTCAGTGAACAGCAATTAGATGTTTCAAAGTCATCTATACGAATTATCTGCTGAGCTCCCACCATGCGGGATGGGAATGAGGACAGGGCTGAGACACCAAAAATGCATCACTTTTCCAGAAAACCATCAACTCTACGAATGGTTCCAGACTTGCATGTTGAGACATCAGAGCTCAGACACATGTGAGCTACAAGCATCAGCAATGTGACAGAAGCGGATGTCCCACCAGGCCTGGGTGCTGTTTTGCACTAGCAAACATGGAACCCAATGGGAATAAAGAAGTGAGGCAAGAAGACCCAAAAGTAGAAAGAGAGAGTGAGAGGAGAGAGGCTTTGGGTTGATATTTGAGCTCCCCTGGGATGCAGTCATGGTGGGGGGAGCCAGAGGACTGACACCTGCACCCTCAGAGCTCTTCATGGGGAAGAAAAAAGCTGCTATGGGGAGAACTGTGTAACTTGACAAGAAATCTGGACAGCAAGATTCTCTCTGGAACAAATGCCAAGAGGGAGATGAATTATTCAGTGTGCAGAGACGTGCCATTCAGAGAATCAGGATGGGGAGAAGTGTTGTAGCCGCACAGGGATTTAAACACACGCGCACGCACACACTCACACTCCCTGCCTGCGAGAGTGAACTGGCGATGACAGTCCCCCCTGGGAAACTGTGGGTGCTCCTCGGCCTGCAGCACTCCACCTTGCGCAGATGCCAAGATCATAAACTGGGAAGAGACGTCCGCTTTGAGATGTGGCCCCAGCCCCTTCCCAGCCAGGTCGGCTTGGTCCCTGCCTCCAGCCTCCATGTCCTGGGCTGCCCCAAACCCCAATCAGGACATCAAATGACCCAGATGCTGGAGGGACAAGAGGAAGGAGGACAGGAAGTAAGGCGCCAGGCAGGAGCGAACTCTGCCTCTTCTTAGTGACGAATTTCTGAAGGAGTACAAACATTCCTGAATGTTTCACAACTGGCCCTCCCTGGAAAAATGGTCCGGTTGTGTCACCTTGGAGACAGGGAGGTTCTGCCAGGTGCGTGCTCGAGGGGCACATGGGTGCACCTGAGGGACAGCAGAAAGCAGCTCAGGAGCTGGGGCCTCTGGGGAGCAGCGGGTTGCTGCTTGCCAATGGGTTGAGGGGCAAGGCTCCAGGAACACGTGGCCACAGTGGGCACTCAGGGTCCAGACAGCATGGTCTTCTCCGGAGGCAGCGGAGAGGAGGGGAAAGCCTTCTGCTAAGCCTGTAACGGGTGATTCTTTGGGTCTGAGGACGGGTAACCTATCTCGCATGTGCCTACTGTTCCTGCATAAGCCCAAGTTCCCCAGTCACGTCTTTATTGCCACCAGCAGGACACTGGCCCCCAAACTCACTCTCACCCTCCAACTCCAAGCCAAGAACTGGCCAGACTCTGGCCAAACCTTTCCTCCCTGCCCGGGCCCAGTGGGCAGGCTGGATATTCCTACCCTGGGCTGCTTCACACACGTTTCCCACAGCTTGGATTTCACAACACCTGGCGACACTCCTTCACCTGTGGCCATAGCCAGGCACCAGGGCTAAGCTGACCCTGCCCCTTCTGTGCCTGAAGGCCAGGGTGAGCAGGAAGCAGGGGCCCTCGTTTGAGCATCTCCTGCCTTCCTTTATCCGCTTGGGTTCCTTTATCCACTCATCCAACAAACCAGGCATGATAAAAATGACCGTCTCACAGTGCGTAAGGAGGAGAAAGCTCAGTGGGGCTTCAATGATCCAACTACAGAAGCGGACAGGCAGACAGGCCCCGCCTTGCGGTTGAAGGGGGAAGACACAACCCCACCAGAAGCAATCGACACCATCATTTCAGAGGTTCAAAAAGAACAGGGGCATGGAGATCAAGTGCAGAGGGGAGCAGGTGGTCCAGGAAGCCTCTCAGAGGGGGATCTTTGAAGGGAAACCACAGGGTGGGAAGCTGCCAGTCAAATGAAGATCAGAGACAGGCACCAGGAAGAGCCAGAACAAAGGCCCTGAGCCAGGATGATGTTGGTGAGTTTGAGGAGTAAAAAAGGACCCAGTGTGGCCAGGCGTGGTGGCGCACACCTATAATGCCAGTGGCTTAGGAGGCAGAGACAGGAGGATCACGAATTCAAAACTAGCCTCAGCAACGGCAAGGCGCTAAGCAACTCAGTCTCTAAATAAGATAAAAAATAAGGCTGGGAATGTGGCTCAGTGGTTGAGTGCCCCTGGGTTCAATCCCTGGTACCCTCCCACCAAAAAAAAGCCAGTGTGGCTGTAGTGAAGTCAGCCGGGGCAATAGGCAATGATGGGGAGGTTCCAAGGCCTAGGTCTGGGGGCTCTGGAGCCCCTGGCAAGGACCTCAGATCTTACATCCCTGAGATGATGTGAGATCCCTCAGATCTTACCCCTTTGCTGAGCCACAGAAGGCAACCCAAAGAAACTCCCTCCCCGCCCTCTGCTCCTCTCCTTTCTCTTTCATTTTGGTTAACAGGATCTGATAGCAGACACACAGCAGCCCAGGCCTGGGCCAGGTACCAGGAGATATTTGAACGAGGCTGGTTTCTGCTCTTTAGAGCAGAAGGTCTGGCCAGAGAGGCAAGGCTTACACTTCCACCATGCAGGGACCATCCCCACGACTCCGTGACAGCACAGGTGGCCCTGACCTTCCTCTGGGTTGTGAACCCAGGTAATTAGAGGAGGCAGGGATCCTCAACAGGAGGCTCCTCCAGACGTAAAAGGCCGAGGGGTGAGGAGGAAGGCGTCCAGGGAGGGAGGAGGACAGCAGTGGTATACTTCACGGCTCAGGCCCAGGCAGGGTGGCCATCACCCACAATGGCTGGGGAATGGGATGCGGGGCTGAAACCCAGGCTCCACCTGTAAGGGTGTTACGTAACCAGGCTAAGGAGTGTCTCCTTCTCTGTGAAATGGATGAGGAGTCCCAGACTCAGAGGGTGTTGTGGGGATGAAAGGAGGTGACACATATCAAGTGCTTTGCACAGAGCCTGGCATGGAACAAGTCTTCAAAAATGTGGCCCATGCATTTGAGGATAAACGGACGGAGTTGGAAAACATGATGCTAAGTGAAGCGAGCCAACCCCAAAAACCAAAGGCCGAATGTGCTCTCTGATTAGTGGATGCTGATCCATAATGTGGGAGGGGGCGTGGGAAGAATGGAGGAACTTTGGTCAAGGGAAGGGAGGAGAGGGGACATGGGGGCAGGAAAGATGGTGGAATGAGATGGACAACAATGCCCTAGGTACACGTATGACTGCACATATGGTGTGACTATTGTCTACAACCAGAGAAGTGAAAAATTGTGCTCTGTTTGTACACAATGAATCCAAACACATTCTGCTGTTGGGCAGACCTAATTAGAATAAATTAATTTTTTAAAATGTGGCCTGTGAACGTGATCAGCTGAGATGTCAGAACACAGAGAATCACGTCACCCTTCAAGTTAAACATGTCAGTGGCCACCACCCTCACTCTTCACCCCTGGAGATACAGCGCAGTAGCTGCAGGTCACAGGCTCTGGAGTCGGCCACCTGGGTGCTGGTACTGCCTTTACCAGCTTGTCCCTTAGACAGGAACTTCAGCCACTTCTGACTTGGCTTCCTCGGGTCCAAGGTGAGGATGCTGTGAGTGACCACCTTGCCAATATGGGCTGTGCTGAGCCCATGGCACCACGGGCATTGGCTGCTGTGAGTCAGGGTCACAATCGTTTTCATGACGGGGAAACTGAGGGAAGTTCATTACCCAGGGCAGCATGGCTGACAGGCTCTGCACTGTACCCACTGGCCCCTTCCTGGAGCAGCTGGCCTGGGACAGTTCTGCTCAGAAATGAGACCTGATAGGTTAGGAGAGGGTGGCTGTTCTGGGTTTGTTCTTGGCCTTTGCTCTCTGAAGGAGAAGGCACTGGCACTGGGAATCCCAGGTTCCCTTTCTCGGACGCGCTGCCTCCCTCTCTGCCGCTCACTCTCCTCTCTCCTAACACCCATCTCAACATTCTGGCTCTCGACCTGCAGACTTCCCAGCCTCCTCACTTTGGCTGGGCTGGTTTATCCAGAGGCTCTCCTGGCTTGGCACTCCCACTTCTGGAATTCTTTTATGGGAAAAGAGGAGTGGAGAGAGCTGGAGGAAGATTCCAGGCTGTTCCTCTCACCCTCCTCTCCACCTTCAGGCTAGGCCCCCCACAAGCCAGAGCTCACCAGCCTCTGCCAAGTCTGGCATGCTGTCTCCACTCTGCCCCCGCAGGGTTCCCTGGGGTCACACACCTGTTCCCTCCCTTGGCTTCCATCTCCTGCAGCTCAAGGTGCAGTGGGGATTGGTGCTGCTGTTTCTGCCTATGTGCTGCCTGCTGTGGTCTATGGTCACAGCTCTGACCACCAGATCCTGGATCAGAGTAAGCATGGTGCTCACCGGACTCCCACAGGCCAGATTCTGCCTGTAGACATGGCAGGTCATCTTCTACAGTGCTATATGTCAAACCTGCAATTCTGATGCCTTAGGGGGCACATATTGCACTCAGTGTCCCCTGCTCTCTCTAGTGTTACTCCTGTGTCTTGCCTCATCAAGAGGTGGCAAACAGTACCAATGAAGAGCTTGGGGCTCTGGAGCCAGACCCTCTGGGTTTGAATCCAGGTACTGCCATTTTCTAGCTGTGTGACCTTGAGCAAGGTACTAAACTCTCTGTGGTTCAGTTTTCCACATTTGTACAACAGGAAAAATAACACAGTAACACAAAATCAAAATTTTCTTGGAGGGCAGCCCGCGAATAACACCAGCAACTGTTCCAAGCACTGTATAAACATTGACTCATTTCTATTAGGTACCACTATAATGTACCAATATAAAAAATATGGGGGAAAAAATCAAAAAATAAATTTTACTCATTTTGCCTTCATAACAACCCCTTGAGATAGGTCCCATGCAGACCTTCACAGTGTTCTTTGTGAGTTAAATGAGATAATACAAAAAACAATTTGAGTATGTGGTGAGCAGTCAATGACTCTGAGTGATGCATTACTTACACTGATGTCCAACGCGGCCCCTCAAGTAGCAGCACTAAGGGGATCTGACAATCATCGACTTACTTTCCCAATGACAAAACTAAGGTGTAGAGAGAAAAGGCTTGGCCAGCGCCACCCAAGGGCCCAGCCGCAGACTTGAGACCAAAACCCTGGGGACCAAACCCAGGCTTGCATCACACTCATGACACCAAGAGATCAAGCCAGCCTGGCGCTGGGGTCAGCTCCCTGTGAAATGTGACAGGTGCTGGCACGTCCTCCGGGAAAGAGCTGCTGCCCCTGCTCCTGGCCTAACCAACACCATTCTGCTGGAAGGAGAGTTATCACTGGTGGGAGCAAGGACGGGCCCATGAAGCTCCCGCTGATGGAGATGAGGTCAGGAGGCCATGCTTCATCGTGTTCACGCTTTCTTGAGAGGCAGCCTGAGAGTCCGACGCCACAGCAGAACAGAGCCCCTGGGATGCCTGGGACACCTCACCCAGCTCCAGCCAGCTCCAAACTCATTCCCAGACTGGCTGTTAGGTTCCAGGAGTTCTGTGCCCTACAGAAAGGGCCCGGCTTCACCCTCCTGTGTTGTCTCAGCCGTTCCCTTCCCTGCTCTGAGCTTCAGCTTCTGCACAGGTAGCAGTCAAGAAAACCTGCTCCACAGTTCCTGCAGGGACTCCATGAATTAGCACGCGGAAATGACCCGGCACAGAGCCTGGCCCACAACCCCAGCCTTTCCCCTTCTCTGTTTAGGACTCTGAGGAGACTCAACTCCAGCTTTATTCCTTCTGGTCCCATGAGCTGAGTCCCAGGTACTGGCTTTTCAGAGTCTCCTCAGCAATAGGAGCAGGGCTGCTGGCTGCTCAGCTTTCCCTGAAATGTGGCCATTCTAGAATCTTCTGCTCCTTGAGTTCTGACATTCGCCACGGCCATGTAGCTGAAGAGTCTGGTCCTTCTAGAAACAGAATTCCTCCGTGCAGCCTTCACTGGGATCCTGCCTGACTGAGGTCCCCTCCGTGATAGCACAGTTCAGACAGTGCTGGAGGGGGTGGCGAGCTCTGGGTGTGCTCCTGATGCTGTCCTCTGGTGAGGCACCCGCCCTCTTTGGCATGAGGAAGCTGAGATTTGACACCTCTAAGGCCCTCTTTGCAGGCACTGGCCTTTTTAAGTCTAATAACTGGCCTGCCCTGCCCAAAGGCAGAGGGCATTGTGAGGCCACAACACAAAGACACATCATTAAAACACCTTTGCTCAATGCCAATTAAGTACGAGGCTCTGGATCAGATGCTCTACAGAAAATAAATCATGTCCTTTATCTTCATGGTGCTTCTGGGAGGCCAGCGCCTCCACCCGCCTTGAGCCAACAGGAAAGTGATGCTGAATAGTCAAAGTAATAAGAATAAAATCCAAATTTCACTGAGAGATTACAAAGTGCCAGGCACCGTCCAAGCTCCCGTGCATGGCATCCATCGCTTCTAAGATGTGCACTTTTAGAACTGGGAGACGGGGGTGTGGCTGAGGCTGATCAAAGCTGTCAGCTGGGCTGCAGTCCTGATGGAGCCATCATCACCATGTGAGCACAGATATCTGAGGCACCAGTATTGCCACTGGTGGAATGGATGTCACTGGCTTGGGATAAACCCCAGAAGTCAGAGTGGAGCACATTTAATCCCTAGGAACCACAGGGTGGTGAAAGGGGCGGAGCAGGGGAACAGACCTGTCGAGCAGCATTCCAAGGTAGGTTAGCTCTACCTAGGTGCCTGGCTGGCTTCAGAGCCCAGAGGCTGGGGCTCTGAGTCCTTCTTGAGTTCCCCTAACAAGGAGCATCACTGACACTCTAAGGACACAGAGCACAGACACTAATAACTCAGTTAAAAAGTGACTCCAAAGAATTGAATTCTGAATGGGAAGATGGTTTACGAACACCGGTGTTATATTTTGCACACATATTCCTTTGTGTTTCTGCACGGATAAAAGGGACATATGAAGCCGGGCGCGGTGGCTCAAGCCTGTAATCCCAGCACTTAGGGAGGCTGAGACAGGAAAATCACGAGTTCAAAGCCAGCCTCAGCAATGGCGAGGCGCTAAGCAACTCAGTGAGAGCCTGTCTCTACATAAAACACAAAATAGGGCTGGGGATGTGGCTCAGTGGTCGAGTGCCCCTGAGTTCAATCTCTAGTACCAAAAAAAAAAAAAAAAAAAGAAAAGAGAGACATGTGAGTTAATAAAAATCCAAGTTTGAAAGGTTTATTTCAACAAGTATGAAATAAAGATTCTAATGAATTAAAAAATAGTACATCACAGTTTTATGGCAGATTTCCCTTTTCTTATGACACATAAAACAATGGTGCACCTTAAAAACCAACGTTATGCTTATTTGTTAATGACCCTAAGCTGGAAACAATCCAATGGTTAGGAACCTATGGTACAGCCATAAGATGGAAAACTACTCAACAATGTAAAGGAACAACCTGTGGACATATGCAGTGACACAGAAGAACCTCAGAAACACTTTATCAGATAAAAGCAGCAAGGAGAGAGACAGGCTACGTTGTATTACTCCATTTACACAAACTTCTGGAAAATACAAACTGACTAACCTAGGATGAAAAGCAGAACAGTGTGGTAGGGCTGTAAATTAGCACAACTACTGTGGAAAATAATATGGAGGTTCCTCAAAAGACCAGCAGGGAACCACCATAGGACCCAGTGTACCACTCCTCAGTATCTATCCTAAAAAATTAAAGTCACATGTTATAGTGAAACGTGCATACCCATGTTTATAGCAGCACAATTTATAGTAGCGAAACTATAGAACCAGCTTGGGTGTCCATTAATGAATGAATGGGTAGAGAAAATGTGCCATATATACACAATGGTGTTTTATTCAGCCATAAAGAATGAAATTATGTCATTTGCAAGAAAATGAATGAAACTTGAGAAAGTTATGTTAAATGAAATAAGCCAAACTCGGAAAGTCAAGGGCCAGATGTTTTCTCTCGTACATGGAAGCTAGAGAGGAAAAAGGAAAAAGTAGGGGGAGATATCATGAAAATTCAAAGGAGATCAGCAGAAGCCGGTGTGGCGCAAGCCTGTAATCCCAGCACTCAGGGAGGCTGAGACAGGAGAATAGCGAGTTCAAAGCCAGCCTCAGCAAGGGTGAGGCGCTAAGCATCTCAGTGAGACCCTGTCTCTACATAAAACACAAAATAGGGCTGGGGATGGTCGAGTGCCCCTGAGTTCAATCCCTGGTACCAAAAAAAAAAAGATCAGGGAGGGAAAAGAAGAAGGAAAGGGAAAATATTGAGGAGGGATATTGGCCAAATTACATTGTTCTATTGTGTGCATGTATGATATGTAACAGCAAATCCCATTATTACGTACAACTATAATGCACCAATAAAAAATATGAATTAAAAATTTTTTAAAAAGAAAACACCATCTGGGGTTTCTCAACCTCCAGAACTATGAGAAATAAAATTTCTATTGTTTGTAAATGTAAAATACAAGCAAATAGAACAGTACTTGCCTGGGATAGGGGTTGAGGTTGAGAAAGATTACTAAGAGGCACAAAGTTTGGGGATGATGGAAATGTTTTGATATTAACTAGGATGAAGGTTCACAGATGTACACAGGTGTGCAACACTCACCAAACTGCACTCTTTAAATACATATGATTTAGTATACTTCATTACTTTCTCAATAAAGTATAAAAAAAACCCCATGCTCTATGCAATATATTAACTAATTTAAAACAATTTTAGAAGTACTATTATTGGTTGCATTTCACAGATGCAGAGACTGAGGCACAAAGAAATTGACTGAGCCATTCAAGGCCACACAGCTAGTCCAGAGGCAAATCCAGCCAGCTTCATTTCTCATCTCTGCCATTGAACGACTGTGGCCAAGTCCCTTCCCTTTCCTGGGCTGCCAATTCCTCATGCCCAGCATGAGAAGACGACACAGTGATTGCTAAGGGAATTTTCAGTACTGAGCTTCCATGAGTGCATCCCACAGACCTTCCCAAAGACACATAGCCACAGAGGGGTGGACCCTCCTGGGCAATCTTGCCCAGCTCCACTGGCCACTGCTTCTTCATTCTCTGAGCACCCCCACCCCCATCTCCTTATTGTATGGAGCAGCTCTTTCCTCTGGGACCACAGGGCTGTGCGCTGCACAGTAGAGGCTTCCTGCTAGAGTCCAGGAGAGAGGTGGCACTGGTCCCCCAGGTCACCTACCCAGGTGGACAGGCTCTCCTGACATCTGTCCAAAATGCTGCAGCTCCCATGTGCTGGAAATCACAAACCACAGGGTGAGAACCTGCGGCCTGCCGACTCCACCACAGTGCCAAGACCGATATGGCTGGAAGCTGGTCTTACCTGTCCGTCTGACTGCTATTTCTTTGACACCACCTTTGTAACTGAAGAAAACAGCACCACACAAAAGTGCAAAAGAAAATGGTTTTCACTTCCGAAAAGCATGGCTCTAAGGGTCTTTCTCTCATCATTTCTTTGAAAGAAGAAAATAAACAGAAGGCTGTCCCTGAAGGGAAGTCCTACCTTCAAGTCAACCGCAAACAACCAAGTGCTCTGAGCTGAAGCCGGCTGCATGCAGCAATTAAAACGGCTATTTTGGGAAGCCTTGGAAAGAGGCAGATAGGATATGAATTATTCATCATACTGCTGGGGGGACCTCTGGGCACTGTTCTCTTTGGTGCTCTTTCTCTTGTTCATTCAGCTGCTCAAGCACAGAAAGGGAGCACAATGCCCTGGGCCCACACGTGTGTGCACACCCCCGCAAGGAAGCCAGGGTGCCACTCCAGATGGTGAGCCACACAGACAGGAAACCCAGACACAGGTTGGCAGATCCATTCAGCTCCAGGGCTAGGGGGAAGGTGTGAATCTCCAAATGGCCCAAGAAGAGGGGGTGAGAGCGAGCCAGAGACACTCACAGTGGTCACAAGGGACCACGCATAGCGCAACAGAGGATGTATGGCATTCCCAATGTTCCACACACTTCCAAGCTGCTCTGGGATGGATTTGGCAGCTCGGAAGACAGTGAGAAGGATCTGGAGCCTGAGCTGATTCTAACGCGCTCCGTGGGGTACCTTGAGGAGGGGGGAAAGCCCCCCAGAGCTCCACACACAGCCCACCTACCATCTGGGCATCGGAGGGTGTGCCCAGCAGGGTTGGTGGAGGTGTGTCACCTAGGCTCCAAAGCTGTCAGCCCTCCTCACTGCCTGAAGAAGGAGCAGCTCTGTGACAGCATATTTTATATGCCCTGGATGACCTTGGCCAAGTCCCTTCCCTTCTGTGGGCCTTCGGTTCCCCATGAGTGAAACAGGGGGCTGGAATGCATCTCAGCCAACCCTTCAGGTCTGGCATTCCTGGTGCCATTTTGTCAGGACAATGTCACTTCTGAGAGGTGACTTACATGCTTCTCTATAAGGATCTGGGTCAAAACCTTTAGAGACCAACATAGATGTTGCTCGGGACTTCACATGTATTGTGCCAGTGAGTTCTTAAGGGGATCCTACTAAGATCCCACAATACAGATGGATCAATGGAGCCTTACAGAAGTGACATGAAATTGCTCAAGGTCACCTGGCTGTTAAGAGGTGGACTGCAGGCTTCAATTAGCTCTTAACTACCACTCAGACAATGAATGGTGATGGAGTCTCTGCATAGCTATCTGAGTGACTGACAAGAGGGAATCTATAGAATCCCATGGAAGTTCAGACTATCCCACAAGGGAACAAAGGGGCTATTTTGGCCCTGGCTACAAACTGGTTACTAGGAATGTTTATAAGGAATAGCGTGGGTGAGGAGGCATCTGGAAGGAAAAGAATCATGCAGTAGATAAACTGAAAAAGATGTTCTTCCTTGGGGTTCAACCCTGGAGCAGAAATCACTGCTGACAAACAAAAGAACAAGGTGGGGTATAGCTCAGTGGTGGCTCAGCATGCCCGGCACACTGGAGACCCGGGGTTCCGTCCCAGCACTGCAGACAAACAACAAAAACCAGGAAGACAGATGTAGTAAAAAAAAAAAAAAAAACAAAAAAGCATAGTACACGTCAGAGAAGCATCCAGCTCCTTAGGGATAGGTTCTCAAGAACTTCCCCCACTTGTCTTGAAAACAAACACATCAGTAAACCACGACTGTGCTCCACCTGCCCAGGTGGAAAGACTTATACACAGAGATGTTCAATGCAGCGCTATTTATCACAGGAAAAAAAAAATGCACACTGCCTCAATATCTGGAGGGAACGTGTGGTTGATAAACTCCAGTTAGAACCACTTGGCTGCAACCGTTTGGAATGAAGTATTCTGAATGACAGTGGAGAAGCTTCCATTGCAGAATTTAAAAAGAAATATAAGCCAGGCGCGGTGGCGCACGCCTGTAATCCTAGCACTCTGGGAGGCAGAGACAGGAGGATTGCAAGTTCAAAGCCAGCCTCAGCAAGGGTGAGGCGCTAAGCAACTCAGTGAGGCCCTGTCTCTACATAAAACACAAAATAGGGCTGGGGATGTGGCTCAGTGGTCAAGTGTCCCTGAGTTCAATCCCCAGTACCAAAAAAAGAAAAAGAAATACAAAAGCAGGAAGCTAAATTGTGCATGCACCTTAATCATACCTGCCTGCAAGAGAAAGGGGAAACTCCAAGAAGAAAAAAGGCCAAAATATCGATCATGTCTGCCTTTCAGTGGCAGGGTAAGGTTCGAGCTTTGGTTTTGGTTTTGCTGATTTTATAAACAGAAATAAGAAAAAAATAAGGCTTGTGCCTTCTCGGCCTTATGTGATTCTCAAATAACTACCAGCACAGCAGACCATCTTTATTATTCCTCCACCTTACAATGAGCAAGCTGTCACTCAGGGACTTTCCTAAGTGACAGGCCTCCTGGCTTCCTGGTTTGTGCTAGGCGTGCACAGTGAGTCCCACCTGAGCCTGGCCCCTTCTCAGTCCCCTCCCTTGTGAACTGTCTCTGTGGGCCTCCCTGCCGGCTCCCCTGTTGTAACTGGAGAGGGGTAGTGACAGCCAAGTCTCCTCCCCTGGGAGCAGAGAGCCCACTAGGAGCTGGCAGAAGCTCTCTACTCCTGTTCCATTTCCATTAGTGTAAGCGTCATGGTGCAGAGTAGACTCTTCCTGGCACGGGTATTCTGCAGGCTTTGGGGAGCTCCCACAAAGGTCCTGGGGCAGGAGGGGTGCCCAGGGACCAGGGACGGGAACCACCCCTGCAACTCCACAGGCTGACTTATCACCTTTCCCGCAGAGCCGCGTATGGGCTGGAGACTCTCCAGGCCCAGCTGACCTGGATGACCCTTGCCCGACCCTAGACACCGACATGCAGGAGCCCTGAGATCAGGGGAGTGGGCAAGGACTTCACAACCCCAGGGACCTGCCTTCTTAGCTGCGAGACCTAGGAGCACACTGCTTCCATGGTCACACACATGCTCCCCAGCAGAGAACGGGGCTCCAGAGGTGTGTGCGCTTTCCTTTCCAGAATGAGGCCCTCTAGCAAATGCCCACAGGTCTACTCAGAACTGCATGGCGAGATTCCAGGGTGGAGAGCACACGTGGGCCTAGCACACAGCAGGAATCAAGGTTCTTGCCCTGCTGCCCACTGTCCATGCCCGACACAGATGGGGGAGCTGACCCCTTGCTTTGAGCGTTCCCAGGACATGGACCTGACCTTCACCTGGTGGATTTTCAAGCGGCCCCTGATGGCCCCACTGGTTCTCATCACAGTCTCAAGGGCACTGTTGGCACCTCTCTCCCCCAGTTCTCTCTCTTCCCCTTCGTCTCCCCTGCCCCTAACTTGAAGCACCCTCTCCACATCTCTGGCACTGACTTTCCCAGCTCTTCTGCGCGCTCCTCTTGGCTCACTTTCCTTCCCTCCCACCTTGTAAATAAACAACAGTGGACAAACCCCATCTTGCCGCTCTTGCTTCAACCCCTTCAAAACCTTCCTGCCAAATCTAGAGGGAGCCCAAGCGGGGCCTGTGCAGGGGCTCCCTGACCAAGCCCCCACCTGTCTTCAGCCTCACCTCCCTCAGTTCTCGTGATGCAGCAGCTCATTCCACCTCACGGCCTTTACTCACATGGGTCCCCCTGCCCTGGATGCTCTCTCTGTCCCTGTCCACACGTCCCTCCACCTTCTGCATGGCTGGCTCAATTCATTCAGCAAGGACATGACATGTCAGTTTTAAGAGGCTTCCCTGCGTACCCCTACCTGAGCAAGCCTCCCTCTGTTGCTGTGGATGTCTGTCTTTTTTTTGGGTGGGGGGGTGCCAGGGATTGAACTCAGGGGCACTTGACCACTGAGCCACATCCCCAGCCTTGTTTTGTGTTTTATGTAGAGACAGGGTCTCACTGAGTTGTTTAGAGCCTCACTTTTGCTGAGGCTGGCTTTGAACTCATGATTCTCCTGCCTTAGCCTCCAGAGCTGCTGGGATTATAGGTGTGCAACACCGCGCCCGGCTTGACTGTCTTGTTTGTTGACATGTTGAGTATCTTTCCCACTCAAATGGAGCCACGCTTATATATTTCACCCTAGTCTCACTGTGATCCAACACAAGGCTTGGCACGAAGCTGATGCTCCCCAATATCTGCTAA
Source organism: Xerus rutilus (assembly GCA_028644305.1). Classification (NCBI taxonomy): domain Eukaryota; kingdom Metazoa; phylum Chordata; class Mammalia; order Rodentia; family Sciuridae; genus Xerus; species Xerus rutilus. Next base: position 134,100,183 of record CM053405.1, on the reverse strand, counting down.
ATCAATGAAAGAACAGAGGACTGGGGTGAGTCCCCTTGAAGAGTCCCCTCCTGACGGCTTTCTGGTCTTCCTTTTTCCTTTTCCTTCCTGAAGTACGGTCCCTAAGCCCAACACTTAGCCATCGCCAGACTCCACAAAGACTTCCAGGGACTCAAGGCACACAGCTCCATTCCAGGACCTGCTACAGGCTACAGGACTGTTCACCTTGAAAGCTCAGTGCTCTCCACCTTCCCCACAGCAAACCAGAAATCACCAAAAAATAAACCTGAGAACCTTCCAGAAAACTGCAATGGCAGGATCAAAGGCTCCAAGGGAGCAGACCAGGTGGGTATCTGTCTTTCTGCAGACTGGTAAAAGGCAGAACCCTAGAACTGAGTACGAGGGTCTTGTCAACTTTAGGAATAATTATTTATTTTTATAGTAGGACAGTGTTAGTGCTAGGCACATTGCAGGTTTCCCCAAAATGCAGAATGCAGGAAGCAAAGAATGAGGTTTTTACAATTTTTTAAAAAAATAAGCTAAAATACATTTGAGAAATTAACCAATAGTTCAGATGTTGTTTTTTCTTAGAGAAATCGAAAGCCAAACGAGAATGTCTTCAACAGTAAACCTGACTTATGTTTGCTCTAGTGGATCACTATTGAATAATAAAAGATGAAAAAGCATTGCTCTTTCGAAGAACCTAAGCCAGTTACCAAGCCTCTTCTGCAGGGCTACTCGACGTTCAGCACCAAGGACTGTATATGAGTTTAAAATCAGCAGGAAATAAACACATGAGCATATTTCCCCATTCATGGTCCTACACATGGAGGGATAAAAACAATGAAGATGTCATTCTAAATGAAACTTCCATGAAAGATGCTGCAAGAGTCCAAGAAAGACAAGATCCTTCCATGCCGGGCTGGCCCAGGAGGCTCCATAAAGGAGGCAGGGCAGCAGCCTGGGTCCGGGAAGTGATTATTCAACCAAGTCTACAACTCCATATGACTTCAGCCTTTGCGACCCTGTGCAGTGGGGTGGCGGGAACCAAGACTTGCACAGCTGTGGTGATTGGCCTGATGACACACAGCTATGGAGGAACAGCCTCAGGCCCCAGCTCCAGGTGCAGGGACGAGGATGGCAGGCTCCCTGGCTTTAGGTAGGGGAAGGGCTGTTACACTAACTTAAGGGGCTAGAGGCCCTGGGGGTGGAGGGCTTAGCTCTGCAGCAGAAGGCCTTGGTAGGCTCAGCAAGGCCAGGGGCAGGGCTGCGGCATGTTTGCACATTTGTAGCATTTTGTCTCTTTACTTAAGGACTTCACAGGCAAAGGGCAAGAACTGCCTCGGGGTCTAGAAGGACAGCATGAGACTGGAAGAAAAGTTTGGAAAGAAGAGCCAGTTGGTTCCCGGGGAGGAGGGGAAAGGTCAGTCAGGGCCTCTTCTCAGGAATGCAGAAGAGGGAGGTGAGCAAACGTGGGCAGGTGAGTCTGGGAAGACCTAGGGTGAGAAGCAGTGAGCCAAGCTGTCCCAGGCCCCTGGACGGGTTTCAGAGCCACAAGGAGGCTGCTGCGCAGAGGAAAGGAGATGGTCTTTGGAGAATGAAGGTCTAGGTTCAAATCTGAGCTCAGTCAATGACCAGTGAGGAAGTAATGTCACCTCAATAACAGTGACAAAAAAAGTTCTCGTTCACAGAGCATCATGACAGGTCAGGCACCAAACTGGGTTACATCATCAACCCAACTTAATCCTCACCGTCACCCCGTCAGAGATATTGTTTTGTATAATTGATTATTGTCTGCATTGGAGATGGAAACTGAGGCATGGACAGACACTGTATGGGGCCCCCAGCTGGGACGTGGGCAAGCGGGGCCAATCCAGGCAGATCGGCATGGGCTCTGTGCTCAGAACCCCCATGCACCGTGCAATTAATAAGTCAGGGAACAACAATATCACCACCTGTAGAGTTACAGTGGTGCCCCTTATCTGTAGGGGAAACATTCCAAGACCCCAAGGGATGCCCGAAACCACCAACATGACAGAACTCTATAAAGGCATGTGTTTTCCTATACATACATGATAAAACTAATTTTATAAGTTAGGCCCAGTAATAGAGTAACAATCCTGATAATAAAATAGAATGATTAAAACAATCCACTGTGATTACAGTTATGTGAATGTGGTGTCTCTCTCTCTTTCTCTCTCTCAAGAATCATGACAAACACTAATATTTTCCAGCCACGCTGACCTCAGGTTACTGAAACCTTGGACAAGGGGGAACTGTTGTAATTTGACAACAGGGGAGTGGGGAGTACAGATGGCTCCAGTACTGACTTGGAGCTCAGGGAATGACATGTCAGTAATCCCACCACACAGCTGAAGCCACCAGGCAAAGGAAACATCTGCCAAGGACGTACCACATGGTGCCTAACTTGTAAAGGTTATTTGACCACCTGAAGTGGCAGTTCCATCACTCAGATGATGAAACTAAGACTCAGGGGGTGACTTGCTTCAAATCACATGGTTGGGAAGACACGTGGCCACCATAAGTGCGTGCAGAGCGATATTTTTAAAATTGTATTGTTCACGTCTGTTGAGTTCTTGCAGTGAGCTCGGCCTTTGGTGCATGTCCTAGCAGATGCTTCCAGCCACCCTCTGAGGTAGAGACTCAGATTAGCTCCCACTGACAGAAAACAGGGTCCTATAGCTGGAAAAGAGCAGCTCTCAGACCTGAGCCCAGATTGCCCAAGTCCCCAGGCTGGTGCCTTCTCTATCAGCTGCCATTGCAGTGTCACTGCACAGCGACCATGGAGCACCCTGGGCAGTTCCAGGGGCAGGGGATGCAAAGAGAAGAGGCAAGTCACCCAGCAGACACACTGGTGGCACCATGGCTAGGACCTGAGTATACACAGGATGTGCCAGTGTGCTACCTTTGGTGGCACACAGGATGACTTAGGGGGCAGGCGTACCTGTTCTACAGTGGGCTGGGAGCTGGGGATGATAGGAGAAGGCATGGACGACACTTGGTTTCTGCCACCAAGCACCCGATTCTGCAAGTTTCCAGGGAAAGTGACTTGTCAGTGTAAAGCCAGATGACCAAAAGGAGGCGAATTAAAACCGCTGGGTAAGGCTTTAT
>CM053405.1:134057865-134096572 GCA_028644305.1 Xerus rutilus | reverse complement strand
TTTTTTTTTTTGGTACTGGGGATTGAACTCAGGGGCACTCAACCACTGAGCCACATCCCCAGCCCTTTTTTTTGTGTTTTATGTAGAGACAGGGTCTCACTGAGTTGCTTAGCGCCTCGCCATTGCTGAGGCTGGCTTTGAACTCGCGATCCTCCTGTCTCAGCCTCCCTAAGTGCTGGGATTACAGGCGTGAGCCACCGCGCCCGGCTGAAGGATTATTTTTGTTGGACACAGAATTTTAAGCTTCTTCCCTTACAGTGCCTTCAGGATGTCATTCAATTATTTTTTTGGTTTGCACTGTATCTGATAATACAGTATTTATGTTCTCCAGTACATATTCCTATTGCTCCCCTATGTTATTCTTCAGCTGATTTTAAGATTTTCATCTTTTATTTCCAGCAATGTGACTATGATGTGTCTACGTGTGGTTTTCCACATGATTATACTGCTTGGGTGTTGTCAAGCTTCTTGGATCTGTGGGTTGGTATTTTCATCAACTTTGGAATTTTTCAGCCATTATATCTTCAAACATATTTTCTTCCCTAATCTCTCTCTCTTTTGTTTTTCCTTTTGAAATTCCAAATGCACATTTTTTTGGATGACTTCATAATGTCCCACAGAGCCAGGTGTGTTCCTGCACACCTGTAATCCCAGCAACTTGGGAAGCTGAAGCAGGAGGATTGCAAGTTAGAGGCCAGCCTCACCAACTGAGTGAGACCCTAAGCAATTTAGTGAGACCTTGTCTCAAAAGTTCAAAAACAGGACTGTAGATATAGCATCCCTACATTCGACACCCAGTACAACACTGACAACACATCACAGATCACTGACGTTCTAACTGTGTTTTTCCACCTTTTTTCTTTCTGTGCTTCATTTTGATATTTTCTATTGCCCTGACTTCCTGTTCCCTGATCTTTTTTCCTACAGCACCTGACCTACTGGTATGTAAAATTCATCTAGCAAATATTTCACTTCAGATATTATAGTTTTCATCTGAAATTTTCATTTGATTCCATTTTTCTTGATTTTTTTCTTCCTTTAAATCCTTACATATATCTACAGTAATTGTTTTAAAGTCATCTTCTGCTAGTTGCAACATCTCTACCATCTTTGGGTTTGTTTCTATTGACTGTCTTTCTTCATTAGCCTAGTACCCCTAGTACTGTTGTATTCTGGACACTGTGAATACAAAGTTGTTGAGAATCTGGACTTTGTGCTCTCTCTTCAAAGACTATAGTGTTGTTCTGATGGGCAGTTAATTGGTTGACTAATGCACTTGATCCTCTTGAGGTTTTTAAGCTTTTAGACCAAGAGGGGAGTTTGAGGATGAAAATCACATGCTAAGGATGGTGGAACAGAATGGTATATGGAGCCTGGGTCCCTGGTGACAACTGAAAGCAGGGACATGAACAGATATATGTGCACCTCTGTTCTCAGCAGCACTATTCCCAATAACCCCAAAGTGAAAGTAACCCAAGCATCCACTAACAAGAGAATGAGTAAATAAAATGTGGTGTGTACATACCATGGAACATTATTTAGTCTTAAAAAAGAAAGGAGATTCTGACACAGGCTATAACACATATAAACTTTGAGGACATTACACTAAACAAAGTAGCCAGTCACAAAGAGACAAAAGCTTTAGGATTCCACTTACATGATATCCCTAGGAGTCAAATTTGTAGACCAGACAGTAGAATGATGGTTGCCAAGGGTTAGAGGCTAAGGAGAAATAGGAGGTGTTGTTTAATGGGTGCAGAGTTTCAGTGTTGGTTTTGCAGTCCTGGGGTTTGAACCCAGGGCCTGACACAGTCCACTGAGCTACTTCCCTAATCTCAGAGTTTCAGTTTCACAAGATGAAAAGAGTTTTGGAGACAGATGGTGGAAATGACCGCACAGCAATGTGGATGCACTTATTACTCCTAAACTGTACAATTAAAAATAGTTAATATGTCCGGGTACGGTGGTGTATGCCTGTAATTCCAGCAGCTCAGGAGGCTGAGACAGGATGATTACAAGTTCAAGACCAGCCTCAGCAACCTAGCAAGGCCCTAAAGCAATTTAGTGAGACCCTGTCTCAAAATAAAAAATACAAAAAGAGCTAGGATGTGGTTCAGTGGTAAACTGCCCCTGGGTTAAATCCCCAGTACCAAAAAAAAAAAAAAAAAGTTAGGTCTATTTTACTACAACTACAAATAAAATTTTTTTAAAAAGCAAACTAAAACAAAAAGCACCTATGTAATATCGGTCATTCTTTAATTCTTTATTATTGCAATTGTAGTAGGAATTCACCTGCATAACAATCTAATAAAAAACTGGGGGCTGATTATATTTCTGAACTTCTAGAACTGAGAGGACATCTGTAAACAGATTATGTGCCTTGGCTCTTCTTTGGTCCTCAGGCCAAGTAAAGTGGTGATTAGTGAGTGTAAACTACTGATTTCTAACCAGAAAGTTAAAAAAAAAAAATCCTTTGTCAAAAAGCAGAAACAAAGGGCCAATCAACCCAGGGACTGTACAATAAAAGCTGGATTATACAGCAGCGTACCAAGACCCTTTGATCCCTCCAGCACGCATTCCTGCCTGCAAACGTGTTCTCAGGGAGTGAAGATACTCATGATGTCACCAGGTGATGCTGGACAGTCCCTCACAAAGGCAGGCAGTGTTTCTGAATGCAAACAGGGACATCTGGGCGGACCTCTTGCAGGAGTCATTAGCAATTACATCCAAACTGTCACCGGACACTCTCCCCTCCCACACATCCCGCCTCTCTACAATGAGCTAGAAGTCTGGGGACACCGGAGGGCAGAACTTTCTCTGGGAAAAGGCCTCAGAGCTCACATTTCCAACAGCTACAGGGCCTAAGAGGGCAGCAGGCAAACAGGGGATCTGGAGAGAAGCTTTTCAGGGAAGCCGGAGTTCAGGGCCTGGGAAGTGATGGGACCAGGTGTCCCGTGGGCCACCTCATTCCCGCCTGCTCTGCATACTCCTGGCTGTGCTGCCTACCACAGGACACAGCAGGGTCTGCGGGATCCAGGAAGGAGGCAGGAACTTCCTCCAGCATCTGAATTCCAGCCACTGCACCCTGGAGAGTGCGAGAACCTAACTAATTCTCAAACCAGAGCACGCAGAGGACCAATCTGAGGATGGGTGGAGAGCACGGTGAAGTTTAGTGGTGCTACTCCACAGGCCCCCACCACCTTCAGGAGACAATGCACATGGTGTGGGCACTGGGCTGTGGAGTCAGAGAGCCCTGGGTTGAAACCCCAGCCTTCTTGCCTACTTATTTTGTAGCCTTAGTAAGTTCCAGAACCTCACAGGGCCTGCGCTGCCGCAGCTGGAAGGTAAGAACAAGCAAAAATGTAAATACATGTAAAATCTCTTCCTAAGTGACAGCCATCACTCCAGATGACGGTTCCCAAAGTATCTAACAAGATTATTTTGTGTGTGTGTGTAGAGCTGGGGATTGACTCTGGGGCTTCATGTGTGCTAGGCAAGCATGCTACCACTGAGTTACATCCCCAGATCTGACAAGATTTTTGAACTTGATCATCACTTTATTACTTTTTAAATATTAAATCTTAACCAAATGATTAGGTTGTACTGACTTTCTGCTGGAGGCAAATCAAGTGTGATTTGGGAAGAAGAGCAGAGACAAGGAGTGGATTCAGAAAAAATAACATCCTCATGAAAAAAACCTGAAAGGAACTCAGCAATTGCCTAAAACCTCATAAAACCCGACTCCCTTCTGAAGGTTTCTGATTCAGCCCACGTTTAACGCAAATCGGAGGCTCCCCTTTCCCCGCCTCCATCAGAGAAGCATTTGCCCGAGCCCATGATCACCCTGTGCTGCTGCCATAACTCAGCCAATTCTTTCTTCTTTTTTTTTTTTTTTTTGGACTGGGGGCTGAAACTGGAGCGCTTTACCACTGAGCTACATCTCCAGCCTTTTTTCAATTTTTTCTTCAAGACAGGGTCTCATTAAGTTGCTTAGGAAATGGCTGAACTCATGCTCTTCCTGCCTCAGCCTCCTGAATGGTATTGGGATTACAGGGGTGCGCCACGGCTCCCAGCCCTGTCCTTCTTTCCAAGGACCCTGCGAGGGTTCTGAGCCTACTGCAGATTGAGAAGGCAGGATGCCTCACCCCACCTCTTGGGCTGGGTCCCCTGCAGTCTCAGCAGTAGAGGCTGACCCCAGAGGCTCACCAGGTCAAGCTTGGCCTTCCAAAGCCACCCTGCCCCCAGCCAGCCCCAGGACAGTGACACATACACACAGATAGGTGGTGAGCAAGCTCAGAGGCAGTCTGGACTGGTAAGGCAGGTTTCTGGTGCCCAGGCAGTTAAGAATAAGGAAATGCATTCCGTTTTCAGAGTGAGGAGACAGGCAGCATTCTTCCGGATGAAAGGCACCTGGCTCTCCCTGCACCAACACAATCAGGACAGCCTGTCTAGGGCTTCTGGTATCTTTGTTTGATTTCTGTTGGGTCAACAGTTACCAGTTTGGCAAATAGCAATTGCGAGCCTCACACAGAGAATCATGGTAGCAGATTCTGAGCCACACTAGGGGAAAGGACTCTTGGGAGTTTCATGGTCCAGTGGCTCTATTCTTTTACTCCTCCTGCCTGAAAAGCAGGGAGAGAGGCCTGAGCATTCTAGCTGCCCTGGGTTTGGGGTCAGGCCTGGGGCTGGAAAAGCGTCCTTTAGCTTTTGTTTTTCTACAGCAGGAGGAATCTTAAGTTATGACATCTTCCTGAAACATAGACTGGGAGTTGGGCTTCCCCAGGGACACCTCAGCCCCAACAGGTGGGCTGGGCCTCCCACCCATAAAAGCTTGGGGCTCCCGTGGGGTCTAATGCTCACTCTGGCCACATTAGCCTGAAGACTCAGCAGCAGAGGAGTCGGAAAGTGGCAGCCTGCTCATGAGAAGCATCCATTTCTCGCTCCCACTCGACAGCCCTGTCAGTCCCTGTCAGCCCCTTTTACTTATATTCATTCATTTTTTTAAAAATATTTTTTAGTTGTAGATGGACACAATGTCTTTATTTTATTTATTTATTTGTATGTGGTGCTGAGGATCGAACCCAGTGCCTCACGCATGCGAGGCAAGCGCTCTACCACTGAGCCACAGCCCCAGCCCCTATATTCATTCATTTAATGCCCACTCAGGAGGCTGAGACAGGAGGATCATAAGTTTGAGGCCAGCTTTGGCAATGTAGAAAAATGAAAACAATAAGCTGTTTGTGGCTCTGATGGAATACTGTTTATTTTCCTGGAATGTTCCCAAAGGGACTTTGAACAGCTCGCTAGTGACTCGTTCTTCAGTCATTTTGAACAGACGTACACACAAACAGCCAACAAACTGGACACGGAACCAGGGAGGGTGCCAGCAGCCTTGCTCACACTAACAGGCTGCCAGAACGGTCCAGGAGGACAGGACCTGGGAGGACAGCCGCTGGGCAAGGGTGCGTTATCTCAGGAATGTGTCGGGGCAAGGTCCACGCTGATGCTGAAACATTCACAGGTGAACCGAGCTGGCCAGGGCTGTGTCCTAATCCCTGTTGGAAAAGCCCTTGGAATCTGGCTGCATCTTGCCACTCTCATGACGGAAGGGCAAGGCATTCATTCCATGGGTCTCCACAGACTCCCTATATCTGCGGCTGGCTACCTTTCCTTCTGGTCTCCACTCTCCCACCAGAAGCCACCAGTGGCCCTGGCTCAACCAGCCCAGCCTTGGCCTACCTGAGGCAGCGTTTCTGCTGGTCCCCCTGCAGCAAGATTTCTGCCTGTCCCAGGGAGCTAACCCAGGGACTCTGGCACTTATCTTGCTAGCTCAAACCCCTTCAGGGAAGCTTATTGGGAACCTCAGGGCCTACTTGTCTTGCTCTTGCCCCTGTCCTCTCAAGACAAGAGCTCTGTCTCTGTGACCTCTGCAAGGTGTCTGCCAGCTGCCTCCTCATTACTTCTAAGAACCAACAAGCACAACCCTTCCTGTGAGGGCTCCCACCCTTGACTGGCCCTTGTTCCCCAGATGCCATGTGCTACAGCCCTGGTGGACTTCCTGCATAGCCTGGGTCTACCCTGACCTTTGGCATCCGACCCTGCTAGTCACCACGCCATGGCCCTGTGACCTTGCATTTTCTCAGCAGGTGTGAACCCTATCTACTGAGCTCCATCACTGCACCCGCCTCTAGTCCCTCATCCCACGTGGGGCTCTGGGAATGAGTTAAGAAGCTCCTTTCCCTAGATAGCATTTACAACTGCTCATAAAAAGGCACTGCTTACTGATACCACAAATATGTGGCGTGCCCTAGAGCAGAGCTACAAAGGGGCACGGGCAGCCACAGAACAGGAAAAAAAAAAAGGCCACACCACCAGCAGTGTTGAACATCAGTACGGCTCAAGGGCAACACAGACATGGATCCTGGGACCTGCACGGACTGCAGACTCCGCATTACACACTGTATACACGTATGGAAATGTCACACTGTGCCCTATAATTGCCAATTAATATGTGCCAATTAATTTTTTTAAAAATTTTTAATGCAAATTCTGATTTGGTAGGTCTGAGATAAAGCCTGAGATTCCTCATGAGCTCCAAGCAGTGATAAGCTGGTCTGGGGTGCACACTCTGAGTGGCATGAGGGTAGGGGTCAGATGAATGAGCAGGAGTTTGCCGCGGGCGGTGAGGGCAGAGGCAGGGCTCGGAACTGAACACAGGCTCAGATACAGTAACTGCCAAGCCCTGCAACTGGCACTGGCGTTGGAACAATTCACTCTAGAGGTTCTGAGAAAGGACATTCACACCTCTCCTGAGCGAGCAGCTGCTATGGTTGGTACTCTGACTCTTGACCCCTGACACCAAGTGAGCACAGCTCAAGGCCAATTCTGTCACCTTTTAAAATCAGCATCCCATCACGTGCACCCATGACAGAAAAGAGGGGTGTCAATGGGTACAGGCAGGTGGTGGAGAATGGCCAAGCTCAGGACATGCACAGTAGTCGTGGCTGCTGAACTGAAAGGCTTTGCAGCACGTCTGGGTCATCCATAAACTAATGCTGTGGTAGTGGACTAACTTCACATTTCTGAGTATTTATGACAAGGTTTGTTCCCTGCCAAGTTGCTTAAGGGAGACAAGCCATCTTAATTCCCACCATAACCCTTCAAAGTAGATGCTGGTTTAAGAGTACATGCTCAGGAGTCAGAGCCTGGTCTTGAATCCTGGCTTTGCCACTGTCTAACCGTGTGACCTCTCAGTGCCCAACTTCCTCATCTCTAAATGAAGATGGTACTAGGACCTCTCAGAAGGTTCATGTGATGGTGAGTTGAGCTGATAAAGAGAAAACTCAGTGCTTGACATACAAGAAAATTTGGTTCTTAGTACTTTTAACCTTATTGGTATAGAGCAAGGAAACAGAGACTCAAAGGAATTAAGCCATTTGCAAAAGGTCACGTGTTTGTTAAAAGGCAAAATTGATTCATAAATGAGGGTTTGGGGAACAAGCAGAAACCATGACGTGGGTAGGCAGACGAAAGGAAGTAGAAGGAGAAGCAGGTGAGGATGCTGCCCCAGGGTCCCGTGGGCCCCCAGCTGCAGCTCCTACTGGTGCACAAGCTCTGTTCTCTTCCTGAGATTCCTGAGAATCCTGCAACCTCACAGCAGCCTCTCTTTTCTAGAGCTGTCCCGCACGGGCCTCTGTTGTTCTGGACTGGAACAGAACTTACTTAGAGCCAATTCCTTCCAAGGAGAGACAGGGTGGATGAGGATGGGCCTCATGGGGCCGATGGCATCCTGTGTCACCTGTGATGGGCAGTAGGGTATCAAAGGGAGAATGGCCAAGTGCAGGGCATGCTTGGGAACTGCCACTTGCCCAGGTGACTAGGCACAGGGGACAAATGATGAGAACTCATTCGCCATAGCTAACAATCACTGGAACCCACAAGGGTACTGGGCACTCTGCAAAATATTTTGCCTTAATTAAATTAGGTAAAGGCACCATTTTACTTAATTTAATCTTAAAAACTGCAGGAGGGCTGGGAATGTAGCTCAGTGGTAGAGCACTTGCCTTGCATGCGTGAAGCACTGGGTTCAATTCTCAGCACCACATAAAAATAAATAAGTAAAATAAAGATATTGTGTCCGTCTACAACAACAAAAAAAAATTTTTAAAAACTGCAGGAAAGATGTCCTTGTATCTTAGGAAATACACACTCAAGTATTAAAAAGTAGTAAAAAGACATGTCTCTGACTTACCCTTAAATAAAATGGTTTTATATACATTACAGAATGAACAACCTAATCCAAAAATCCAAAATCTGAAAAGCTCCCAAATTTGAAACTTTCTGAGCATCAACATGACCCAAGTGGAAAGCTCCACACCATGAAACTTTGTTTCATGCATAAAGTTACCAAACATATTGTATAAGATAACCTTCAGCCCATGCATAGAAGGTATACACAAAACAAGAGAGAAATCTATGTTTTGACTAGGGTCCCATCCCCAAGATTTCTTATTATGTAAATACAATTATTCTAAATGTGTTAGTCAGCTTTCTGTTGCTGTGACAAAATACCTGAGACAAACAACTTAAAAGTGGAAAGATTTACTTTGGGTCACAGTTTCAGAGGTTTCAGACCATGATTGGTTGGTTCCATTGTTTTTGAGCCTGTTTTTTTTTTTTTTTTTTTTTTGGTATTGGGGATTGAACTCAGGGGCACTCGACCACTGAGCCACATCCCCAGCCCTATTTTGTGTTTTATGTAGAGACAGGGTCTCACTGAGTTGCTTAGCTCCTCGCTATTCTGAGGCTGGCTTTGAACTGGAGATTCTCCTGTCTCAGCCTCCCAAAGTGCTGGGATTACAGGTGTGCGCCACAGTGCCCAGCTTTTGAGCCTGTTTGGAGCAGAACATCATGGCAGGAGCATGTGGTGGAGCAAAGCTGCCCCACTCAAAGCAGCCAGGAAGCAGAGAGAGAGAGAGAGAGAGAGAGAGAGAGAGAGAGAGAGAGAAAGAGAGAGAGAGAGAGAGAAGCCAGGTCCCAATATCCCCTTCAAGGGTACACCCTGAATGGCCTAACTTCTTTCCACTGTACTCCACCTCATAAAGCGTCCAACACCTCCTACTAGAGCCATACTCTGTAAACTAAGCCTTCAACACATGGGTCTTTGGGGGACATTCAAGACCCATGGGTAAAAGAATCTGGAAAAAAAAAATCCAAAATCTAAACACTTCTGGTCCCCAGCATTTCTGATATGTTTACTCCACCTGTATAGGTGAGAGAATATGAGGTAGAATGGCAACATGGGAAAGCCGTATCTGGGTAGAGTGTATGGGAATTCCTTGTATTAGTTTTGCAACTTTCTCAAATGTTTAAAATCATATCCAAACAAAAGATACCAAAATATGTGCAGGAAAGTTTTTTTTGTTTGTTTTGTTTTCAGTTTCAGGGGGCAGGGGGTGTTGTGCTAAGGATGAAACTCAGGGCCTTGAACATGCTAGGCAGGTGCTCTATCACTGAACTACGCCTCCAGCCCAGAAAGATCTTTTCAAAGCACTCTTTGAAGAGTAACATGAGTAGTATGAAAATAGTATGAGGTAGCCGGGTGCAGCAGAGCATGCCTGTGATCCCAGCACTTTGGGAGGCTGAGACAGGAGGATTGTGAGTTCAGAGTCATCCTCAGCAATGATGAGGCGCTAAGCAACTCAGTGAGACCCTGTCTCTAAATAAAACACAAACAGGGCTGGGGATGTGGCTCAGTGGTCAAGTGCCCCTGAGTTTAATCTTCAGTACAAAAAAAAAAATAGTATGAAGTGAACACTGCTATTATTCCCATGTTACACATGAAAAAAAAAAAAGTGAGGTGGAGCCTTCAAAAATGAGACTGAGGGACTGGGGTTGTGGCTCAGTAGTAGAGTGCTTGCCCAGCATGCGTGAGGCACTGGGTTCGATCCTCAGCACCACATAAAAATAAATAAAGACATTGTGTCCATCTACAGCTAAAAAAATATTTTTAAAAAAAATGAGACTGAGAACAGCTTCAAAAGACTTTGACTGGGGCTGGGGATTTTATAGTTCAGTCAGTAGAGTGCTTGCCTTGCATGCACAAGGCCCTGGGTTCAATCCCCAGCACCACCAAAAAAAAAAAAGAGGCTTTGATTGTCAAGAGAAGCATGCCCCTGCCAGGGGAGTCACTAATGGGGTGGATCTCTCATTTGGTCTCATTTTCACCTATACTTCTGCATAAGTACACAGAAAAGTACACTGTAGGGCTCAGCCTGGAAAAGATAGGTAGGTGAGAACTCTGCAGGTGCAGCAGGTGTGGGGGGAAGGAAAGAATCAGGATAGATGTTCCTGGAAATAAGGGATACCTGTGGGGAGGGGAGTGGGTGGACAGGAACCAGGTGGGAGGAAGACCTGCATTCCACTGTGCACCATGTGGACCTTTAGAATCTGAACATGCTGTAATTAGTACACAGAGACCTTCTCACGGTGTGGCAGGAAAGGCAAGAGGCCAAGCTGTTTGTTCAGACCAGGACTTGATCCACCTTTAGACTGGCCACGGTCTGCAATGCCTGCAGAGCCTCAGATACGACTCCAGCAGGTACTTGGAAGTGGACACCTGAGGCTTCATGGCACAGCAGGTGGCTGAAGGCTTGGAGGACACAGGACACTGCTAGGGAAGCACAACATCGACAGTCACTGATCAAGGAAGGCTCCTTTGGGCAGCCCCGATGATACCCGGGACTCCGCTGCAGGATGGGAAGGGAGGCAGGAAGGGGAGGTGTCCGCACGAATGGAGTGTGCAGACCTTGCCTGCAGCCACCTTCCTCAAGGCAGGAGCGCCAGGAAGGGCGTACAGACTGAAGACTTACCACGGAGAGAGAACAACTGAGTATGTTCTAGAAAAGTCCACAGAAGCCTGGAAAAAGGCAGAGGAGTTGTTGATGTGAGGACAAGAAGGAAACAAGGTGTGGAGGAGGCTGAAGGATCCCGGTTCTTACTGGGTCTCTAGAACCATGTGCAACTTGGGACAAATCTGCTCCCTTGATTAGTGATTCTCAAACTTAAGGCTCCATCAAAATCACTTGGGGGCTCTTTTTTCAAATGTGAATTCTGGATTCCACCTCCTGAGATTCTCATTAGGCTGACTGGGTGGGGCTGGGAACCTGCATTGGAGCCACTCACTCTCTTTAGAAGTTCAGATAAACGCGATCAACAGGTCATGCTGCCTCCAGGAAAACACAGAACCCTTTGGCCAGAGGTGGATCTTATTTAAAGCTATAAGCAAACTCAGTTTTTCCAACTACAAAACTTTGTAACTTTATATCTTGACCTTTCATATTACTTACAAGGCCCAATACACCATCTTCTTTATTTTCCTAATCTGGAATTATTTTGTGTATGTTCTCGTTATTTAAATGTCTGTGAGATCTAGGTGGGACAATGTCAGTCTTTGTTCACTGCTATATCTCCTTCCTTGCTTAGCTCCCACCAAGACGCTAACACACAAAGGTAATGGGATGCTGTAGTTTCAATCCTATCCAACTGCACCAGAAAGGGAAGGGAATCCACGCATGGCCAGTCACTTCCTGCTCAGCCAACTTCAGCCTGAGATGACCCACTTGACTTCTAGTGAACTCAAGACAAACATCCTGAAGGATGTTCCAATGGACGAACAAGAATGCTGCCGACCAAGCCCACAGGCTGTTCAGGCACCAGAGAAACAAAAGGAAACTCAGTCCTTAGGAAGCCTTCCATACCGAAGTAAGGAGATAGCTCCATTGAGCAGAGCTGGATCTCTAAAAGGGTGAAGCAAAGAGGGTGAGTTCCACCATGGACAGGGGCATCGGGTCAGGGAATCATGGAGGAATGCTGAGAAACCAAATGAACTCAGAAGTCAAGTTCACACATCTGCTAAAACAGCAGTAGAGCAAGCAGAGAGCTCTGGCTTCCCAGACAGACCCTGAGCGATGCAAGAAGGTGCCCCTGAGGGAATCTCATTAACCAGGAGCAGGAGTGCACCCCTGTCACCCTAGCTACAGGGGATGTTGAGGCGGAAACAGGAGAAACGCAAGTTCAAGGCCAGCCTGGGCAACTTGGGCAGACTCCATCTCAAAATAATTTAAAAAAAAAAATTTTTTTAAAGGAAAAAGAAAAAAAGAAGAAGAATTGCCAACATTAATATAATTGAGTTCCTTGACTGCCCAGCTTGGCCTGGTAAAGAACATGGTTTAGGGGGCAGACTAATTGACTGGGTTCTCCTGCCAGTGCTGCTGTTTATTAGCCAGGCAACACTGGGCAAGTTTTTAAACTCCCTAAGCCTCAGTTTCTCCACCAGCAGAACGGCGAGGCAACAATTCTTGCCTCACAGTGTTGCCATTAGAGTTAAACTAGACGATACCTTCAAAGCACACAGCCCAGAGTCTGGCACCATGAAAAACTTTAATAAATGTTCGCCAGTGTTAGTTCTTGTCTACAGGCTATGACTGCATGACAAGAGCATCCTCACCCACGTCTGGGAGAATCCAGGATGTAGGTAAATGGATGAAATCCAGACTCCCTTCAGCGGCTGAAGAGAGTCCTGCCTCCAGCTGGCAGCTCGGACTTGGCTTCGACCAATTTATTTAAGAGCATTACCGGTGCCGTGGGAGTTGAAGATTTTCACATCCAGATGAAAAGGAGCCCAAAGCTCTTAGATACTTAACACATCAGGAAAGAAAGAGCAAGATAGGTATGGGGAAGGGAAAATTGCCAAATAGTAAAGTACCTGACATTCCCCCAAATATCTATTTCTCCACCTCCTGCAAGTATTTTGTTATTACTTCCTGAATCATCTCCATTTTTCCAAGTAGAAATGTATGAATGACAAGTTTGAAAGTATTACCTGATGCTCATCGGGGTGCCCTTGACAAGGTACTTTCACATAATCTTATTCAAATTCTATATGCATTTAGGAAAAGGCAGATATATCTAACTACAGTGCTTCTCCATTATAGATACACTTCAGGATCAACTGAGGACTCTCTAAATATCCCATCATCACGCCATACCCCAGAGCAATGAAAACAGAATCTACTAGGATGGGCCATTCATGGGTATTTTCCAACTCCCCTCCAGGGGGTCCCAGGATTCCAATATGTAGCAGAAGTTGGGAACTACTCACTTTTCCCTATTTTTCCGGCAACCCCAATAACACCCCTTCATTCTCTGTTGGGGAAAGGAGATCAAGAGTCCTTATTCCCCCGTTGTAGAGTTATAAAGACTCAGACTCAAGAAAGACAGGTGATTTGCTACTAAGAAGGAGGACTCAAAATAGAATCCAGGGGCTGGGATTGTAGCTCAGTGGTAGAGCGCTTGCCTTGCATGCGTGAGGCCCTGGGTTCGATCCTCAGCACCACATACAAAGCAATAAAAAAAATAAAGACATCATGTCCATCTACAACTAAAAAAAAAAAAAAAAAAAGAATCCAAAACATCTGAGCAGGAAGCCTGCCTCTCCTGGCTCCCATGCTGCTCCTCCATACCAGCCACTCAGCTAGGCAGGAACCGAGCCGGGAAGAGGCAGGAAATCATGCCATGCTAATAATGCAAAGAAGGTGCTCCAGAGCCTGGGCAAGGGGGGAGGGGCAGGCTTTTCTACAATTTGTCTGAGAGCTGAGTCATGACTCAAAACAAAGGAGAGGGTGAGGGCCCAAAGAAGGAAGCATGGAGGATTAGCTTAGACAATAAGGGTTTGAGCATGATAGGAAAATGCTCCTAAGTCCATGCAGACCATGGCAAGTGGCTCCATAGACCTGTGCTCAGAAAGGTCCGCATCCTGGCCGGCTTCTGCCATTCAACCACTAACAATGTCTGGTCCCTCTGGCTGCCAATGGCTCACAGACTTGAGTGGGCAGCAGATCACTCAGAGGGCCCGTCAAACTACAGATCGCCAGGCTACACCCCCAGAGCTTCTGATTCCGCAGGCCTGATGTGGGTGAAGTCGATACACTGCTCTGGGACCGTGTCTGAAGAATCACTGTCCCAGGGCAAAAACTTTGGGGGGCCAGTGACCAGTAAAAAGACTGAAGAAAAACCCAAAGTCCTCCACCAGCTGCCAGGAAATATTTGTTTTGTGTCAGCCAAGAAAATAAACTGCTTTAAGTTGCTTTTGAAACTCCTTGAGCTGTAAGATGCCTGTAATATTTCTGTCCAGCAAAAGTCATTGTTCACTAGAGAAGGGTCTTTCTTCTTAAGTGTGATCTGTGTTTCTGGGGAACATTTTTCTTAGTGAGAAAAACAAAAAGTGCTTTATGACCAAAAAATCTGGTCCTCAAAATGTATATTGACAGAAAGCTATAAAAAGGACTCAGGGGGCTACAATCACTGCAGTTAGAACTGCCTGGTGAATGGAAGAGGACTATAATGAAGAACCTCTAATGTGATTTTTATCAACCCTAATTTATTCTCATGTTGCCAATGAAGAAATGGAAGTTCAGGAGGGGTGTGAGTGATTTGGCCAAAGCCAAAGAACTAGTGAGTGACAAAGGTGTGTAAAATTGAAGAAGTGTGTGGACTGGGGGTATAGTTCTATACCAGAGCACTTGTCTAGTATGTGGGAGGCCCTGGGTTCAATCCCCAGTACTGCTAAAAAAAATAAGTAAAAAGCTTTTAATCAGGTACTGGTGGATTGGGGGACTGTTGTGAGAATTCCATATGAAGAGGAATTTGCCTGTTTCCCTCCACCCCTGCCTCCCTGCACTATCAAGAGCAGAAGTAAGAAAAGTTCCCAGAGGTGAAGAAGCCCAGAGAGAGACCTGTCCTGTGCCTCGCAGCTCAGGTCCAGGTCAGCTGGGTGAAATAGCTCAGTGTGAGAAACAGAGAGGGCAGTTTCCTCTGATCTTCTGTGACTGTGGATATGTAAATACTATACATTCTAATTACCCTTCTGGCTTCCAGAATCCCCTAGACTGCCTGCATCTCTGGGCTTTATTCCAGCATGGACAAGAAAATCCTACAGAATTTTGCTTCCACTTAGGTTTCGATTAGCAAAACCAGAACAACGCACACATCCACACAATCATGGCGGCGGTGCAGGTAAGCAATGCTGGGACCACTTCCTCTCAGCCCAGGAAGGAGCACCACGTGACAGCCTGTCTTTAGTTTCCTCATCTGCAGATATACAATAACCCACTCCTATCTTATTGCAGTGATTCTAGGAGTCAATGTATCAGTGGTTCACAGAGTGTAGGACACAGGTCAGCAACGTTACTGGGGACCTGTTGGAAATGTACCTTCTCCCTACCAGACCCACGTGTCAAACTGTGACATTTAACCAGCCTTCCAGGAGCTTCTGATGCTTCTTTAAAGCTGACAACCACTGCTCTAGAATGTATGCACCACAAGGAATGTGTGCTGGTTTAATCGCTGCAGAATCTTCTGTGCTGGAACAATGACTGCCATGTTGCTGGCAAGCCACTTGATAAACAGCTATTAACGACTGAATGCATCCAGACGAACAGGAGAGGAGGGAAACCGGGGCTCAGAGAGCTGGGCACTTCCAGCTATATTTGCACAGCTCCACAACTAGCCATGTCGCTCATGAATTTGCTGTCAATTCCATGCATTGGAGACCTTATCTCACGGCTGTATTCCCAGCACTCAAACCGGCTCATCACAGCAGGCTCTTGGTAATGCCCCGCTGAGGGCAAAAGCCTCCCAGCCCTAAACCTAGGTTCACACCATCACCATCAACAGGTGTCACACACACCTAGATTTTCCTAAGATGGTAAAAGAATGCTAGAGAACACCAAGCCCCTGGTCATAATGTGATTTATCTGTTTAACTATTGGCCAGGCTCCCTCACGTAACTGTGTACCCCACGGCGGCGGGACTTTGCTCTGATCCTTGGCACTGGTGAGGGAGGCTGAGCACAGTAGGCACTCCATAAATACCTGCAGAATGAATGGCCAACACCTGGCTGGGTGGGACTGATTAACGCCAATGCCCTTCGGCACCTCCACCATGCTAAAATGAGCAGGTTCTCCAACAGCTCTCAAACAGCACAAGGGGGGAGACACAGTTGCAAGGAGATGCTATCAAAGCAGTCAAGAGTGAATTCCGGGGACCCCGGCTCCTGTCTCATGCCTCCCAGCTCCGCCATAACCATTCAATTCATGGCCACCGTTGCTCAGGCGGCCTCAGTGCCAGCTCACTGGCAAGAGCTGCTTTACTCCAGAAATTCCAGAGAAGGGCTGGGCTCTGATAAGACTTGGGGGGTGTGGGGGAGTTTACTGATTTATTTATATAATGAGCTCTGCCAAGGTGGTTTGCCAGCGAGACTAATGTCAACGTTGCTCAGGTGACCTGAGGCCCATCAAGAAGAGACTTCACATTGGCAGGAAAGAAACAGGGTTTTAGTTCTTCTACCAATGCATGGGGGGCGTATGTTAGCCTGACCATGTAGGGCCTCCAGTGGAGAGCATGATGTACACTAGGCATGCTGAGACTTCTTGTACCTGGTATCATCCCATCCTGGTCACGAGCCTGGGGGTGGGCATGCCCTACTCTTATCCCTGCTCTGCACTGAGAAGGAATTGGTTTCAGGCCACTTACTACTTGGGAGAGAGCCAGACTTGACCCAGTGTCCCTGATCTTTATGAAGGTCTTATCCACTGTGGGGTGGGGTGTGGTATGTCACACCAATGACTGCCTTCAACCAGGCAAATGTTTTTCTCCATGAGTGAATAATGTAGATACACTGACAGGTCTTCCATTTATTCTTCCATGACTAATAAGCCCCTCTTCTTTGGCTTCCTTCTCCCTCTCAACCCACGGAAAGAGACAGCAGGGATGGAAGGAGAAAGGCTTGGAAATCAGACAGACCTTGATTCCGATGCCAACTCTGCCCATTTCTACCTATGCACAACCTCGAGCTCATTCCCTGACATCTCTGGGTCCCAGTTTCCCCATTTGCAAAATGGCAAAAATAGAGGATGCCCAATAGTGCCTGGCATGTGACAGATGCTGGCTAAAGATCACTAGAGCTAATCATTATCATTGGTCGTCATCATCACCTGGTGCCAGTTGTTCCCATTGTGAGCGATGTAAAGACCAACGGTGCACTAGCAAGAAGTTCCTGGAATGCACGAGGAAATGCTCACAGAGCCATGGCTAGTCCAGAAAAGCCGTGGCAGATGCAGGATCGCGAGGCTGTCCCACGGTCATCTCATCCTAGCAGCCACCTGATGCCTGCGTCTTGACATTTTATCCTTCCACACCAGTTTCCAATCTGCACAAACTGGGGGTGGCCCCAAGTGGCCAATCAAACAAGCAACAGCCACCACCGGGCAGAGAGGAAGCCAGTGTGTTGAGGGTGAGGGGACCCCCCACCAAAACAGGCTCCAACAGCAGCAGGCGGCTGCGGGAGGAAAGTCAGCAGCTGCTGCCTGGTGTCCTTGCTGCCAGAGTGATGAATGGAACAAGCCAAGAGAAAAAGCCAACAAAGGTGTCCCTAATCTGGATGCAGTTTCATGTATTTTTTTTTTCTCGCTGACCATTGAGAGAGAACTGAAGACTCAGTCCCTTTTCTTTGGCAGACATTTGAAACCGAAAGATCCTGTTTCTTCCCAGTGAGAGATGTCATGGGTAGAGAGGCTACTGGGAGGCGGGGGTGCCTGTGATTCACAGCTCTTGTTCCCCCTCCTCTCTCTCTACTCCACCCCCTCGTCCCTGTCCAGCATCTTTATAGAACGGTCCCCTTCCAGTGCCACAGCGTGTCCCATTCTCCCCCGCACCCTACACCCCATTATTATGGCAAGAGGTTTTCTGCTTAGGAGCTGGAGGCTAAATGGCCTTCTGGCAAAGGTTAAATAACAAAACGCTGCTGTCTCCAGCTTCTCAGTTTTCTCCCTCTTTATCTCACTCTGAAACAGGGATTCCACAGCCTGGCTCAGTCCAGCTACAGCCGCAGCAAGTGCAGCTTCTGGTGGCTGCACCTCCAGGTGTGTGGGGCCAGCTGGCCTTCTCTGTTGGGACAGGCCGGGTCCAACCCTCAGGGATGTCCAAGCGGAAGTGCTTCCCTCAGCAAATAGCAAGGAGCTGGTGATAGAAATGCTACTGGAGCCACTTTTCCAGGTGAAGTGGATTTCACTCATCCAGGGCCCTCACCTCACTAGGGACTATGGATCCTCATTACCTAGAGCCACGTGTGACCAGAGAGAACTCCTGACACTCAGCATGAACAGCCACCTGCCTCTAGATTGGTGCCTACTGAAAATGCTACCCAAACGTAACCATTCAGACAGTTCTACTAGCAACATGCGGGACACCTCCAGTTCCCACTTATGCCGGCCTTGTCTCTTCTTACATGCACCTGAGCTTGGTGTGCCGGCCTTTCTGGTAACTAAGGCAACCTGATTCTCTTCCCTTCAAAAGGGCAGTATTTCTCTCACAGCTACCTGGGATCCCAGGGGATGGGAAAATCAGGTCAGTTTGGCTAAGCCCTCTCCCTGGAAGCAGGGGCATGGGGACAGAGAGGAGCTGTCTTGGCTACTCATTCACTAGCCCTGAGGAGCATTTGTCCAAGCGACTTGGAAATGACTTTGACCTCCTGCACCCTTCAAAGCGTCTTTGCCCCCATCTTTGTGCTCTCATCTGCAGAGATCTAGGTAGCTGGCTGCTCCCAGAAGGAAGAGTTTATGCCAAACGGTCATCCAAGCACCATGAAGATCTCAACAGCTTCTCCAACAGAGACTCCTTAGTAACATCCCGCCCTGAGATCACATCAGCTCTGCCCCTTCTAAAGAAGGAGCAGTAACCCTTAAGGCCAACTTGTCAAAGTCGGCAGAGGTAAACCAGGATGCTAACATGAGTGTGGGTTCAAGAGTCCAGCAACTGGGTCTCCATCATTCCTAAACCTTTCTGTCTCAGGTACTCCTACTTAGGTCATCCGGTTGTTGAAAGGATTACATGAGATCATAACACCAAATGCTTCACCCAGCAGAAAGTATAAGATGAGGATTCAATAGATGGTGGCATTTATAATAATTTTACTCACCTGTGGGTTCCCAAATGTCTTCTTTCTGTTATCTGTATTAGTACTTTATAAACTTATTTCTTTCTTAATAATTGACCTTATGTTATTAGATACTCATAGAATATGTAGTTCTTAAATTTGAGCCTTAAAAAGAGTAGAAGAGCCCTCTAAAAATGTGCATATAGGTACTATTATTATAAGTCGATAGTTGCTGGTGGACCATCGGGCAGAAGCACCGACCACAGAGGCTTTGAGAAGATCCCCTGGCTGGCTGGTTATACCTCACCAAAGAAAGCACATTGGAATATAAATTGGTAGAAAGTGATATCAGTTGAACAATAACCCTAAATTCATTTTAACCAATTGTAAAAATAATCATTCACTTGTGATCACTAGTACTCAAGACTGCTCGACATACAGAAAACTCCTGATACCACACACGATGGCCTCGACACTGTGAATTGAAACTCACCAATCTACATACTCCAGAATGGTTATAAGGAATAATTCAGTTACAGCATAAAACATACCTGAATTCTTAACCATTGAGCAGGAGAACTTGGATCTGATTTTTAGGGCAAAGTTTACATATAAGAAAAAGGAAGCCGGGCGCGGTGGCTCAAGCCTATAATCCCAGCACTTAGGGAGGCTGAGAAAGGAGAATCGCGAGTTCAAAGCCAGCCTCAGCAACAGCGAGGTGCCAAGCAACTCAGTGAGACCCTGTCTCTACATAAAACACAAAATGGGGCTGGGGATGTGGCTCAGTGGTTGAGTGCCCCTGAGTTCAATCCCCGGTACCAAAAGAAAAAAGAAAAAGGAGGGCTGGGGTTGTGGCTCAGTGGTAGAGCATTTGCCTCGCATGTGTGAGGCATGGGTTCGATTCTCAGAACCACATATAAAGAAATAAAATAAAGATCCATTGATAACTAAAAAAATATTAAAAAAAAAAAGAAAAGAAAAGAAAAAGGAAAGGCCAGGCATGGTGGCGCATGCCTGTAATCCTAGGACTTAGGGAGGTTGAGACAGGAGAATCGTGAGTTCAAAGGCAGTCTTACCAATGGCAAGGTGCTGAGCAACTCAGTGAGACCCTGTCTCTAAATAAAACACAAAATAAAACTGGGGATGTGGCTCAGTGGTCGAGTGCCCCTGAGTTCAATCCCTGGTAACAAAAAAAGAAAAAAGAAAAAAAAAAAGAAAGAAAGAAAAGAAAAGAAAAAGAAAAAAAAGAAAGAGGAAAAGAGATCTTTCCTAGACTCAAGGTTGGCATTCTTTACCATGTGACCTTGGACAAGTCCCTTATCTCTGAGTCTCAGTTTCATCTGCAAAATGAAAGGCCTGGTGGTTATTTAAGCAGAAAGGTTCATTCCAGCTGCAAAATGGGGTGGAGTCTCAGCCTTCCACCAACTCAGGCTTTTCCAGGTATTTTTTTCTAGTCAAACAATTGGCATACCCTAATGCCCCCTGAGTGCCAGGCTCTGAGCTGGCCGCTCCACCCATGTTAGTGTGTTATTGGAGTCAAGCCTCATAGATTTCTGTGCTTTTCCTCATCTGATGAAAGATAAAACCAAAGTTCAGAGAGAACATGTAACTTATCAAGGTCACTCAGGGAACAGGTGGCAGATACCAGCCCCTCTTTCCATTATCCACACTTGCCCTCTGGTTGACCGTGACTGCTATAGGTGACCGAAATCATGCCTATCCCAGTTCCATTTCCCAAGGCCAAATTCCTGAGGCAGTAGACCAAAGGACTTGAGTCAGCAACTCGTTCTGCAGGACACTGAATGGTGCGGTGGTTTAAAATATGGGTTCTGGAGTCAGCCTGCTGGGCAGTCACACAGCAGCTCCACAGAAGCATCAAGTGCTTGGGCCAGGGGTGGTGTTCAGTGGTAAAGCAGTGCCCTAGCATGCATGAGGCCCTGGTGTTTAAAAAAAAAAATTGAGTAGCTTCAGTAAATTTAACCTACCTAGATAATTCAAGTAGATAATTATGCCTGGTCCCGGGGTTGTTAGAAGGATTTGAAGAAATAACCCATGTAAAGCTCTGAGGAAGCCAGGCGTGGTGGCGCAAGCCTGTAATCCCAGCACTTTAGAGAGGCTGAGACAGAATTGCAAGTTCAAAGCCAGCTTCAGCAATGGCGAGGAGCTAAGCAACTCAGTGAGACCCTGTCTCTACATAAAACACAAAATAGGGCTGGGAATGTGGCTCAGTGGTTGAGTGCCCCTGAGTTCAATCTCCAGTACCAAAAAAAAAAAAAAAAAAGCTCTGAGCAGACCACCTGAATATAGTAAATGTTCAGTCCTTGTCTGTTCTCCACCTAAATAGGAGGGTACATGAACCTGGGGTCCATGAGGCCCCACATATTATGTGTGAGAAATTTTGTCAAGAAGCTGAGGCAAGAGGATTGCAAGTTCAAGGCCAGCCAGGACAACTTATTAAGACCCTGTCTCAAAATGTAAAATAAAAGGGCTGCAGATGTAATTCAGTGATAGGACACCCCTGGGTTTTCCGGGGGTGAAAAATAAACAAAAACTTTGCACTTTGGGAAAAATCCTGCTCCTGTGCCAAACTCATAAGAGTCTGGGACCCCATGGAGGTTAAGATCTTTTGACCAATGAGGACTCGACTTTCTACAATATAAACTATTTCTGAAATGAAGATGAGCAAAAGGTGGTCCTTGAATTAGGAGAGGAGCTGTCCTCTCAACCTGGCCTCCTGAGCCACGTGGGCCTCCAGATCCAGAAGCTGCCCAGAGTTCTCAGGTGCTTTCTGCAAGAAGTTGTGAACACATAGTAGGCAATGGGCAGGAATCAGCCTTCAGGAAACTTCTCTGGTAGGGCCAGTCCCAATGATCCATTCTTCCTCAGAGAACAATTGGTGTGTTTGTTTTTGCAGACCATGAAGTTAAATCCATGCAGGCCGCTGGCCCCATGTTGGCAGCTCCCAGAAGCATCCAAGTCTGCTGCACAAGGAGCCCCCCTCTCAGAGGCCATGCAGGCCCAATGTGCAGCACCTGGCTCTCTATGCCCTGTCACCTCCCCACATGGGCCTGGGCTAGGGCAGAGCCTGCGAGCCCTGGAGCCTTTCGCCCAGTGGGCAGGGCCCAAGCTGCCCACTGGACCCTCTCCGGTTGTTGGGACAACCGTCCTCAGGAATTTTGGTCTCCCAGTCCTCCCTGGGTGAGAAGGGCAGCAGTTGGCAAGGCTGGCCGCTTGGCTGCTCTTCCAACCCCCTGGTGAAAGGGGAAGCTGAAAACTGGATTCCCTACCCCCAGCAGCTCTGTGCGGACAGCACACAAAACAGCTCAGCCCAGAGAGAGGAATGTGCCAAGACATTCTTTAGGGTTGGTAACCGGAGATGCTATTTTGTCCTTGGTGGCTAAGAAATCACTTTTTCAACTGAAGGACCATTTGACTGACTTCTTTTAAATTCAGGAGAATGGGCGGGCATCTCCATGATTCAGGCAAGGAAAACACCAAGGGGCACACACACACACACACACACACTCTCTCTCTCTCTCTCTCTTAGGGAGTGGGGTTTTTAATGGGATTTTTGTTGTTATTGTTCAAAGCATTGACCAGCTGCAAAGATGTACCTATCCTGGGAGAATTTATCTGCCTGCCCCAGCAGCCCAGCTCTTTTTAGCTTTGTTAAATTGCCTCCTCCTCTTCTGCATCTCCCTTTTTCCATCATAAAATTGGTGGGTAAGGAGAGGCAGAAGGGCCTGAAGTCATATCTGAGAGCTGACAGGCCCTTGCAGACCATCCAATCAACCTCTTCTCTCACCCATGGAGCACTTGAACTTCAGGGAGCTCAAGCTAGTCGACAAAGCCAGACAGGCAGGACTAAAAGGTAGAACTCCCTAACCAGGTACACAGAAGGGAAAGTCCAGGGAACCACAGATAGATATCCTCAGCTTAGCTCTACCCCAACAGCTTCAGAGCTGGCCTACAATAGTCACCCCTGGGGCTGACTCCAAGCTCAGGTGCCCCACACCAGCCCAATTTGAGTAGGATGACCAGGAGGCCCAAAGATGAAGCCTTACATATCAATGAACAGAGCTGGAGATTTAGCTCTGTGGTAGAGCACTTGCCCAAGACCTCATGTTCAATCTCACTACCACTATCAAAGCAAAAACTTATAGTTGGGCTCAGAGCACATGCCTATAATCCCAGCAACTCAGGAGGCTGAGGCAGGAGGACTGCAAGTTTGAGGCCAGCCTCAGCAACTTAGAGAGGTCCTAAGCAACTTAGTGAGACTCTGTCTCAAAATAAAAAATTTAAAAAGGGCTGGGGATGTAGCTCAGTGGTAGTATCCCTGAGTTCAATCCCTGATACCAAAAACAACAACAAAAACCTACTTACAAGGTGAAGGTAAGCAGCTCCATTAAGCATCTGTACACTTTTGCCTCCTCTCCATCGCTTGCTAAGTCAACTAAAATCAAAGGCTTTGCAGGCCTGGCACTGGGGCCTTAAGCAGGCCATAGTGTCCAGCTAAAATAAAATGAATGACACTGACCACCCCCCAGCAATTACTGGATTCTTAGTTCCTCTCGATGGCAATAGATAGTTTCCCATTTGTGAAAGTGGTACAAAAACTTTAAGAGTGAGTTGATCCAAAGTCAAGTATTAAAGTAAGCAATAGCTCAAGTGGATATACCAGGAAGTCATGAAGGTGGCCCATGTGACACTGAAATGTGGGAAACTGTTCTAGCCAAGTCAGTGCTTCAAAGAAAGCTACACATCGTCGTCTTAAAAGAGTAAAGAATTACTGCTGTTTGCAAAACCTCCCTAGACTGCATTATTCTCTCAGATGCACGGTTATCATTGCTGACCTGACAGTCCTCACCCTCCAACATGACATCCAACTGCTTACAGAGAGGCACTGGGTACAGTCAACTGCAGGGACTTAAACTAGGGGAGGAAAGGTAAGCTTGAATTTTTCTGTTCTAAGAAGACTAGGGAAAAGGGGTTGCCAAGTTCGCCCACACCTGGGGCAACTCACTTGATGTGGGTAGGGAGAAAGCATGTCAGGAAGACAAGTTTGGATGGAAGAATGTCAGAGCAGGTCAAGAACTTGGTGTATGCATGTGGGAAGACCAAAATACTTGAGCAAATCACACCTCTGGGTTTCAGATCTTCTCTTCTGTTTAAAAATGGGAGTCGGGCTCAGATCTCTCAGGTCCCTTCCACCTTTTAAGAATCCCACTATTCAGCTGGGTGCTGTGGCGCATGCCCGTAATCCCAGCACTTTGGGAGGCTGAGACAGGAGAATTGCCAGTTCAAAGTCAGCCTCAGCAACGGGGAGGCGCAAGCAACTCAGTGAGACCTTGTCTCTACATAAAACACAAAATAGGGCTCAGGATGTGGCTCAGTGGTCAAGCAGCACTGAGTTTAATCCCTGGTACCAAAAAAAAAAAAAAAAAAAAGAATCCCACTATTCAACTTTTTCCCTTCCAAGCAAACCATTCATCTGACACACAGTGAAACCAAGGCTCAGAGGTCAAAGAAGTTTGCCTAAGGGACACTCTCCAGCATTAAAATGTTCTGTTCCAGATTTGGCATGGTGCTGAGCAGAGTGGGCACCAGGAAATGATGAATGAATGAATGAATGGACAGAAGCGCTCAATGGAAACTACTGGGAATTTCAACTCTCATTTTCTTGCCCTTGCTTTTTTTTTTTTTTTTTTTTTTTTTAAACTCGCATCTTGCTACACATCCCATCCTGGACTTCTGAGATACACCCCACCCCCATCCAAACCCCACATAATAAAGGTTCCAAAAAAAATCACCTCCATTGCTTCAGGGGACCTGACCCCCAAGGTCACAGATCAGGTGAAAATTCCACATTCCTAAGACGCTTTGACCACTAACCGTGTCAGCATAGGAAAACAAAGTGGTCTGGGGGTGGAAAGGTGGTCTCCCCCACTCCCGGGACACACATGGAGAGGGTGTGTGCGCAAAGTAATTCCAAGTAATCCAAACCCAGAGAAAAGTCTAGGGCGTTAAGACTCCACCTGCCTCAGCATAATCCCGTGCTCCAGCCAGCTAGGCGCTCACCAAGGTCAGGACGCGCTGGTGCAGGGCTGAGGAGCCTCGGGCCCCAGAGAAGAGAAAGGGAGGAGAAAGCGGCGATGGGCAGGGCTTCGCGGGAGGCCTCTCACCTCCATCTACATCCTAACAGCTTCCAAGTTGCTGTGACATTCCTGGAGAACCAGTCTCCCTCGGCTGCCCTCCCCCGCTCCCTCCTTCCTGTCCCACCCCAGCCTCCCCTGACTTGCTCTGGCGCTCTTCTCAGGCGCTAAGGAGGCACCTGTCAAAATGCACACTCCCGGCTGCCTCTTCCTCGCCCAGCGCCCTTCCTCCAGTAGTCTCCACCGAACCCTGTGTCCCTATCCCCCCCAGGCCAGGAGAGCTTCGCCTACAGACCCGACTTCACTAGCTAGGTCGCGGCCCCCGCCCCCGCCCAACCTCTCCACCTAAAGGGGGCGGGGGCAGGGCTAGAGCTTAAGGTCAAAACTCTGGGCAGGTGCTGGCTGGAGCCTAGGTGCACCAGCTGGGGATGGTGGTGGGGGGTGACCGGGCCAGCTCACTGGCCGTCTCCTCCTCTCTGCACCCCGCTGGGGCAGCAGTGGCGCTCCGGAAGGGGCGGGGGTGGGAGGCAAACTGAAGAAAGCGCGAGGGACACGCAGAGCTCCCCTGCCCCGCTGCTCAGCCCGAGTCGGTGGCCCCAAGGGCAGGTGGGGACCCTGGCGGGGGTGCCGGGGACTTCCCGGATCCTACCTGTCCCGCGGATCGATCCAGCTGGTGGTGCGGTTCGTGTGGTCTATGTAGTAGACCTTGCCGTCGAAGTCGCGAGCCTCCTCCCAGCCCTCCGGCAGGGGCAACTCCGGCCGGGGCATCTTCCCGAGCGCGGCCCGCGCTCCCCCATGCAGCTCGCGGCCGCCGCGGGGCTCAGCGGCTCCGGCCGGCCGTCCCTAGTCCAGGCGGCCGCCGAGGCACCATGATCGGGGGGTGGCGCCCGCGGACTGGGGGCCCTAATGGGGGCCGGCCGGGGTGGCGCCGCTGTCCATGCGGCCCTGCGGCCCCGGCGCCGCCCGCTCCTCCCGCCGCCGGCCTCTCACGCTGCCATGTGCGCCCGCAGCGACGCGGTGCGGGCCGGGTGCGCCCAGCCGGCCAAGGGGAGCGGGCCGAGCGCGGCTGCCGCCTGCCCTCCGCCGCCTCCGGCGCCCTGCTCGCCGCCCGCCGCCTCCCCAGCCGGGCGCCGCTTCTCCTCTCGGCTCGGCCGTTGCGAGCTCGTCCGCCTTGCGACTCTGCCTCCGCCAGGTGCGGCTCGGGCGGTGCAGGTAACTGCGCTGCCCCGGAAACGGGAGGCGGAGCGCCGGGCGCCTGGGTTCCCGGGTCTCCTCCCCGCGCCCAGCGCCACGAGGGCGGGTCCTAGGGCCCGAGACGCGCCCCCTCGTGGGACAGTCCGAGCGCCGACCACCCCAGCGCTGCCCCTGCCAAGGGGAAGGGAGCCTGCCGGTTACCTGGGGTCCAGAGCCAGAGAGGAGCCCCAGGAGGTTAGGACAAGACCCATTCTGCCTTGCTTCCCAGCGCTGCTGGCTCTCCCACCCCGAGTGTCCAGGGCTCTTGGCACAGGTGGCCCCAACACTCCCAGCTTTTCTGTTATGCAGAATCAGGAGTCAGGCAGGAAGTGGTTAAGTGGGAAGATTCTTTTAAATCGGGGAACATAAGTTTTCCAGGATCTCTTATCCCTTCCCCCAGCACAGGCACCATCTGTCTCCCTCTTATTCAATTCTCCCCACGTTGTTTCAGCTACCCTACCCCACCCCTTAATTTGCAAATGTAGCTGGCTCTCCTTAGGGTCCCTAAAATTAGTGCTACAGCTCTGCTTCCCTGGGGGGGGGGGGACTTCCAGAGGTTGTCAGGGGAAGCACTTTGTAAAAGTAATGGTAACGATATAGTTAGTAACATTGAGTACTTACCTGTGACCTACCTGTAAGAAAGGTGGGAGGATGGAGAAAGAGAGGAGCAAAACTCCATCTCGAAAAAATTTTAAGAGAAGAAATTAAAGCAATCAGCCAGGCACTGTGGTGTGTACCTGTGGTCCCAGCTACTTAGGAGGATCACTTGAGCCCGGAAATTCCAGGCCAGTCCAGTCAAAACAAAAAGCAAGACACTCTCTTCAAACATGAAAATAAATAATGTTAATAACTTATTTAATAATAAACAATGTCTCTTGAGAATTTGGAAATAGTGAATTAAATACAAAAAAATAAAAAAAGAGGGTAGCAGGATTGCACTTGTGCTTCGCTTAGGTGGTGTTCCCAGGGGATGAGATCAACCATTTTTGGAGAGGACATATGACCGGAAGCTGGACTACAGAAATGGACCACAGTACAGTGCATCCTCTTGCCTGAGTCCTGTGGTCTCCCAAAAACATCACTCCCTGGGCCTGTATGGGCCAGAATGTGCTAAGCAAGAGAGGGACTCCCCTGTTCTCAATGTCATCTCTGCTTGATAGAGAAGACCCTCTGTGGTGAGCTCCTCACCTTCTGCAAAGTTAATTATTTCCCTAAGGCCAGGGCTGAGAGGCTGAGTGTTTGGTTCTTCATTCTCTCCTTCCACAAATCCTAGGCACCAAAGCCCAGGAACTCTGGCTCCAGGAAGGTCCCATACACCCAAAAGTAGGAGTTCCCCATTCTTTCATGGGGAATTCCCTTAGCCCTCTCCACTTGCTCTGCTTAGGCCAACCTTTCAGTATGTAAAAAATTCCCAGTTTTATTTTTTCCCATGGTGCCGAGAATCCAGTCTGGGCCTTGCACATGCCAGGTAAGTAACCTTGCACTAAGCTACACCCCCAGAAAAACCCTCCAATTATTAATTAGAGCAACAGCCCAGAAGTTAAGCTGGCCTGATGCCATGTGTTTCTCACACCTGATCTCCTTTAGTCTTCACAGCAATCTGGAGTAGGGAAATCTATATATTATGCCCATTTTATGGATGAGGAAATTGAGGCTTCAGAATGGCCTGGGGCACCCAGCTAATGAGATAAACTAGGTCTGTCTGACTCTAATGACATTGCTTTCAACCACTAACCTATGCTTCCCCTCTTTTTAAAAATTCTCCTGTAGGGGCTGGGGTTGTGGCTCGGTAGTAAATCACTTGCCTAGCACGTATAAGGCACTGGGTTCGATCCTCAGCACCACATAAAAATACATAAATACATAAAAAATACATAAATAAAATAAAGGTATTATGTCCATCTCCAGAACCTCTCTCTGGTTTCGGTCTGGAATATCATGGATGCTGACAAACATCATCTCTATTGATGTTTGTTTCATAATTTTTTGACTGAGAAGCAAGACCTCTGGAATTAAGCTGCTTAGATCCCAAACTCACATTACTTTCCAGCTGTATGAACTTGGGCGACTTGCTCAATGCAAGTGTTAGTTTGGGATCTGAAAAAAAAATCACATAATAATGTGGACTCTTTAGGGATGGTTGTAAGGGGTGAAATGAGATGAGAGGTCATCATGTCAGGAGCCTCATGTCTGGCAGCAAGCAACCTCTATGAAATGTGGGCCATTTCTTCTTGAAACACAAGTCCATGGTGGCTGCTTCTAACAGTTCATTCTCCCAATTGTTGATTTCTTGTGTGTGTGTCTTACTTTCCAACCAAGTCCTCTAACCAGATGTGCTCATTGTGAAACACCTTGCAGATTTTCAAATCCAACTTTCTTTTTAACTCAGATGCCCACTGCCTGGCATTTCCTAAATGCTTGCTCCTTTGGACCTTTATACCTGACCAGGGTAAGAACTGACTCAAGGCCTTGGCCCTCCCACCCCCAACAAAAGAATCCCAGGTTATCTCTGAGGAACTCAAGCAGGGTGAGGTCATAAAACAGATGGCCACCTGCCCCATGCCATGGCAGGTGAATCAACCCCGGCATTCTGTGAGGCCCAGGGCAAACGTGCAGGGGATTAAAGGTAGAACCGGCTCAGCCACGTGATAGGCCACATTGGAGTTTAGTCTACAGGTGACTGAACTGCAGGAATCTGAACTGACGAGGCCCTGGCCTCTCATGGCCTGCCTCCTGGGGCTCTGTCTGGCTGCCTGAGTGCTGAGTTCAAGGAGACAGTCCTGTCCATTGTTGGAGCCAAGCAGAAGTGACCATCGGCCAAACCTTTCTTCATTTGCTTTCAGAGCCAGCGAGGCCCAGAGAAGACACCAAGCCTGGGACAGTTTGCTTGTTTTTAAAAGCAGTGCCCACTTAAATCAGTTCCCCACTGTAATAGCCATGAAGAAAGGCTACTTTCCACATATATGCCTTAAGAGACAGGGTGACATATTTCATGGCGATGGCGAGGAGGAGAAATTAAATACAAAGAAAGAAGGAAATGGAAATGCCAGCATCACTTCCCATCGGCACTTGCATTCTTTAGGGCAATGGAAGCTTGGAGAACTTCTGCTGAGATTTGTCTTTCTACTCGGTGACTACCTCCCTGCCTCATGCTGTCCCTCCCACACATCCTGGGGAATGCACACAGTTATGTTCTATGGCTGAACCAATAATGTCCCCTTCCTTTAGTCACGCATTACTTGAGGTTCATGGTGGACTGTTTTTTTCAATGATGGGAAAACATGTCCTAAGCCAGAGAAAATTAGAGTGGAAGAAATCCTTGGCAACATGAGAGCCGAGGCAGGCGAAATGGTTTCTTATTTACCTCTGGCTCCTCAGTGCTTAATACAGCACTGGAAAATAAATTGAAGTCTAACACAGCCTGTTCATTTTACAGATGGGGAAAGGAGTCTCTATGCATGATGATTCATTGTCCTTGGTCTTATTGATCCCATTTTATAGAGGAGCAAACTGAGGCACAAGAGGTTAAAGTGGCTTTCCTATAGCCACTTAGTAAATAATGGAGCCCAAATGTCAGTGCTGCTTCCTTGGACTTTCTCTTATGAATTCCCAGCAAGGTGACTCTAAAGTACCTAGAAGGAAAGACTTCAGGGTTAC
Source organism: Xerus rutilus (assembly GCA_028644305.1). Lineage (NCBI taxonomy): Eukaryota > Metazoa > Chordata > Mammalia > Rodentia > Sciuridae > Xerus > Xerus rutilus. The sequence goes on along the minus strand of CM053405.1, from coordinate 134,066,536 downwards.
TGTCTGGTTGATAGCCAGGAGGTCAGTCTTTTTTTGGTACCAGTGATTGAACTCGGGGTTACTCGACCACTGAGACACATCCCCAGCCCTATTTTGTGTTTTATGTAGAGACAGGGTCTCACTGAGTTGCTTAGCACCTCGCCGTTGCTGAGGCTGACTTTGAACTGGCAATTCTCCTGTCAGCCTCCCAAAGTGCTGGGATTACAGGCGTGCGCTGCTGCACCCAACTAGGAGGCCAGTCTTGAACCCCTGTCTTCATTTGAGTTGTGGACTCATCTGGAATGGTTGGAGGAGGCTTTGGAGGCTGGCAGGGCAGCCAAAGCAGATCATCCCTAAACTTGCAGTGAGCAGGCAGAGTGGAGATGAGGGCTCTACACCCCAGCTGAAGAGAGGCCTACCTGCCTGATGCTGTCACAGACCTACCTTGGGGTAAACAGTAGGGGATGGAATAGGCCACACAGTCCCTGGAGGTAGGGCGTTTTCCTCCCATGCTGCCTGCTCCCCACCGGGCTCTCCCCTTACTGCTTTGTGCATTAACTGGATTTCTCCTGGGCCAGCGGTGATCCTGGGGCTGCAGGACAGGTTGAATCCATCCTGTTTCCAGAGCCCTCATCCAAGTGTCCTCTGGGACCTGGGAGCTGTTGTGTCTTTCACCAAGCAGGAAATGAATTATGCACTGCAGGAGGAGGAGATGAAATCTGTTTCAAGGGTGGGGGCGTGGAGGGAGGGAGGGGAGCGTGTGAGCAGAGGGAGGGCGCTCTTGCTCAGCAGCCGCTCTCCTCCCCTCCTACCCCAGCGCAGCAGAGCCCTGGTGGAAACGAGGGTGGGCGGCAAGCGCAGTACCCAGCAGGCTGGCTGAAAGAAGCCGCTCCTGGGTATTTATAGCACTGGCATCGCCATGGTACCCAGGCACTTAAATTAAACTCCAGCCCAACTGTTTAGAGAAGCTGGGAATGAAGAGCTGTTCACCTGTCCACTGTGCGTGGTCTGACACCTCATTCTCAGAACTTCAGCACTTTAAAGAGATGCAAACTGAATGAATTTTACAAACCACCCAGCAAGAAGGGCGTGGGGTTGAGATTTAACCCCAGATAACCTGCCTCGACAAGGTGACTGGGTGGAGTAGCAGGAAAAAAAAATGAACAAGAAAAACAAATACAAACAACCCCAAAACCGTAGCTGATATTTGATTGTGCCTTTCAGTGGATGTGACTTTGGGCGTGAGACTGAGCCTCTCCCAACCTCAGTTTCCTTGTCTGTAAAAATGAGAGCAACAATACCCACCTTGCTGTTGGCCTGTTAGTCCACCTTTTGTTGCTGACTAACAAAATACCCAACATGAACAACTTGAAGAATGAAAGATTTATTTCAGGTTTCAGAGGTTTCAATCCATGGGCAAACTGGCTACTTTGGGACACAGGTGAAGCTGAATGTCATGGTGGAAAGCCATGCAGCTCATGGCAGCTGGGAAGCAGAGAGAGCAAGCCAGAGAACGGGCTGGGGGGAGAAATGCCTCCCAGGGAGCACCCTAGTGACCTGCTTCCTCCAACGTGGCTCCACCACCTCTCCCCTCTGTCATCAGATTCTTAATCCATCAGTGGGTTAATCCATCCATGCAGAGTCATCCTGATCCAGTCATTCCCAAGGACCCCCACTTCTGAACACTGCTGTCCAAGTTTTTTCATTTAAACAGTGGGAAGAATAGAGGAAAAGCATGCCTGGTTCATCTTCCTGGAAGCAGAAAGTCATTGCCTACTGTGAACCAACAAAGCTCAATATGTCTAAGCTGGAATTCACACTTTCCAATTGTTATTTTTATTTCAAGTCCTGGGGACCAAACCAAGACCTTGCACGTGCTAGGCAAGGGCTCTATCACTGAGCTGTATTTTACTTTGAGACAGGGTTTCACTAAGTTTCCCAGGCTGTCCTTGAATTTGCAATTCTCCTGCCTCAGCCCCTCCGGTAGCTAGGATTCCAGGCGCACGTGAATATACCTGCCTGGATTTCTTCTTTCTTTTTGAGCAAAGGCCGACCTCAGGTTCTTTTTATCTGATTCTTGACCATTTGAATGATATCTTAACTGATCTCATCTCTTGTATTCTCACCAACATTTATCCCTGCAGTACACCTCCTGATCCTTCTAAAGCAGGGTCCACAGGTGTGTTCCTCAGTGTGAAGCATAAAAATGGTCTGAGACCAAAGATATCTGGGAAATGTTGATTTTAATAAAGGAAATAAATTTGTTTCCTGTGAGACTTTCCAGAGTGCTAAGTGTATGTACATCCATGGTGAAGAGGCTAGGAAAAAAATATATGGAATACAAAATTGATCAGATTTTGACTAAACTATCTTATTTCTTCATGAGCATCTCTAGTATCCAATGGCTTGGCCAAAACTTTTCTGTAAAGAATCAGATAACAAAGGGCTCGGGAGGCTGAGACAGGAGGATTGCGAGTTCAAAGCCAGCCTCAGCAACTTAGTGAGGCCCTAAGCAACTTAGTGAGACCCTGTCTCTAAATAAAATAAAAAAAAGTCCTGGGATGTGGCTCAGTGGTTAAGCGCCACTGGGTTCCATCCCCAGTTCAAAAAAAAAAAAAAATCAGATATCATCTCCGCTTGGTGATCTACTAGGCCCTACTGCTGTTCTAGGGTGAGGCCGCAGCAAACAATACATAAACAGATGGGTGTGGTTGTGTGCCAAGAAAACTACTTACAAAAACAGATCTGTGGCCCTCAGGTTGTGGTGTGTTTGTGCTTGTTCCAAACATGATTTTAATGAGAGACTCAGGTATCATCCTGGATTTCTTTCTTCTCTTTACTCCCTATATCTATTCTGTCTACAAGAGCCTTGGATCCTATCACCAAAATGAGTCTTGGATCCGTAGCCTCCTCTTGGCGTCCCCTTCCACTGCCTGAGATCCAGGACATCACTGCCTGCCCGGGCACAGCTTCCCAGAGGACCTTCCTCGGCCTCCTTGCCCTCCATCCCACATGCATGGTCATTGTGAAACAGACATCGGTCATCTCAGCCACTCTTCGCTGGTCTTCCGGGTGAAGTTCAAGCATCTTGCCCTGTGTCCTGGGGTCCAGTGTGAGCTGGCCGTGCCACCCTTGCAGTCCTGGTTTCTGCCTCCTCCCTCACTGCAGGATGAGGCCTGGGGTGATTTGCACACAGGCCTTCCCCCCCCACCACCTTTCACCAGGCTGCCCTGCTGGGAAGACTGTCCTCAGCGGGCGGAGTTCTCCCGCAGGCTCCAGAGGAGATGCCGCTCTTCTTCCACTGCTCCCCATCTCCTTTGGCCCTCAGCACACTGCTTTATTTAATTTTTTTCTGTTTCTCTCTTTTTCTTTCCCATTTAGACAGTAAGAACCATGAAGACAGTTTCTTATTTGTATATTTTTTCTTTCTTTTTTTCCTACATCCCTGATACCTGAACCAGGCCCAGGGCAGATCGGCCTGCAGGACATGGCTATAAGAGGACATCAGCCAATACCGTGAACAGGGCCTGTGGCCCCTTGATACCACCTTTTGATCATTTTTTATTCTTGTAGGGAGCAGATGGCATTAGTTTGTTGGAATAATTAGGCACCTGTAGGCCCCTCTAAGATACAATTTGCCCATCTGTAGTGAGGAATGAGAATCACACAGCATCTGAAGGCCATTTGTGATTGGATTTTTGCTTTTAGTTTGAGACTAACGGTCTTCTTCTTTTTTTTTTTCTCCCCAGAGACTTTGAGACCTCTGTATCTTTCCTTATCAAGCTCCGTATCAATCAAACATTAGGAAAAAGCCAAATGCAACAAAGGATCCATGAAGGACTCTGGGTTGCTTTAAAAAAAAATGCTACAAAGGATGTTCTTGGTACTCCTGTAAGGTGGCATGTGATTCAGACAATATTTCTGCATCAGTGCCAAGTATCTTGGGACCTGTGGTAGCATGGTACTTGTGTGGAGAAGGAGCCTTATTCTTGGTGACCATCAGCTGAAGAATTTAGGAGTAAAGTGTTGTGAGTCCTGCAAGTTATTTTCAGATGATTCAGTAACCACCTGAGCATTTCAGAGGTCAGGAGGAAGGGAGGGAGAGTGATTCTGGTTAGTAATAGTAAAGTGTTAGCTGGTAAGTAATAGTAAAAAAGGCGCTCTATTTGATACCTTAACTCCCATCTCACTTATCACAGTGTCTACCACAAACTATCCCTCAATGAATATTGGCTGAATTATAATAACAGCAACAACAATTACTAGGTCACCTAAAAACGTGCCCTAAATTGCTTAAGATGATCTATTAATTTCCTTTTCAGGAACTTCTGATATTGGGCTTGGAGCAACTTTATAGCCAATGAGCCCAGCATTTGGCCATCTCTCTCCTGGTGAGCCATAAGGCCTAAGTTCCAAAAATATTTTACAGAGCTTAGCATTTTTTTTTTCTTTTTTTGTACCAGGGATTGAACTCAGGGGCACTCGACCACTGAGCCACTTCCCCAGCCCTATTTTGTGTTTTATGTAGAGACAGGGTCTCACTGAGTTGCTTAGTGCCTCATCATTGCTGAGGCTGGCTTTGAACTCGCGATTCTCCTGTCTCCATCTCCCAAAGTGCTGAGATTACAGGTGTGCACCACCGTGCCTGGCTGAGCTTAGCGTTTCTATCATAAATGTCTTTATAAAGGAAATAAAGACGGGGAGAAATTTGGCATATTCTAAGTAAGGTAAAAGGGTCACAATTTCTGGCCTGATTCAGACAAAGAAGGATAGAGTCACTGTCCTTACTGTCCTGCCATCTTCCTGGACAGTCCCCTCATGTTCCTGCAGCAGCCCTGCAGCAGGTGGCTGGTGTCTGCTCCATCTCCTGGCTCAGAGACCAAAATGGCACTAGGGGGTCACGGGCAGACGCAGTCCTTTTGCTGGCCGCAGTTCCTTGTCTTATGTTTCCATTTCATCCCGGTCAAAGACTCACAACAAGCCAGGTGTGGTGGCTCACGCTTGTAATCCCAGCACTTAGGGAGGCTGAGACAGGAGAATCGCGAGTTCAAAGCCAGCCTCAGCAACGGCGAGGCGGTAAGCAACTCAGTGAGACCCTGTCTCTACATAAAACACAAAATAGGGCTGGGGATGTGGCTCAGTGGTCCAGTACCCCTGAATTCAATCCCCAGTACCAAAAAAAAAAAAAAAAGACTCACGACAAAATTGGTCCAGCCCAGGACATTGACAGCCCTTAAAGCAGCGGACAGACCTTCAAAGATTAGCCTGCCTTCTGCCAGAGGCCAAGGATCAGAGGATGGGACTTGATGGAGCAGGCATGTGCTGGTTTGATCACTTCTGTAAACAGGGGCTTCTCTAGGGAGCAGCAGTGAGGCAATAATAGTAATGACGGCAGATGCTGATTGAGCACTGAAGCCATAGCAGGTGCCAAGCAGGCACTTCCCACATGCATTGGTCATTCCAGGGTCAACACGTAAGACACCTGGGACTCCAGACCCAGGCCTGTCTGGCCTAAAACTCCAGGATATGGAATAGCTAGTGTAAGGCCATCACACCCTACTCCTGGGGGTGTAGACGTCTCTACTGGTGCATGAGATCATGCGTCTGAGTGTTTGGTACTGCTGCAGGTTAATCTAAGGGTGATATGTATTACTGTCATCCCAAGCGTGCAGGGCCCCCTCTGCAGTTCTCACGCTCAGCTCTAGCACCTCGGAAGAGAAACTAATTTCCAATTAACAAGTTAATAGGTAATGCAGATGCTCCAAAGAGGGGCACGGTTTGCTATCAGCATGTGTCTAGCCCAGACAGGGGAATTACTGGAGGAGAGGGGAGGCTAATCCCACCTCCACTTGGCTCCACCTGGCATGGACACAGTCCACTGCCTGGAGTTTGCTCAGTAAAGTCCTCCCGCTGTAGGGCGGCCAGGGAACTCCCTTCCTCCAGGTGGTGGGGAAGCTGCCATCTGTGCATCCTCCGGTTAAGAGGGATTTGGGCTCAGATCACGAATAGAGCTTCTGAGCCAGAAACATGGCAAATGGGGTGACTCCATTTGCTGGGGCCAAAGCCTACCAGTTCCTCTATGCTGGGTCCTTGGTTTGTCCCTCTAGAACCCATAATGAGGTCGGGCCAGACCAGCATAGGCCTGAGGTTGGAAGATCACTGTATGGGAGTCCCACACCCAGCACAATGAGTGTAGTACCTGCCTCCAGTGAGTACCTGAGGAATCAATGAATGTACTTTATGGACCCTGAACCATCATGTCTAGGTGAGCAGCACAAGCCAGAGACTCATATTTGGCTGTGACCTGCAGCTGACGATTGGTGAACGATTCTTCACCATCCTTCCTTTCAATAAGGTCACCTGGGCTGAGTCGCTGCAATCCCCACTCAAGAACCAGGAACTGAAGTGTGAACCGTGTGCTTGGGACAGCATGTGCCTTGTGCCCGGAGGCAGAGAGGAGTTGGGTTCTGCAGGATCAGATCTCTATGGAGATCACAGAGCAGGTGGACACTGCCACAGAGGTCCTGTGTGTTGCTAACTCCAGTAGACAGGTGAGATTCTTTTGTCCCTGTCTCCTTGCTGTGCCCTTCAACAGGGATGCCAGCCCAGAACACCAGCACCAGCTCACACTGTCATGCTCACAAGACCTGGCTGTTTCTCCAGCCCCACCCTGTCGTAGATGGCTTGAAATCCCCTAGCCACACCTGTGGTGTTGCATCTGCTCTGTGCAAGCATCCATGCTGGTTCTTGTAGGTCCCCAGCATGCCACAATCTACATCAACGACCCCACTGTAGAGACACATGTGGTGGTGTCTGGGGGGTGATATCATCACCTGCCTACATTGCTTTCCCTCTTTACCTCTGAGAGGTTGGGGCGGGGGTCTTGATTTCTGCAGGGGATGAACTCTGGGCTGATTTGGTGCAGGACTTTTCTTGGAGAGGTCAGGAACAATACCTGGGAGGAAAGGGGAGATGCAGGAATGGGCCATGGGATACACTGGAAACAGTCCTGGCTTTAGCTGACCCCCTGAAAGCCCTGGAGTGGGGAGTGACTCTTCAGAGACACCACTTCCTGCAGTGAGCAGCGCATCTTTGTACCCCTGTTTTTATCAGACACTGGATGTGGATGGTCATTCCTGGGGAGGGGATGACTTTGCAGGCAGCTCCCTTCAGCTGGATTGCTGAAGAAGGAGGTCTGTATCTGCTTTAAGGGACAGGCCATGTTGTGACCCAACTGAGCTGGGCAAACACAACCTCAGAGTCTGGAAGAATGTAGAAAATGTTCTCCTGTTGTTTCTAGCAGTTTTTGTGGTGTCGTTGTTTTTAGGGGTGCCAGGCCTAAGTTTCCCATCCTTGGACATCAAAGTGACTATACATGTGAAGTCAGCAGAAAAGGACTTCACCCAGGGTCATCTGTTCTCAGCTCTTTCTCTCTGAATGGCTCCAGAGGGTTTTATTCTCTTGTCTTCCTCTACCTGCTGGTCTCATGGAGAGATGCCCATTTCCATGGTGTAAATGCTCTCACCACGGTGGATTCCAAACTACCAGCATACTGCCACCAAACATGGGTTTGGGAGGGGACACGTGTTTGGGTCCTGTGTGCAGGCTCCAGCACTGCCCTGAGCTCAGGCAGAGTGAATGCCAGCAGAGCGCTCCTGGAGCCAATGCTCCTGGGCTGAGTGCTGGGCACAGTGGGGGGATCCATGCTGGTCACTACTTTACAAGAGCTTGCCTAGCTTCCTTCACATCCCAAGGCCTGGGTGTTGAATGGCTCCAGCTTGGTCTCTGTCCCATTTCCCCGGTGCTTTTTATCCACAGGAAGTGCTCTGAGTGTGAATCTCATCTTTCTTTCTTTCTTTTCAGTACTGGAATACACTCAGGGCATCTCATACGCTAGGCAAGTAGTCTATCATCCCAGTGGCTAAATCTCTCTTTTTTTTTTTCTTCGGTGCCAGGGATTGAACTCAGGGGTACTCAACCACTGAGCCACATCTCCAGCCCTATTTTGTGTTTTATGTAGAGACAGGGTCTCACTGAGTTGCTTAGCACCTCACTCTTGCTGAGGCTGGCTTTGAACTCGTGATTCTCCTGTCTCAGCCTCCCAAAGTGCTGGGATTACAGGCGTGCGCCACTACGCCCAGCTCATTTTTTTTTTTTTTAATACTGGAGATTTAACCCAGGGGTGCTTCACTGCTGAGCCACATCCCTCAGCCCTTTTTATTTTTTATTTTATTTGAGACAAAGTCTTGCTAAGTTGCCTAGGGCCTTGCTAGGTTGCTTAGGCTGGTCTTGAACTTGTGATCCTCCTGCCTCAGCCTCCTGAGCCACTGGGATTATAGGCATGCACCAGTGTGCCAAGCTGAATTTCTTTTCTTGGTGTGCAGGCCCTCAGTTCTTCTCCTCTGCCAGATTCTCTATGGGCCAAGCAAGGGTGGAGTGGCCTATGGGGTTGCCAAGATAGGGAAAGGGCTTTTTCTAGCAAGGATTCTGCCCCAGGTGTAGGATAGCCAGGCCTTTGGAAGAACCACTTTCTATCCTGCAGAAATCATTGAGATGGCACTAAAAGATGTGCTTTAGCTGGGTGTGGTGGCACATGCCTTAAATCCCAGTGACTTGGGCAGCTGAGGCAGGATAAAAAGTAGAAAGCAGCCGGGCGTGGTGGTGCACGCCTGTAATCCTAGCACTTTGGGAG
>CM053405.1:134045924-134057365 GCA_028644305.1 Xerus rutilus | reverse complement strand
TGTGTATTTGGTTGAGATAAGACTCAGATAAGGGTTGTTGAGGGAGTGGCCTGGGAGTGGAGATAGTAGACTGAAAGCATGAGAAAAATTTCCAGCCACCTGGGAGGGGCCTAGGTGGGGTTTGATTTGCTGTGCAACCTCCCAAAGCCTCGGGTTTCTCATCTGTTCCCAACTGTCTCATGCACAGCTTGGGAAGTTTAAGCAAGATGAATTTGGGTGAAGCCGGGTGTGGTGGTGCATGCCTGTAATCCCAACACTTTGGGAGGCTGAGACAGGAGAACTTGTGAGTTCAAAGTCAGCCTCAGCAATGGTGAGGCTCTAAGCAACTCAGTGAAACCCTCTCTCTAACTAAAACACAAAATAGAGCTGTGGATGTGGCTCAGTGGTCGAGTACCCCTGAGTTCAATCACTTGTACCAAAAACAAATGAACAAAAAGTTCCATTATTTTTGGCAATATTTGCTTACCATTTAATGTGCACATAGTCAATGCTGAGCATTTGCCTTACATTTCACACGTATTATTTTCATTAATCTTTCTAAATAAGTTTTTTTTTTTGGTACCATGAACTCGCGATCCTCCTGTCTCAGCCTCCCAAAGTGCTGGGATTACAGGCTTGCGCCACCGTGCCCGGCTCTAAATAAGGTATTTTTAGCCTTATGTTACAAATGGGGAAAAGCAAAGGTCAGGGAGGTGAAGGAAGTGTGGAGATGTACCCAGAAAGTTAGTGGAGGTGCCACGCTCAAAGTCGGGTCTGGTTGCTTCCGGGGCTGATCTTCGGGATAGTGCTTCCGGGAGCCAATTCCAGGGCCCCTGCATGGAGGCCTCCCCTGGGCGGTGTCTCCCAACAGCCTCCTGCAAACTCCAGTCGTCCCACCTCAGCCCAGGCGCCCGGGCTGGCTCCAGGCAGATTGTATGGGAAAGGTTGCCACCTGGTGGCCAAACAGCGAGCCAACACTTACCATCAGGCGGTGCCCGCTTGCAAAAGGGGCTTTGGCGGACAGGTACAATCTGGCTGACAGGGGCTTTGGCGGAAGAGAGCAGCTGGGACAGCCCTGGTGCTGGAGGGCTGCCTGTCCACACCCAGAGTGCTGGTGCAGGGCTGCCCAGTTGCCAGGATGGACGGTGGGGTGTGGGGAGGGGCGTGGTGGACCAGAACTCACCTTTTCTCAGGTGTTGTCCCTTCATCAGGGTGTGGTCTCGCTTCCCTCAGGAGAAGGGAAATCAGTGCCTGACCTGGAGTGAGGCCTCAGGAAGGTCCTGGACAGGATCCTGCCCTTGGTGTTCCCCATATATAGACATGGTCCTCAGCTCCGAGGAAACTGCAGAAGCTCCCCTCACTTCCTGTATGGAGTCCTGCCTGACCAGCAGGCCTCTCCCTCTGTTGTTCTCCGAGTTCAGGCCTTTACCTGGACGTGGCAGAATCTCCCAGGCCTTTCTGTGCCTCCTCTCTCTCTCCCTTGCTAACCACAATATCCTGTGTCTCTCCATTTTCAAGACCCCACGTTCGCTCCTCATGAACTTGGAGGAGGAGGCCTAGCCTCTGAGCCTGACTTTCGCTCCTGCTCATTCTTCCCAGCAAGCCTCATTTCAGGCCTGCCTTCCTTCTAATCTCCAGTCTGGGGTGCTTTTTGATTCCAGCTGAGCCTGAACACCTACCTGGGGAGCGTTGACACCGACCCAGGAACTGTCCACCCTCCCAGAGAGCCTCATGTGGTGGGCCTGGACCTCCGCTGAGAAAACTCCCAGGATTCTCACTGCCTTCCCTCCCTCCCTTCCCTTTATCTTTCTTTTCTGTTTCTCTCTTTCAGTTTTTCTTTTTTGTGGTGCTGGGGAGGGAACCCAGGACCCCACTCATGCTAGGCATGTCCTCTACCACTGAGCTGTGTCCCCCGCCCTCCCCAGGGGATTCTCCTATGTAGCCCTGCTCCACCCTTCTGACCACTGCAGTCTACTTCTAGATGCATTCTGGGTCCTTTCACACCTGTGCTAGTTTCAGTCCAGAGCAGTGCTCCCACCTTCCCTACCTGGCGTTCTCTCATTGGCCAGGGCCCAGTCAGATGCTCAGGGAAAGAACTTGATGGTTCTCAGCTTCTGGTGTGCTCCTTCCTTTTGCATCAGCCCAGACCACATTGGGTCCCATTGATTGACTTGCAAGTTCATCCCACACCTTAGACTAGGAGATTCCGAACCATGTTTTATTTATCTTTATAGTCCCAGCTGCTGACACTGCTGGGGACAAAACCATGCTTGATGACTGGTAATGTTGATGAATGCCTGCACGAATGTCACCTGTTCAGACAGCCAGTCTTCATGTTGCTGAGACCCTTGACTCCCTAGATGTCACTCTTTCTGAAAAGCCCTCGTGGCTTTGAATGGAGTCATGCTGACAGTACTGGTTCAAGTTCCCCCGCCTGGGCTGGGGGTAGAACTTGTTCTTGAGATGGTGCCAGGTACAGAAGTATTTGAGGAAAGGCCTCCACCTTGCCGAGCCCCTGAGGGAAAGTCTGTGCCCAGCGGGAATGGCTCAGTTCCCACTCACGGGAAATCTTGGAACAGTTTTAAAAATAATAAAACATAATATTAAGTACTTCCTATGCGTCCATGATGCAGTTGATGGCTCATTTAGTCTTAGCTACCATCCTGCTCCCTGAACCGTGGTGGACATTTATATGCATCAAAGATGAAATTTCCTTGTGTTAACCTACATTGGGTTTATCTATTGGAGCAGCTGAAGATATTTACCATAAAGAACACACGTAATTTTCCCACTTCCCATGGGTTCTTGGGTTTTCTGATTCTTTTGTAGTACTTGGGCTTGAATCCAGGGTCTTACGCATCTTAGACAAGCGCTTATCACTGAGCAACACGGCCAGCCCCATTCCCACACTCAGGGAATGAGTCAAGACAGATTCCTAGGCAGAGTTCAGGGTCTTAATGAGCCCCTAAGCTGTACTGTCTTTCCAGAATTCTCTACCAGTTTGTCTTGGTCAGCAGATGATCTTTCACAGAGGGCTGTTTCCTTTTTCCATATTCTCTGCTGGTATGATGTGCAGTGAGGGCTGCGCTGGCCTGGGTGTGACAGAAAACTCATGGATAATGACAGTGGAGCCCTACGGGGATAAGTTCGGGTTCCTGTGAAGTGGTGGTTCCCTTTGGTATGCCTGCATCTCAGCAGACTGAAGGAAGCCTAGATGCTCTGGCTGTGTGAGCTCCCCTTGGCTCCTGGCCTGAGATCAAGTCCCCTCGACCTCAGCTGCAGTGAGCCGCTCGGTGGTGCCAGATCCCCTTGAAGCTTCTGCCACACTAGGACAAGCACTGTTCTCATGACCAGCTGAGCTGTTCTGTGGGCACCCCATTTCCAGTGGTTCTGACACCAGGCAGTCCCACCTGGGCGCACTGCGGAGTCAGGCTGTGCACACCTGCTTCTCAGGAGGAGGTGCTCTGGGCCACTTTGGTCTCTAACAAGAGCTTGCTGTGCTGGGAACACCAGCAGGGTCATGAGGCCTGGTTGCAAGCGGGTTGGCCCTGCCTCTCCTTCCCCTTCCACCTGTGGAGATGATCTCTGCCTGGCTGATGACAGGAAGGGAGAGGGACACAGGCCTTAGGAGGGTCTCAGGAGACAGACTAGTCACCAGACTTCCTGGAGAAGCAGTCAGACTCAGTGGGCTTCCATCTGATTCCTCCACTTACCAGCTGGGTGGCAAGTAGCCTCAGCGTTCTCACCTGCCCAGTGCATGATAATGGAAGCTCATGCTCACCATCCACCTGCACTTCTCACCTCCATCTCTCTTCTGAGGTGGAAGTTACCTTTATCTCCCATGAAAGGCCACCTCAGCCTCCTCCTTCATCTTACCTACATGACCACATCAGCTGCTTCTCTGTTCTCCCCGCTGCATGCAGAGCGCTTGTGTATGAAATGAACACTGATGCCTTCCAGATGCCTTAATGAGAAAACCAACCCGGTCTGTCGCATGCGTCTTCTGAACCCCACCAGCCTCTTCACTGTTTCTCCTTGGCCTGACCCTGTTCCCCCACCACAGTGCCTTTGCACATCCCGCCTGGGCTCTGGAATGTATGCTCTTTGCTTCACCTAGCTAACTCCAGCTAAACGGCCAGACCTCAGCAACTTCTGTGACATCCTCGGTTTAGGTCACATCCCCCTGTGATGTGCTTCCATTGTTTTATAAATCTGTCCCTGGCACTGAGCGGCCCTGTCTTGCCACTTCTGAGTATCCTTCTGTGCCTGCTGTTGACTCATTCCTCTGCCCAGAAGGTTCATGAGGTCCAAGAACCTGTTGGTGTTCACTCACCTTCCAAATCCCCAGAATGTCCAGCACTAGCACGTGACGAGCTCTCAATAAAATGCTTTTGAATAAATGCAAGGTAAGGATCCAAGGAAAACACGGCAGCGGAGCCCGCAGCACTGTGACTGGCACCAAGTAAGGTCCAGCTTTTATGGACTATGGATGATCGTATCTCAGCTGTAGCAGTGGTGTGAAGCAGAAATTCATCCACCCCAAAAGTGCTCTGCTTACTTGGGTTGCTGCAAGTGAGCAAGTTTTGGGGTAAACTTCCGTAGCCTGGAAGAAAATATTCACACACACACACACACACACACACACACACACACACATACACACACACGAGATCTCCCCAGGTGGCGAGTGTATTTCCACTAGTGTCTCAATTTCTTGCTAGAATCTTCTAGAACTAGAAAGCAGTAGCAGGGAGGGGCCTGAGTGTCTGGGGAGGACTGGGGGGATCCACCATGCAGGGGCTTGAGGGTCCTCCCCGCACACCAGCACCAACCTCAAACTTTCCTCCCCAACAGAGGGGGCCACAGAGGCAGGCAGAGACAACTCACGAACTACCAGAGCTGTTTGGGGAGTATCAAGACACTTGTAAGAAAAACTCTTGTAGCCGGGCGCGGTGGCGCAAGCCTGTAATCCCAGCACTTAGGGAGCCTGAGACAGGAGAATCGCGAGTTCAAAGCCAGCCTCAGCAATGGCGAGGCGCTACACAACTCAGTGAGACCCTGTCTCTACATAAAACACAAAATAGGGCTGGGGATGTGGCTCAGTGGTCGAGTGCCCGTGAGTTCCATCTCCAGTACCAAAAAACAAAAACAAAAACAAAAACTCTTGTAAGCCAGGTACAGTGGTGCACACCTGTAATCCCAGTGACTCTGGAGGCTGAGGCAGGAGGATCACAAGTTCAAAGCCAGCCTCAGCAATTAAGTGAGGCTCTAGCAACTTAACAAGACCCTGTCTCAAAATAAAAAGATAAAAAGGGCGGGGGAATGTGGCTCAGTGGTTAAGCACCCCTGGTTTCAATTCCTGGTATCAAAACAAACAAACAAACAGAAAACCAAAAAGATCTCTTCCAAATATTCAAAGCAGCACAGGTTGAGTATCCTCAATCTGAAAATTCAAAATCCAAACTGCTCCAGAATCCCCATTTTTTGAGCGGACATGAAGCCAAGCTACAAGCGGAAAATTCTACATCATAAAAGCATTTTATGCCTAAAATTACTGAAAATATTGTATAAAATTAAACTTTAGGTGCAGTGTATGAAGTATACATAAAACATAAGTGAAGTTCAAGCTTAGGATTGGGTCCTGTCCTGTTAGGTGCAGTTGTGTGTATGCTCCCTGGGGAGACCGAGGCAGGGGGATTGCATGTTCTGGGCCAGCTTCTTCAATTTAGCAAAACCCTGTCTCAAAACAAAAAAATAGAAAGGGTCAGCAAAGTCACTCCGTGGTTGAGTGCCTAGGCAGTGCTCTGGGGTCAATCCTCAGCACTGCTGGGGGAAAAAAAAAAGATTTGAGCTCCATTCCCAAGACACCTCATTATGTGTATGCAAATATTCCAAAATCTGAAAAAATTCTGAAGTCCCAAACACGTTTGGTCCCAAGCATCTTGCTCAGCCTGTCCCTGCTTGGCGTCTCAGCAGGATCCCTGACCTCAAGCACCCTCCCTTTCGACCATCTCAAAGTACTTCCACAGAAGACCAGTGTCCACAGGAGTTTTAGAGACTTTATTTATGTATAAACCATTTAAACACTTTGCCATAAATTATCTTTGCCTGTCCCTAGTCTTTTGCTTAGCAGCAAATTAAAATTAATATAAAAACTCGATGAACAATTCATACATGTATATTACAAAAAAGTTCCTGTACCAAAGTTCTTATTAGACTTTTTTTTTTGTTTTTTTTTGTGTGTGTTTTTTTAAAGTTTTTAACATTTTTTTTTGTTTTCATTTTTATTTTTTTTTTTTAAATTTTCTCTCCTCGTGGTGACTGTCATGTGATTGTCTCAGTTTCTGGACCAAACAAACACACTAATAATTTTAAATCTGAAACAGTGATTGCGCCTTGCGGCGTATGTATGTACAGGGTGATCGAGTGGTACCTGTTAGCAAGAGTCACAATGCCGCACCTCTACCGTAACTTGATACCCACGAACTACGGAATCTAAACAGACTACACCCTGTAACTGCGTATTACTGTCCACAATGGAATCTCCAAAGACAAAAGAGTATGAAATTTATCTGTAGTGAGTATAGCCACCGTTTTGAATTAAATTTTACACTTCTGCGCTCAAATAAATTAGCTCAGGCCGGACTAAGTGGAGACCCGAGAGGTAAGTGCCCGACGGCATTATTTCGCTTTGACTTTTGATAGGATTTTTTTTTCTTGTGTTTTTTCTTTTTCTTTAAAAAGTATTCCAGTGCTCACTCCTCCACTTCGCTGCCCCCCCTCCCCAGGCGCTACACACAAATCACCCCCAAAGTCATGTTTTCAATGCACCTGTATTTGCTTAAAGGAAAACGTCGGAAGCGTTTGTCCAACGAGCAGTCTGAATCGTCCCCAGCTGGTCTGACGACGCCGGCCCTGTCAAAGTCTCCGTGTTGCTCACGTGTGAATGAGTGAGGTAATAGGATATGAGGCCTTTCGTCTTCATTGCTTTGTTTTCTGGTGTGTTTGTTTTGCTATCTGTTGGTTGCTGTTTGCTTTTTTTTGTTGTTGTTGTTCTTTTGTTCCTTTTGGATATTTAGTGTCTCTTTTCTGCGGTAGACCCAGAACAAGTGGGCCATATTTTAGGGGAACTTGGAACATTTGTGTGTCTGTTCATTCATTCATTCATCCGTTTGTTTTGATTTCCTCAGAATTTGCAGCTAGGCTTTCGTGTGCTTCAGGATGAGGGACTTCTCGCTTGGACAGTAGTAGCATTTGAACTCAAAAAATGTGAGCTTTCTTGCCACTTGGTCTCCTAAAGCAGCCCAGCCTCAGTGCCCCGTTAGGTCTTCATCTCCTTAGGAGAGGAGAGCACAGTTACTCCTGCTCAGCCATCCAGACGAGGAATGGCAGCGGGTGACTTTGTTACCTCTTTCCCATCTCGTTCTGTCTTAGGAACTGGATGTTGCTGCTACTGTCTGCGAGCTCGGGGTACTGCTCCACGGGAAGGACGTAATAGCCCTCGTACCCCTGCACGCGCCCCGAGCTCAGCAGCTGCTGCTTCTCGCCCTCAGTCCACAGGCGGCTACCCTCTCTGCCGTCCCTGGCTTTCTGTTGCTCCTTGGCCCAGGCGGTGCCCAGGGCCCTCTGTCTCGCCTGGTCCAGGACGCGGGCCTTCTCTTCGTCCAGGGTGTCGGGGGTGAGGCCGTAGCGGATGCTGAGCAGCAGTGTGGAGTACTGGAATTCGATGTTGGTGAACCTTCGAGTCCTGCCATTGACCAGCAGCGTGGGCTGCGACACGGTCACGTTCACCCCGCTCTCCAGCACCTTGCGGCCGATGGTGGTGCCCAGCGTGACCAGGTCACTGTCGGCCGAGCCGATCTTCACAAAGTAGTGGGTGTCCTTGCCCTCTATGCTGTAGTGCATCTTGTCCAGGTAGTAGGCGTTGTTCAGCACAGACGCCACCTTGCGGCTGTCCTCGCTGGCAATGCTGGACACACCAGTGGTCACCCGCCCTTCCTTGATGGCGAACATGATGCCTTTGCCAATGATGGGCGTGGTGGTGGCAAACCAGTGGCCTGCTTTCTCTCGGATGCTGGCGTGGAGCTTTTTAGAAATGACTTGCCCCTCCAGCGCCAGGAAGGCCTGATTATGTCTCTCTGCTGTCTGCTGGACACCTGTAATGAGCTGTGGGCACAAGAACACAGAGAAAGCTGAGAAGGCGCTGGCAGCTTATTAGGGAAGAGCCAGAGAGAGAAATGCTCGGGACGCCCTGAGAGGCCTAGTGGGCTTGTTCTGATACGAGCCAATTCAGTCGACCTTTAGAAACTCAGGCAGGCTGGCAGGCTGCCATCTGATGGGGTGTCCTGTCCATTGCCTAACTGTGCCACTAAGACATGGCAGAGGAGGTTTGCCAACTCACCTGAATCTGTATCTAGGCCCACACACTTACTATGGCTCGCCACTGTTGGAGCAGATTCCCCTGCACTTGGGGTGGCCACTGCCTTGCACACGTTAGACCCAGGAATGTCCTGACCTGAGGGCAGCAGTCCATTGGAACAGCTGTGAACCCCACTGATGTAACCTGGGTGTCTCTGAGGCCAATGCCTTGGAGACTCATTACCTTCCTTGGATTAAGACCTTGCTACTCAGAGGGTGGCCAGCAGCAGAGGGACCACGGAGAACCACCTTGTTCTCAGGCCTCACCCCAGACCTACCAAGCCAGAGGCTTATGTTACCTGGACACCCTGGGTGATTTGTGCTCATGTTAAAGTTTGAGAAGCAGGAAGCTAAGAGATGCTTCCTATCATAGCAGGAAGATCCCTCAGCTATGTGTCGGTTGTTTTGGATCTTAGCCCTGGTTCTGCAGAGGAAGGAAATCACCCCGGCCTCCTTGGCCTCGAATTCTCCACTCGAATGGCAACTTGTCACAATTGGTGGTTGGGGGACAGGCAGGGATAATGGAAGAGGCTGAGCTGGGGAGGTAACGGCACTTAGATAAATGAGAGAAATGATGGCTTTTCATGCACTGAGTGGTCCCCAAGGGGCCGGACTAAGAGAATGCCATTACCAATTACCCAGCAGCTCCTCCTCGCCTCTCTATAGTTATACAATCTGGACAATTATTCTGAGCAGCTGAGACCTTTCAGACTTCCATCATGCTGAGCCCCAGTTCCGTGGCAGGAGTTTTCCGAGCGCCCATGCCCTCTCCTCCCCTCTGATTGTGGCAGAGGTCTCAGCTGCACCCACATTGAAACTGACCACCCTTCGGTCATCACAGAAAGACCCAAGCACAAATTATGTTCTGAAAATTCAATCTGTGTACATTTGGGCCATAAAGTGCCAACGTTTTATGTGGGGCATAAAAATGTTCTTTAATGGGACAGAAACTGCAAACCACAGTTTTATTACTTCCCATAAAAGCTGAAAGGGTTATGATCTTCTAGGCCGTGCAGATGGTGGGTTGCTGTTAGATTTTTCTGTGCTGTTGTTAATCAAGGAGTGACTCGAGGGTATATACTGAACAGATAATGATACCACAATTAAGGTAATAATTGAGGTTGGGAAGAAATGTGTGCTGCACCAGATAGAGGACAGCACTGTCATTCCCTTCCTGGGAAGCCCCGATGTCTCCCACACCTTTTATACCCAGCTCCAATGTTTTCCTCTCCTGACCCACCCCTCTGCTGCCCTCTGGCTCTGTTTGCAGAGGGAATGAGGACAACCATTGGGATTCCTGGCCGGCATCTGCACGTACCTGGCCATTCTCACTCGCTTGACTCTCTGACAGTTCATAGGGAGGAGGCACGAAATACATTTTGGCTCTTGGGAAGCCAGGAATTATGTTGCTGAGCTGAAATCCAAACATCACAAGCCAGCTTTTCACATCTGTGGTGGGAACAAAAATAAAGACTTCTGAAATCATGATGAATGGAAAGCTGCAGTGGATCCTAGAGAGAGAGAAAATAAAATAAAATAAAACAGGTGGTGGGATATGGGGTCCCACAGAGGAGGGAGGCAAGAGCTGGTGAGGTCTCCTGGGTCTGCACAGTTCCAGGAAATAGATGTCCTGCCTGACTTGGTCAATTGATATATAACTACCAGGTGGTGATTAAGAAGGCTAGTGCAGCAGGAAAATAGACTTAGCTTCGATTCCCTTGATGCGTGACTCTAGGCAACTTCCATCCCCCTCTCAGCCTCAGGTTACTCAGATATGAGTTGACATAATAATTGCACCAACCTCATTGCTTATCACAGTGCCTGGCACATGCACCTGTCAATTCATATGCCTTCCTTGATGAGGCATGCATCTAAAGGGGCATCTATTACAGGCCAGGCAACGTATTAGAAGCTGACATACAATGATCAGCCAGAGGGATCAGTGATGCTTCTGACCACTGCGTGGGACACTTGGACCAGAGTGGCTGCATCAAGGTTGGCCCACCATGGAATGGGGCTCTAAGGGCTGGATATGGATGGGATGCAATTTTATGGCCCCTGCAATTTTATGTACCCATTTCTGTAGGCCTCCTTCTCTTTAAGGAGAGGTCAAGAGAGAGCTCTGCATGCTCAGGTAAGGCACCCTACCAGGGGTCAAGATGAAGTCCTTTGCATTGGGAATTACATACACCACCTACCCACATGTGTTCTCTGTTGAATGCCCAGGTTCTCAGTGCATGGCCACCTCCCTGCCAGGCCCCCAGGCCTCCTTCTGCTGTGATCAGCAGAGTCCTGAACATCCATCCCTCAAAACCTTTCCCTCTTCATTGACACCACTGGCCTGGAGTCCAGAAGGACCAGCCTGGTGAAGCTCCCCACTGGGCACTGGGTGCTGATTCAAGGCACCCACCCCTTTTCCTTCACACTCTCTATTTACTTCCCTTCCAGTGGGTCAGCCACATCAGCACGCAGACCTGTCCCACCTTAATCATTTCCCCCTCTTGCCCTCTGCTCCTTTTGCTATTGCCTATTTCTTATTTTCCTTTCCAAAAACCTCTCAAACTAATTCTCTCTTCTCACTGTTTCCCATTCTCCTCTGAACCAGGCTTGTGTCTCCACCACTGCACAGTCAAGGTCATGACTGCCCTCCAGGTTGCTGAGCTCCGTGTCCATCATGGTTCTAGTTGTATTTGGCAAGTGGAAAACTTTATTTTTATTTTTTTTGCTTTCTGGAAAAACCTCTTGTTTTTCCTTCTCCTACCGTAGTAGCTGACACCTGTCCCTCTGGTTCCTGCCTGCCTCTTTGTGTTGGCGTGCCGCAGACTCACTCTGAGTTTCTTTCCCCCTCTAACTACACACATAAACATATTCTCTTTTCCAGCCTCAGGGCCCAAGGGCTACCTACATGCCAATGTGGACTCCATGATTTATATCCCAGCCAGGACCGTTCCATGAACTCTGAACTTGTGCATATAATTACATTTCAAGTTTGACCCATCCACAGCTGACTCCTGATCTTCCCTCCCCAGCCAGCGCCACTGTGG